>PUFA01000473.1:0-358964 GCA_003508835.1 Eonycteris spelaea | reverse complement strand
TATAAGCATTATGTCTTCTTATTGTCTTATCATCATAAAATGCCATATTTTTCTTTTGTTATTTTTTATCTTGAAATCTGTTTTGTCAGGTATAAATACAACTACACTTACTTTCCTCAGAATTTCAGTATGCTTAGAGTATCATTTTCGGTCCCTAAAAGGTTTTGTTTGTTTGTTTGTTTGTTTGTTTGCTGCTCTAGTGAGAATACAGATCTACCCTCTGTCTCACTTATTTCACTTAGCATAATACACTCTAGGCCCTCCATGTTGTTGCAAATATAAGACTGAATTTTTGTAATGGCTGAGTAATATTCCATTGTACATGTATACCACAACTTTATCCAATCATCTATTGATGGGCATTTAGGAATGCATATATCTTTTCAGATTAGTTTAGGTTTTCTTAAAATAAATACCCAGAAGTGCAATTTCTGGGTCAACAGTAGGTCTTTTTTTTTTTTTTTTTCCAGGAACCTCTATATTATTTCCATAGTGGCTATACCAATTTACAATCCCACTAACAGTGCACAAAAGTTCCCTCTTTTTCACATCCTTACAAACATTTGCTGTTTTTTTATTTATTGATAGCCATTCTGAAAGGTGTAAGGTGATAACTCATTGTGGTTTTAATTTACATTTCTCTGATTAGTAATGTTGAGTATCTTTTTATGACTCTTGGCCATCTGTATGCTCTCATTGGAAAACTGCCTATTTATGTCCTCTGCCCATCTTTAATTGAATTTAGTGAGATCTTTTTGGTGATTAGTTGTATGAGTTATTTATAAATTTTAAATATTAACCCCTTATCAAATTCATCATTGACAAATATATTCATCCATTCAGTAGACTGCCTTTTCATTTTATTGGTTTCCCTCACTGTGCAAGAACTTTTTAGTTTCATGGGATCCCATTTGTTCTATTTTTTTTTTTCTTTTGCCTGAGGTGACATATCAGAAAAAATATTAGTTAGGAGCAATGTCAGAGAGTTTACTGTCTGTTTTCTTCTAGAAATTTTATGGTTTTTGGTCTTACATTTAAGTATTGAATCCATTTATTGAGCTTATTTATATATATGGTATAAGAAGGTGATCTAGTTTTCTCTATATCTGTTCAGTTTTCTCAACACCATTTATTGAAGAGACTGTTTTTACCTTAGTGTATATTTCATCTCATTTGTCATAGATTAAGTGACAATTTAGGCATGAGTTTACTACTGGACTCTCTATTCTGTTCTATTGATCCATTTTTTTTATGCTAGTACCATGTTGTTTTGATTATTATAGCCTTGTAGTATAATTTGATACCACATATTTGTTACCTCCAACTTTGTACTTCTTTCTTAAGATGGCTGTGGCTATTTGGGGTCTCTTGTGGCTCCATATAAATTTTAGGATTATTTCTTTGAGTTCTTTGAAAAATGCCACTGCTATTTTAATAGGAATTACACTGAATGTATAGATTGCTTTGGATAGTATGGACATTTTAACAATGTTAATTTTTTCATTCCGTGAGCTTGGTATGCGTTTTCATTTTTTGTATCTTCTTCAGTTTCTTTCCTCAGTGGCTTATAATTTTCTGAGTTTGGGTTAAATTTATTCCAAAGTTTAATTTTTTTGATAAAATGTAAATGGAATTTTCTTAATTTCTCTTAATGATAGTTTGCTATTGGTGTATAACAGTGCAACCAATTTCTGAATACTAATTTCATATCCTACTACTTCACTGAATACATTTATCAGCTTATAGTTTTTTCATGAAATCTTTAAGGTTCTTTATATAATCATGTCAATTGCAAATAATGACAGATTTACTTCTCCCTTTCCTATCCGGATGCCTTTATTTCTTTTTCTCTTGCGATTGCTGTGGCTAGGACTTCTATTACTTTGTTCAATAAAAGTAGAATTGCCTTCTGCCTGGTATTAAAGTTTTAGATATTCACTATGAATATAGTGTTAGCTGTGGGTTTGTCATATATGGTCTTTATTACATTGAGGTGTTTCCCCTACCCCCACATTGCTGAGAGGTTTTGTTGCAAATGAATGCTGATTTTGTTGAACACTTTTCTGAATCTATTCATATGATCATTTGATGTTTTATCTTTCATTTTCTTCATGCGGTGTATCCTGTTATTTGATTTGGAAATATTGAAAAAACCTTGCATCCAAGGAATCAATCTCACTCGATCATGGTGTAACTGATCTTTTAATGTATTGTTGAATTCAGTTTGCTAACGTTGTGTTGAGGATTTTGCATCTATTCATCATGGTTGTCGGCATGTAACTTTTTTTTTTTTTACAGCGTCTTTGGTTTTTGTCAGGGAAATTGTGGCCTCATAAAATAATATTAGGAAGTTCCTCCTTTCCAGGACCATTTCTGCTGCGTCCCACAGATCCTGAGTCAATGTGTTTTCATTTGTCTAAAGTATGATTTGATTTCTTCTTTGAACTCTTTGCTAACCCATTCATTGTTTAGTTGCATGTCATTTAGCCTCCATGTGTTTGTGCTTGATTGCCAATTTAATACCACTATGGTCAGAGAAAAAGCTTGATATGACTTCAAATCTCTTAAATTTATTGAGATGTTTTTTGTGGTCTAATATGTGATCTTGGGAAATGTTTCATGTGCACTTGAAAAGAATGTACATTCTGCTGCTTTTGTGTAAAGGGCTTTAAAAATATCAATTAATCTGATCTAGTGTGTCACTTAAGGCAGCTTTTTCCTTGTTAATTTTCTATCTGGAAGATCTGTGCATTGGCATCAATGAGATGTTTGAGCCCCCTGCTGTGACTCTACTACTTTTGATCTCTTTTATGTCAGTTCATATTTGCTAATATTTTTAGGTGCTCCAAGCTGGGTCCACAAATGTTTATAGAGTTTATTATCTCCTTGTTGCATTTTTATTATTAGTATCCTTTTTTTTTGTCTATTATAGCTTTTGTTTTAAAATCTACTTTGTCTAAGTATTGATACCCCAGACTTTTTTTGTTTTGTCACGTCACTTGAAATACTTTTATTCATCCCTTTCAGTCTGTACATCTTTTGATTTGAAGTGGGTGCCTTGTAGAGTCTATGTGAGGGTCTTGTTTCCTTATCCATTCAGACACCCTATGTCTTTGATTGGAGCATTTAATTCATTTACATTTAAAGTGACTATTGATGATGTTTTTGCCATGTTGTTATTCATACTTATAAGCTCCTCCCCCTCCCCCTTCTTCTTCTTAAAGAATCGCTCTAACATTTCCTGTAATACTAGTTTGGTGGTGTTGAACTCTTTTAGCATTTTGTTGTCTAGAAAGCTCTCTGTCCTTTGATTTTAAGTGATAGCTTTGCTGGGTAGATTGTCTGGTTGTCAGTCCTTGCTTTTCTTCACTTTGAATATTTTGTCATTCCCTCTGGCCTGTGAAGTTTCTGTTGAGAAATCAATTGATAGTATTATAGTAGTTTCTTTGTAGTTAACTGCTTTTCTGTTGCTTTTAGGTTCTTTCATTGTCTTTAATATTTGGCATCATAATTATGAAGTGTCTTGGTGTGGGCCTCTTTGGGTTCAACTTGTTTGGGGACTCTAGTGCTCCCTATGATTGTATGTCTACTTCCGTTGCCAGATTAGGGACATTTTCTGCCACTTTTAAATATAGGTTTTCAATCTTTTGCTTCTCTCTTCTTTTTCTAGTACTCTTCTAGAACTTTTTGAAGTACACTTGATGTTGTCCCAGAAGTCCCTTAAACAATCCTTACTTTATTTTCTTTTTGCTATTCTGATTGTTTTTTGCTACTTTATCTTCTAAATTGATGGAAACGGTGAAGGGATTAAGAAGTACAAACTGACAGTTAGAAAGTAGTCATTAAAGTACAACAGAGGGACTACAGACAATAATATTGTAATGGCTAAGTACTGTGCCAGGTGGGTTCTAGACTTATCAGTGGGATCATTTCATAAATTATATGTCTCACCACGATGCTGTACATCCAAAATTAGCATAAAATATTAATGTCAAATCTACTTGAAAAGTGTTTTAAAACAAAAAACACTATTGTAATTGTTGACTGTGTACCCAGAAACCACACAACCACCCCACACCAGCTCAGATCTGCTGCAGTCCAGGGGCAGTCCTACCCCTCCCCCACCCCCCACCCCCACCCCGCTCAGGGATCTGATGGGAGACATGCTTATCCATGCCTCCAGTGGCAGGCCTGTTGACGTTAGTCTCAAAGTCAACAGAGCGTCAGTCATATACTGGCTCCAACCCCGCTTCACTGCAATCTCACCAACAGTCCCATCAGTCCATGGTCCTGGCAGGAGACCAAAGCCACTCCATAGACTTTATATCCAAGAGAATGGAAAGCAGGATTTGGAAGAGATAATTGCACACTTGTGTTCACTGCAGCATTATTCACAATAGACAAGAGACAAAAGCAATCCAAGCGCCCATCAACGGAGATAAAGAATATGTTATATAAATGCAATGATATATTATTCAGCCTTAAAACAGAAAATCCCATCACATGCTATAATAAATGGAACTTGAGAACATTATTCCAAGTGTAAAAAGCTAGTCACAAAGAGACAATTCCACTTGTACCAGGTACCTAAAGAGATCTAACTCATAGAAACAGAAAGTACAATAGTGAGTGCCAGGGTGGGAGAGGGATAGATATATGGGCAGTTGTTCACTTGGTATATCTTTTCAGTTTTGCAAGATGAGAAATTTCTAAGATCTTTTGCACAAGGATGTGACTGTATTTAACACTAATGAACTATTCATTTAAAATGATAAATTTTGTTCTGCCACATTTTTAAAAGACATAATTACCTACCCAGCAATCAGTGAAGTCTTGTAGACAACGTCATTTTCATGGCTTGAAGAGCTTCGGAGTTCTCCAAGCCTGCCTGTCTGGTGTACTAAATATTTTATTGTGTTCAGTTCCCTAGCAACTAGAAAGGTGTTTGAAATGGTACCCAGAATACCAGGACAACTTTCATATCCTTTTCACTTACAAGATGCATATGGTTCTGTCGTACTAGAGGAGACAAGGTAGCCAATCTATTCAAGTGTTTCCCCACTTGTAGGGGTGGTGACCACCCATAGTTTCATTTCGTACCTTAAAGTCTTCCTTTCAGAATATGCCAACAAGAAATGTCATCTAACCAGGAAGCCAGATGTGATGTTTGATGCAGTCCATGCAGGCTTCTACTGAATGTGAGTTTTGGCTTCAGGTAGTCACCTGGGAAACACTGCACATTCTCTTGATACTATTACAACCTGAGACCACCCGTCTGTCCCAGGAGTAATATTTCTTCTAGCTGTTAAGGAAGGAGTCGCCATTGCCCATTCTGTAGCTTCTGGAAGCTTTACAGCCTAATTTCACAATCATTTCAATTAATTTATTTGGACTATCCGTAGTAAGGCAAAAAAAAAAAATTTGGCAAGTATCTGCTAATATTTTGGATCATCATGATGCAGGAGGCAAAAACTGAAAAATTAGAATTTGCTCAACAAACTTTAGGACAAACATCTTAGAGTTCCCAGGCTTGATTTCTAAAGATGGAAATAGTGAACCAAAGGTATGAATATTTTAATGTTCATTTTGAAAGCATTTCAAACATACAAAAATTCCCCAGTAATAGAATTCCTTTGACCCACCCTCCCCAGATGCTGACACCTTTGCATAAGCATAACGCAGTTATCAAAGCCAGGGAATTAATGTCTATAAAATAGTATACACTAATCTACAGACTTTATTCAAGTTTCATCAATTCTCCCACTCATGTCCCTTTTGTAAACCATTTCTGTGGCACCCAGGCCAGGATTGCACACCGCCCTTTGTCATACCTCCTGTTCTTGTCCAATCATCTACAGGTCCTTATTCTCATTGTTTTATATAGCCTTGAAACCACCAGTGTTAGTCCACCATTTTGTGGAATGCCCCTCAATTGGGGTCTGCCCTAGGTCTTCTCATGACTTGGAATTTAGTCTGTACATTCTGGCAGGAATACCAGAGTGCACCATACATAGCAGGTAGGGGAGGCACACAACATTTTCTGTCTTGTTACTGGTGGTTTTACCTTGGATTGCTTGGTTGAAGAGGTGTCTGCCTCATTTCTCCACCAAGGAGTTACTTTTTATTCCCTTTGTAAGTGTTGGGTATCCAGTGAGATGCTTTGTCCTACGAACTTCAGCATCCGCTAATAGTTCTTTCTACAAGATTGTTACAATCATATGTATTGTATATATACAATCAATACATATATTGTATATATACAATATGATTGTGTATATATATATATATTGCATATATACAATCATACATACAACGGACTGTATATATGATGGTGGTTCCATGATTATAATGAAGCTGAAAAATTCCTATTGCCTACTGATATCGTAGCTATCCTGATGTTGTAGCACAATGCATTCCTTATGTGTTCGTGGTGATACTAGTGTAAACACACACCTTCTGCGTTGCCTGTCATACTATCAAAACAGCACGTACAACTACGTACAGTTCATAATATACAATAATGATAATGACTATATTACTGGTTTATGTATTTACTATACTATACTTTTTGTCATATTTTAGAGCATACTCCTATAAAGCGCTGTAAAACAGTAGCTGTGCACGCTGCCGGCACCCTCATCTCATACTTGCTATGCCTCTTCATTGCATCGTTGTCTCTTGTGTGATTAGATCTCATGTTGTCTTGTACAGTAACATGCTGTACAGGCTGGCAGCATACAGACTAGGTGCAGTAGGCTGCACTATCCAGGTTTGCGTCAGTGCACTTTATGATGTTTACACAACAAAATCACCTAGTGATGTATTTCTCAGAACGTACCCGTATAATGTGTGGTGTTCGCCAAAGAGTATTTTATTTCCACCCTACATTTATTAATTGATACTTTACTGAAGAAAAGCTATGTCCCTTCTCCCCTTTTATTTATTTATATTGCTATGAACTAAGCATGTGCTTTATTCTATGGGTATAAACATTTTTTAGGATTTTGGAGGGACTTTAAATTGCCTTTAGAATGGTTACACTCTTTCAGTTACTGCATTGTTCCGTCATCTTTCTATACCCCACCAACAGTATAATGTATAAATAAATGCATCTGATGAGAAAACAATGTATAGTAATTGTTTTCCTTTGCATTTTATTGCCACTAGAGTGGAACCTCTTATATTTACCTTCACCACTCATTTGTTTTTCACCTTGGAATATGTTTTCTCAATTTCCTTGCATTTTAATTCCGATAATGTCAATTTAACTGTTTTATACAGTCAAATATACTGATGTTTTTAAATTTGCATTTATATAAAGTTCTTTTCCATATAAAGAGAAGATATTCAACATGTTTCTTTGATTTTTGATAGGTTCAAACTTTTACATGTGTTTCTTTTATTCTTCTGGAATGTATTCCACTATGTTTTCCAATCTAAATTACTTCCTGTATTTCAATACTTTCCCCAAACTTCAGAAACTTATAAAGATAGAATTTAAATCAGTGGGGAAATATATATAACTTTTAATAAGTAATGCAAACCACCCACTTTGGGTAAAAAGATTCCTACTCACACTATAAAAATTGATTCCACATGAGAATATGTATTGTGAAAATATTTTTATCAAGAAAATACAAACTCCAAATCTAGCCCTCTGGATAAATTCGAGGCAGATTATGCCTGGACAGTCTGACGGCATGGATTAAAGTGTAATAAATGTGATTAAGATATCCATCATATTGACATGATTTTTATATACTACTGCCTTTATCTTAGACCATAATCGATAGAACACAACGGTGGCACCTTTTTACTGTTCATGAAAAGTTCCTCTAAAGGATTTGATTACATTTGATTGTCCTCACTAGGACTCAGCTATAATCCAAAGCAAGATTTTTATTTGAAAAGGGGCTCATAAGGTGAAATAAATAACAGTACAAAATACAGATTTACAAACATTGGTGGTTACTAATATAAATACCTGTCTATATTTCATGTAGGTATAAACAGAGGATAATAAACAGGTAACTGACATGGAGGTGGAGAGAAAATACACCACTCTTGTCATGGGTTCGGGTCTCTTTTTCCCAACAAAAATGAAACATAAGTCCTCCAATGGCTAAACATCTCACTCTCCGCCAGCCACCAGGCTCCCGCTGCTCGCGCATCACCGGACGTGGTACTCTCGGAAGCATTTGGCATGCACGCCCTTCTGGCACTTCTCGCAGCGGGTGTTGGTCTGCGAGTGGCAGAGGGCACAGCGGGTCTTCTTGTCCTGGTGCACAATCCAGTGCCCGATCATGTCGAAGCGGCTCTCGGTTTCCAGCCACCGGCCACGCCTCCCCTGAGACGACGTGTCGGCGTTGCTCTCCAGGTACACGCAGGCCACGTACCTGCGGAAGGCCAAGAGGTCCACCTGCGCATCGCCGCAGCAGATCCGGTGCAGCTGCCACGCATTGTTGAGGGCAGCGTCCAGGACATAGCCCATGAAGCTGGAGTACCACTTGGTGCCCCGGACCCGCACCCTGTACCTGGCCATGTTCTGGTCCATGCGGCCCACGCCCCCCCACCCCACCCCCCCGCCTTCTCCTGGTACAGCTGCAACAGGCACGGCAGGCGGACCTGGCCCCGCGCCCCAGCTGCACCTGCCGGACGACTGC
Source organism: Eonycteris spelaea (assembly GCA_003508835.1). Classification (NCBI taxonomy): domain Eukaryota; kingdom Metazoa; phylum Chordata; class Mammalia; order Chiroptera; family Pteropodidae; genus Eonycteris; species Eonycteris spelaea. Next base: position 350,301 of record PUFA01000473.1, on the reverse strand, counting down.
TCAACCTCACCGGCTCTATGCCGGCGGCATTGGAGCAGATGGTGACCACACTGCTGTCACGCCAGTGGCACACGATTACCTCCTCACACTCATCCACTTTGTAATCGAACGAACCCCTCTTCATTTTCTTCAGTTCTTTGGGATCTTTAAGGGGACAGCGCTCTGTCCTATAGTCACGCACAGTTCCTGTGGCCTTAACCCCCCTTCTCCTCAAAATGGACATCAGTTTGACACTTGTGAACACCTCGTCGATAAAGATGTGGTAGGGAAGCCGGCCACGCTCCTGCAGCACATCTGTGAACCTCAACACCATGCTGGTGCCCAGGTCCAGGCCGCCACCCGGCCTGGTGAACAGCATGGCCTGAGAGGGCTCGAACCACACCAGGTAGCCGCTGCTCGTCGTGCCACACCAGACCTGGCAGCCCAGCCGTCCCGACCGCCCCGAGGGCCATTGAGACCCGCTCTGCCCAAAGTACTCACACGACGACTTGCCAAAACTGTAGAACTCGTCCAAGGGTGCATGCTGCTGGAAACTGCGGTTCATCCGCACAAGGAGAGGCCTTACCTTGGGGAACCTATCGCTGTGGTCCAGCTCGCTATCATCCACGAAATGCAGGTACGAGAAGATCAGCTCAAACCTGTCCCTCCTGATGGCATCTGCCACAAGATGGTGATGCGAATCGGGAGAAGTTTCCCAAAACATCCTTCTCCTGGGATAGCATATGTACCCGCTCAGAATCAGAATGCCCAAAACACACTTCAGTTCCTGGGCCGTGAGACCCAGATGGACATTCTTCTGCCAAGCATAACGATTGGTTTCATTAACAATAAAATTAATCGTTCCTTCATCAAAAAACAACTCGAAGAGGCCTACGGGACTCAGCTCCTGGCTCCTGAGGTGCTCCATATGCGGGTCTGACGCTGGCCAACTGCTGAAGTCCGGCCGGATGTCCCTCTTGGTCCAGACCCGCTTGGGCCTGGCTGCCCTCCGCCTCTTCAAGGGCACCAGCAGCTGCGGGTCCTCCTCGCCGCAGCTGCCATCATCCTCGGGCAAAACAGAGGCATGCAGCACATGGCCGGGCAGTTGGGCGCCTGGCTGGCCATCCTCATCCCCCGAGTCTTCATCAGTGAAGTCCCCCACAGCACTGTCGGGCAGGGCAATGAAGATTTCCTTTCTCTGATAGCCGGACCCATCCTCCAGAGCACTCAGAACCTCAAGTAGCTTTGTGGATTTCAGGCTGGAACCTCCGCTAGCGGTGAATCCACTGCAGTAACAGGAAACAGAATGACGCCCTGTTAGCACACCGCCCCCGCTGCAAAGCACCTGGGCTTGAACAGCATCTGGAACCTGCACCCTAGGCACAGTGCCCAGGACGTAAATTTCCAGACGCACACTTATTTAAACTATTTTAATGATGGGAGGCCTTGTAAAGAGGCATTCCACACTTCTTTTCTTCTTAAATAAATGTCCTGAATAGAGGGTGACGATGGTGGCATCTGGTCTCATCCGGATAACAGGAACCACCAATGGGATGTCTGGGCCACAGAAGTGATCCCCACGGATGTCCTCTGATTCAGTGGCCCCAACAGCTCTGCTTCATGCTGCTGTTTCACCTGTCTCTTCCCTTTCTCATATTCATTTGGCAAATACAAGTGTCTCCACTCCCCAAATTCTCAAACTCTCACTAGCTGAACTCTCGCTACGTACTCTCGCTACCCAACCTCTAGATCTGAACAGACCCAGACAGATCTTTAGATGAAGCATCCACACCAGACGTCTCACCGCACACTCACTGCAGTCCAGACCTAATACCACTGGAAAACACAGAAACCCCCTCCCTGGACCCGCGGGAACTTAATGGACGGCAAGAGATACTATTTCATGAGCAGGCACTGCCCAGAGGTTGGGGGTGGATACCCTCCATGCCCACCTGCTCAGGACTTGTTCTAAGTGGAGGAGACAGATGGCAGATCAACAAGCAAGTGACCCCGCTGAATGGCACTGGGTGATGATGAGGGCCAGCCATCCTGGATGAGGATGGAAAATACAGCCAAGGAGAGGACTGGGGTGTTACTTAGGCTGAGGGTAAATGAAGGCTCGCAGGGCGAACGGGCTGCAAGTGAGGGAGTGAGGCTTGCAGACAGCTGTGGACAGGGTGGCCCAAGCAGAGAAAGAACCAGCAGCACAGGCTCCCAGCCTGAAGAGAAATGGTACCTGCCAACAGCAAGGACGCCGGGTGAGGCTATGGGTGCAGTGCAGGGAGTGTCTGGAGCGTTATGAGACACTGAAGAAGTCAGGCAGCTTATAGGTCATAAAGCAGTTGCTGAGAGGCTTAAACAATGGTTCAAGGAAGCAGGGATTTGAGTTAAACATTACTGACCCTGGAGGGGAGGTTTGCCTCCTAAAGAAATCCTTTTAAGATAGTGGAATGTTTTACAAAAAGCAAGGATGTTTGCACCCTGAGGGAAGGATGTATAGGAACTTATGTAAATGCCAGCACTCCTATGGTAATGTACTCTGTGCCTTGCTATTGTGTTCAAAAAGAAATATAAGGGCTATGCAAAATAAACTGCAGCATTGACTGTATGCCCTCCTGAAGGGCTTTCCTGTCTTCTTCTTTTTTCCTTAGGCTTCACCCCCCTCTTTTAGGTGCTGTTCAACTTCAGCCGGCTGGCTCCGGCAAGGGAGGAGAGCAGAGCTGAGGTGGCAGCAGGCCCCACGGGCTGCAGAGGCCCTTGGCAGCACTGAGTGTGTGTGACTGTCACAGGAAACCCGTAGGGGGTGAGGGGACACAGGATGTTGGGGGTCAGACATGGCTCTCTGGCCACGAAAACGGGCTGCATGGGACAGCGGGCCCACTGCTGTTTGCACCCCCTCCACGTGAAGAGCCCAGAAGGAGGCACAGGCTTCAGCACAGAGCCTGTTCACAGACCTGCCCTCCATGTCTGGAGTGAGGTGCATTACATACTTGTTGCAAGCTCATGTCTGTGCTGAGGCCCAGTCCCCATTCTGAGCACTCTAAGCTCTACACAGGCCAGGAAGGGAGCTCCGCCTTCCAGGGGAGGAAGGCTGAAGCCTTTACCACAGAATGCACACTGAGATGGGGCTCAGGGCAGCAGCTGCCTTCCCTCGTCCTCCGGCTTAACCCAGCCAGGGTCCCTATGAGCCTCACGTTACCACCTGCCACTTGCCCCCAGGCCCCAAACGCCCTTGGCACATAACTGTTCTGCCCCATGGGTGGGAGAGCTTGTGAGGAGATGTGCCTTCTGTCTTCAACGTAAACCATGTTTTTTCCATCGAGGGCAGACACAGCAGCTTCACAGCCACACCAGTACCACATACTCCCTTGTCTACCTGTCTTTCCTCTAACCTTCTCCAACCCCTCCTCTTTCTTCCTCCTTTTTGCTTCCTAGACACCAAGGACGTAGTGAGACCAGCAGGATGAAGGGCTAAAATCATCATGGGCTTGGCCTTTCAAAAACAAAGGAGTAATTACCTGTGTGAAGCCTCCCATCAAACAGCACTCCTACCTTGAGGCTGAAGCCATGATGAACTACAAACACGTTTGCCTTGACGTGCATAATCTAAGAATCTGTAAGACAACAGAAGTCGATTTTTTAGAAATTGCACCTTACCTAGCAAGGCAATAAGACCTTCTCTACCACTTAAGGGAAAACATCTCTAGCTTAATGTTCACCACCAACCAGTGGAAGTGGACCGAGTATATACAGGAAATGGTGTCTAGCCAATTCGCTAGTCAGAGGGAAACAGAATGAGCTCTGTTGCCTCACAACAGGATACACCCTAGGGCAGGGTTTTCTACGTTGGCATTGCTGGCATTGGGGTTGGATGAGTTCTATTGTGGGAGGCTGTCCCATGTATTATGGGATGTTTAATAGTAGAAGCATCCCAGGCCTCTACCCACTAAATACCAGGAGAACATGCATCCCTCTAGCTGTGAAAACAAAAAATCCTCCAGGCTTCGCCAAGTGTCCCCTGGGGACAAACTGTGCCCTGGCTGACAACTGCTCCAGTCAGCACCACTACTAGAACCTACTCGAGGAGGAAAACGTTGTCACCAATGCTGCCTGACATGGCAGCCATCAGCCACACATGGTTATTAAGCATGTGACAGACATGTGGCTGATGTGACTAAGAAACTGGATTTTTAACTTTATGTAATCTTAAATTTAATTTAAATAGTCACACGTGGCTGCCTGGTGGCTACTATATTAGACAATGAAGCCCTAGATGTATTAAGAACTAATTGTGAAAGGCAAAACTGTTAAATGTTTAAGGTATACTAATGACCACAGAACAAGGAAGTCTTTCTTGTAGAAAACACAAAAACTTGAAGTTGGATAAAATGAACTACATGGAACTTCCAGCAAATCTGTGGTAGGTGGTCTCTAAGATGCCCCCAAAGCCCCTGACCCCTGGTATTCACACCTTGTGTGATCTTCTCCCCTGAGGAGACTGGGCCTTGTGACTTCTCATGAACTCAATGTGGTAAAGGTGGTGAGCTGTTTCTTCTGGGGTCAGGCCACAAACAGATGGGCCCCACCTTGTGCCCTGATTGACTGACTCCATGGGCACCCAGCTACAATTTTCTGAGCTTCCCATGGGAGTGGCCCTTGGGGACAGGAACCAATGGAAGTCCATGGCCAGGAACCAGAGGGCACTGAGCCCTCAGTCCAACAACCACAATGACTGAACCCTGAGGGACACCCCCTCCCAATCACACCTTCAGAGGAGACCACAGCCCTTGCTGACAATTTGCAATCTCAAGAGATGATGAGCCACTGGAACTCAGCTAAGTCACATCTGGATTACTAACTGGCAGAAACAAAGAGCTAATGTTGTTTAAAGGTTCTAAATTGTGGGGTAATTTCTGATGCAGCAAAAGGTAACTAATATTAACATTTATACAACAAAGCACTGAAAACAACAAAGTCATAGCTGTCATGAGATATTCAAAATACTTACAACCAGGAAAAAGCTAGTGTCCAGAATATATAAAGAATTCCTACAAAACAATGAGAAAAAAGATAAGCAACCCAAAAAGGAGTTAGTTCATCAGCAAGCATTTACCCTCAGGAGCTCTCATCCTCCTGGTGCTACTGAGCTTTCATTCTGAGGACAACATAAAATGTAGAGACCAGAGAAGACTGAAGCAGACCTACACAACAGGCTAATAGGACAGGGGCTGCGTGAAGACCCTGCACAGAACTGCACCAGGAAACAAGGACAAACGATAAACAGTCCCACTGTACAGAAGTGGCCAGCAAGCAAACACCACTGCATAGGAGTGGGGAGGGCAGGGATCGCCTAAAAATTTTTAACCATGAATGTTTATGAGGCCGATTCACATTTCTTAGTGGTCCCAATAACCTCAAGTGAAAATTTAAATGGAAAGTGACTTCACTGGTAGTGCCCCCAGGGAATAGTGGAGACGAACAAAAATCTCTTGGGAGTAATATATCCCAAATAAGACCTTAAAAGACCTCCACTGAGAACAATTCCAAAGAGCATAAACTGACAATCAGAGAAAAAGGACAGCTGCAAAATAAACAAGGGAACAAAAGCACCATGAATGGGAGCCAGCAGAAACAACACACAGCAGAATCAGACCCACAGAAACTAGATACTATACATATCAGAAAAATATGAAATAAGTATGTTTAATAAGTGCCAAGAAACAGCATGAACAAGAAATTTAAAAAGAAATAAAAAGGTCAACAAGAGTTTAAAAAGAACCACACAAATTCTGAAAAACAAAAAGTTCAGCAGCAAATTAAAAATAAATAAACAAATAAATAACCCACAAAGGAAAATAAATCTAAAGGAAACCAGAAAGAAAAAAAAAGACCTAAAACAATGAACAACCAAAAAAAAAAAAAAACCTACCACAATACCAAATAAACAATACCAAACAAATAAGAAAGGAACAAACAAAATTTAAAAGAATATATAGAAACAAAAATATGTAATAAAAAATTAAAAATTCAAAGAAACAAGAGGGACATCAGCAAAACAGGGAACTGGGAAACTCCATGCTTTCGCCCATGTAGAAGTGCTGAGGAAAACCACAAGAGGCTGTCTAAAACAACTCTGTAGGACCTCTGAAAGCAGACGAACATTTACAGCAACCAAACAAACCTTCAACTGATAAAAAACCATCTTGGCCCTGTCTGGGCAGCGAAACTAATTCATAGCCCCACCGGCTGTGGAAAACAGCGTTTAGAAAACCTACCCAATACGTACAGTAAACCCCACAGCCCACCCTACCACTGCACTTACAGTGGCATTCAGCACAGAGCACAACTGTCTGCAGAGCAAAATCAGTGGCCCTATCTGGCCAAGTAATTCAGCGCACAGTCCTACCTGACTTGGGTCCCCAAACGACAAGCCTAGCTAGCTGTGGGGCCCATTCTGGTGCCTCACTCAAGCAGGAAAGCTAATTCACAGCCCTGCTTACTGCTGAGTACAGTACCCAGCGCCAAGCATCTAGGAAGCTGGACAGGAAAACCCAGACAACCACGAAGCCCACCCGTCAGCCTCGCTTGAACAAGGAACCAAGCCAGCTGTCCTATCCAGCTATTCTCAGCCAGCACGGCTGCTTAATACCTGACTTCAGAGTTCAGGCAGTGGCCTCACCCAAAATCATACCCTGACAGCAAGCCTCACCTGCCTAAGCACACTATCAACAAGCATATCTGAGACTCCAAGATGACCCAAACAAAAAGAACTGTCCCTGCCAAAGCAAATTAGTGAAGTCTGGAAGAAAAGACGGTTTATACAAATGCACAAATACCAATCTAAGAAAGTGAGTACTGTAAAGGATCAGGTAAACATGATGAAAGAAACTGAATAAAGCTACAATAACTGACCAGAAAGAAATAAAGATCTATGAAATGCCAATGAATTCAGAATAATCCTCTTTAAAACGTTTAACAAACTACAAAAACATACAAATGCAAAAGAAAAATTTTTTAAAAATGTGTAAATAAAACAAGACATTCAACACAGAAATATAAACCATCAAAAGAAAAATTCCTGGAGCTGAAGAATATGATAACTGCACTGAAGAATTCAACAGGGACCTTCAGCATCAGACTATCACGCAGAAGTCAATAAGCTTGAAGACAGGTAATCTGAAATTAGCCAGTTAGAAGAGAAACAGAAAAACAAAGAATGAAAAAGAGTAAGAAAGCCCACAAGATTTATAAGACACCATTAAGCATATATATGTATGTATGCATGTATGTGTGTATGTAGGTATACACAAACATACATACACACACATATACAGTATGGGAGTCACAGAAGAGATAACAAGGCTGAAAAGTTTATTTAAACTTAAAGAAATAATGGAAGTGACATCAGAAACATGGCAGAGTGAGAAATGTCTCCAGATCTCTTCTCTTAAAACAACAACAACCTGAAAATCTAAAACTCAGCAAAAAACACCCGACCTGCACAACAGCACATCTGAGCATGGGATCTGCGCATAAGAGCTAACACAGGTCAGTACACCAGGGGTCTGGTGGCAGGCTGGGAGAAACAAAGAAGCTACCTCTCACAGCTGGAGCTCCCAGCAGAAAGAAGGGGATGGAGAAGGTGTGGAGGGTTCCCTGAACAACCCTGTCTGATAAAGCTGTAAGCTCCACAGAGCAGCAGTACCCAGGGACCAGGGTAGAAGGCAGAGAAGTGGAGATGGCAGAGGGGTAACAACTGATTATTACCAGCCGCAGCTGAGCCACAAGGCTGAGCCACAGCACCCACTCCCTCAACCCCATATACTCCAAGACTGAACATGGCGGAGTCCCAAAGGAATCTGAACAAATGATACCGAAACTCTTGCTAACACTGACAGGGACTGAGAATGAGGTGATTATGATTGAATATTTGTAAGAAGAAAAAAAAAGGCTTTATTAGGACTTTACAAAAGCAGGGATCCAAGAGGCTTAGACGCCACCTACTGGAAACCAAAAGACAAAAGCCTTCTTAGCAACAGGCTAAAGAGAGACCTTTACATAATAAATATTCTTTCTGGGGCGGGGGGAGGGGGGGAGCAGAATACACTTCCATTAATCCCCAGACAGAGAAACACTCCATTAAATACAATGAACACCTAAGGTAACAAGGCAGCTCAGAAAAAGAAAGAGAAAAATCCCCAGAAAATAAGCTGAAAGACATAGAAATATGCAATTTAAATGACAGAGAATTCAGGATGGTACTTCTGAAAAAACTCAATGAGTTGAAAAGACAACTAACTAGATCAGCAGAATCAGTTTTTTTAGCAAGAATATTGAAATCCTTAAAAAGAATAAAACATAACTTCTGGAGATGAAGAACACACTGAAAGAGATGAGGAATGAAATAACAAGCTTGGGAAACAGAGTCGACCAAATGGAGGAAAGGATCAGTGATACTGAAGAAGAAATCTAGAAGCAAATCAGAAGGAAGAGAGAAACCGAAGAATGAAAAGTAATGAAAGAGAAATACAAGAACTAGCTGATACCATCCGGAAAGGAAACATAAGAATAATGGGCATTCTCGAAGGAGAGGAAAAGGAGCAGGGATTAGAAAGCATTTCAGACAAACAGTTGACGAGAACTTATCAAAACTAAGGAATGAACTGGAGCTTGGAATTCAAGAAGTCAACAGAACACCCAATTACCTCATCCCAAAAAGGCCTTTTCCAAGACATACTGTATTAAAGTTATCAAAATCAATGACAAAGAAAGAATTCTCATGGCAGCCAGGGAAAAGAAGACGGTAACCTATAGAGGAAAACCCATCAGATTATCTTTGGACTTCTCAGCACAAACCTTACAAGCCAGAAAGGAGTGGAATCAAATATTCAAACTATTAAATGAAAGAAACTACCAATCAAGAATAATGTATCCAGCTAAGCTTCTTTAGATATGAAGGAGAAATAAAGACCTGTCCAGACATACAAAAAATGAGGGAATTCTCCACTGAGAGGCCTACATTACAGGAAATAGTGAAAGGGGTCAACTCACCTAAAACAAAATGACAGAAAAATACATAACTAGGAATAAGGCGACTAGAAGACAGATAGAAGCAGAGGAGTGCAACCCTTACTAAGAACAGGGCATTACAAGTTTAAACAATAAAAAGAGATTTGCTATAGCAAGACAGTAATGAACATTCAGCATACATAGGGACAAACTGAGACAACAATGACAGAAAAGGGGAGGATTCAAAGATCTAAATTCGGAAAGGAGAATGGAGATAAAACATGCACAGGAGAAAATGGATGAGTGAATGTATGTATGTGTGTGTGTGTGTGTATATGTGTGTGTACATAACATACATACACACACACACACACACACACACAAACTATCCTTTACACACATTTGTAAAGTTAACCACATGCCAACGATTCAGAACTGAATTATATAACGTAAAATGAGAAGGACCAGAGGGAAAATCCACAAAACTCAACCGAAAACAAAGAAAACAAAAAAAAAACAAAAACAAAAACAAAAACAAAAACACAAGAACAAGGAAGCAATGGAAACCCTGAGCTACCAGAAAGCAAAACATAAAACGGCTACAGGAAAACCTCATATTTCAATAATCACCCTAAAATGGAATGAACTCACCAATGAAAAGGCGCAGAGCTGCAGATAGGATCAAAAACAAAACCCAACCATATGCTGCCTCCAGGAGACACACTTCATTTCCAAAGACAAATATAGACTCAAAGTGAAAGGGTGGAAAATGATATTTCAAGCAAATGGCATTCAGAGAAAAACGGGAGCAGCAGTACTAAGATCAAACGAAATAGACTTCAAAATAAAAAGGTAAAGAAAGATACTGAGGGACACTTCATAATAAGAGGAGTCATACACCATGAAGACATAACACTTATTAACATATACGCTCCCAATCAGGGAGCCCCAAAATATATAAAGCAATTTCTAACAATTAAAGGAATAAAACACCCAAGCACTATCATAGTAGGGGACCTAAATAACCCACTGTCAGATATGGACAGATCATCCAAACAGATAATCAATAAGGAAATAACATCTTTAAATGGCGCATTAAGCTAAACTGGACATAACTGACCAATACAGAGCCTTCCATCCCAAACAGCTGCTTCTATATTCTTCTCTAGTGCACATGCATCATTCTCAAGGACTGACCACATACTGGGACAACAAATATAAGACTCGACAAATGTAAGAGGGTTGAAATCATACCAACTATATTCTCGGATCATAATGCTTTGAAGCTAGATATCAACTGTAAAAAGAAAGCGGAAAGAATCACAAACACATGAAAATTGAACAACATGCTACTGAAGAATAACCGGGTCAGAGGAGAAATAAAAAAGATCAAGAGATACATAGAAATGAATGATAATGATAGGATAATATATCAAAACTTTTGGGGCACGGCAAAAGCAGTCATAAGAGGAAAGTTCATATCATTACAGGCTTAACTCAAAAAACAAGATAGAGCTCAAATAAACAACCTAACTCTTTATCTTAAAAAACTAGAAAAGGAAGAAAAGTGAAGCCTAAAGTCAGCAGATGGAAAGAAACCATCATAATTAGAGCAGAATTAAATGAAATTGAAAACAAAACAAAACAAAAAAGAAATGCAACAAAGAGCTGGTTATTTGAGAAGGTTAATAAAATTGAAAACCTGTGGCTAGACTCACGAAAGAAAAAAGAGAAAGGATACAAAGAAACAAAATCAGGGATGAAAGAGGGGAAATTACAATCGACACTCCATAAATACAAAGGATCATACAAGAATACTATGAAAAAGTATATAACACCAAATTTAACAACCTGGAAGAAAAGGTCGACCAGTACTTAGAAAAATACAACCGTCCTAGACTCAATCAAGAACTGAATCAGCAGTATGGAAACTGAAACAATGACCAAAAAGTAGAAGTCCAGGACCAGATGCCTTCACCAGGAAATTCTACAAAACAGTCAAAGAAGATTCAATACCCTTTATCCTCAAACTCTTCCCAAAAATCAAAGAGTAGGCAATACTTCCTAACTCGTTTTATGAGGCCAATACAACCCAGGTACCAAAACCGCACAAGGTTGGTTTAACATTCACAAATAGATTGTGATATACCACACAAGCAAAATAAAGGATACAAATCACATTAATAGATGCAGAAAAAGCATTTCACCAGATACAGCATCCATTTATGATTAAAACACATAATAAAATAGTATGAAAGTAAAGTATCTCAATATAATAAAGGCCATGTATGACAAACCCACCCACAGCTAACATCTTGATGAAAAACTGAAAGCCTTCCCTCTAAGATCAGGAACAAGACAAGGATGAATATCACTCTTATTCAATATAGTGCTGGAAGCCGTAGCTAGAGCAATCAAGCAAAAGAAAGAAATAAAAGGCACCCAAACTGAAAAAGAGGAAGTAAAACTGTCACTGTTTGTGGATGATGTGATTTCATATATGAAAACCCTAAAGATGCCACAAAAAATACATATTAGAAATAATGAGTAAAGTTTCAGGATACAAAATCAATATGCAAAAATCTGGTGCATTTCTATACACTAACAACAAACCTTCAGGGGAAAATGAAAAAAAAAAACTTATGATTGCAACAAAAGGAATAAAATACCTAGGAATAAACTTAATAAAGGAGATGAAAGACCTGTACACTGAACCTACTGGACACTGTTGAAAGAAACTGAAGACACAAAGAAATGGAAAGATATTCCATGTTCATTGAAGTATTAGATGAAATGAAGACTGTTAAAATGTTCATATTACCTAAAGAAATTGACAGGTGCAATGCAATCCCTATCAAAATGCCAATGGCATTTTTCACAAAAAGAGAACAAAAAAATCTAAAATTTCTGTAGATCCATAAAAGAACCCAGTCATAGCATTCCTGCATAAAAAAGCACAAGGCCAGAGGTATCACCCTCCTGAACTCCAAACTATGCTACAAGGCTACAGTAATCTAAACAGTATGCTACTGACAGAAAAACAGACACAGAGACCAATAGAACAGAATTGAGAGCCCAGAAATAAACCCATATATATACACACACACACACACACACACATATATATATAAATAAATAATTTAGAACAAAGGAGGCAAGAACATAGAATGGAGAAAGGAAACTCTCAATAAATGGAGTTGGGGAAACTAGACAGCCATATGCAAAAGAATGAAACTAGACTATCTTACACCATACATAAAAATTAAGTCAAAGTGGATTAAAGACTTGAATGTAAGACCTGAAACCAAATGCAAAGAAGAAACACAAAATGCAAAGAAGAAAACACAGGAGCATGGACATCAGTCTTAGTGAAGTTTTTGTACACTTGATTCCACCAGCAAAGCAACCAAAAACAAAAATATATGGGAGTACATGAAACAAAAAAGCTCTGCAAAGGATACCATCAACAAACAAAAAGCAACCAATCAAATGGGAGAAGATATTTATAAACAGTATTTCTAATCAAGGATTAATATCCAAAATAAAGAACTCATGCAACTCAACAATAGAAAAAAAAATCCAATTAAAAAATGGGCAGAGGACATGAACAGACACCTTTCCAAGACACACAGATGGCCAAAAGGCACATGAAAAGATGTTCAACATCACTAATTATTAGGGAAATGCACATTAAAACCACAATGAGATATCACCTCACACCTGTGAGATCGCCATCATCAATAAATCAACAAACGACAAGTGGGCAAGGATGTGGAGAAAAGGGAATCTTCTTGCCCTGCTGGTGGGATTGCAAATTAGTCCAGCCACTATGGAAACAGTCTGGAGGGTCCTCAAAAAATTAAAAATAGATCTACTTTATGACCCAGCAATTCCACTTCTGAGTGGAAACTCAAAACACTAATTCAAAAAGATCTACGAACCTCTATGTTCACTGCAGCATTGTTTACAACAGCTAAGATATGAAGGCAACTACCATCCATAGGCAACTGGATAAAGAAGATGTGGTACGTATATACAACAGAATGTTATTCAGCCATAAAAAAATGAAATCTTACCATCTGCAACAACACAGATGGACCTAGAAGGCACTGTGCTGAGTGAAGTCAGTCAAGCGAAAAATGAAAAAAAACTTTATGATTTAACTCGAGGGTGGAATTTTTTTAAAAAAGTAACGAATGAACAAAAAAACAGAAATTCATATAATACAGACAACAGACTGGTGATTTCCAGAGAGGAGGGAGTGGGGGAGGGCAAAATGGGTCAATTCTGTTATGGTAATGAGGTTATGCTGAGGAGTACTTAGGCATAAAATTGAGTGCAGCTTTTCTTAAAATATAGAGGGGCATAGATATTCCACGTGTTATTAAAAGATTATGTTGCAGGAAGCGACACCTAACGGAGGAATTTGGACGCTCAGACAACTTTATTAGAGGAAGGAGAATTTATTGGCCGGCGGAGGGCGTGGGGTTAACAACTCTATGCACGAACTCGCTTTGGTTAGATTTATTAGTTTATATACCCCTGCACTGTCCATGCAAGGGATGCGTGATTCCCTTGTCTGAGGTTTCCCGTGTGCCTTATGACTCAGGATGGGGAGGAGCTTCGGGTGGAGGGCTACAAGGGGGGAGGAATTTTCAGACCACTGGTCTTACAAGTCTTTTGACCTTGGTGTTATCAGCACTGTTATAGGACTCTTGAACAGAGAGACAGGACATTGAGGTTATAAGTAGGAAGTAACACTTATTAATGCCAGCACCTGCTCAGCAGATTCCTTTCCAAAGGCTGAGCGCCAACTGTAACATAGAAGCAGTTTTACACAATCTTCTTATTTCTCCGCAGCTACAGAGATAAGAAAGGACAAAGTTGGTTAGCAAGGCATGAATCAACAGATGCGAGCTGGACAGTCCTTGAGATGGGAGTCCCTCAGCTATGGGGGAAAACACGTTAGCTGGAGAGTCCTGGAGTGGGAGAGGGCAGTTAGGAATGAATTTTAACTAGCTGAGTTGATCATTTCTGTAAGCTCTTCCCTTTGCATTTTTTTAGATGCCTACTTTCCTCTATTAGACATGTTCTTGTTGTAGGCAAGTGTACGGTGATGGGTGTAAACTTGACTTCTGGTGGTGAGCACTCTATGGTGTATATAGATAACAAATTAAAATGTGGTACACCTAAAAAAAAAAAAAACTCAAACCAATGTTTACTTAAAATTTAAAAAAAAAAAAAAAACTCCATTTACCACAGCATTGAAACAAATACAATATTAGGAATAATCCCAATGAAGAAAATGAAGGAGCAGTACACTGAAAACTACAAAACATTAATGAAAACAATTTTAGAAAAACAAAAATTAGAGACACATGTTGTGTTCATGGACTGTAAAACGTAACATTCCTAATATGTTCATATGACCTGAAGTGATCTACAGATTCAATGCAGTGTCTGTCAAAATCCAATGGCATTTTTCAGAGAAACAGAAAAATCCATCCTAAAATTCACATGGAATATCAAGGGACTCCGAATAGCCAAAACAATTTTCTAAAAGAACAAAGTTGGAGGACTCGCACTTCCTCATTTCAACACATATTACAAAGCTACAGAAACCAAAACGGTGTGGTGCTAGTGTAAGGTCGCACACACAGACCAGCGCATCAGAACAGCCAGGAATGAACCTTCATGCACACAACCAGGTCATCCTCAAAGGCATGCCAAGACTGCCAATACAGCAAGGACAGTCTCGTCAACAAATGGTGTTGGAAAAATTTGACATCCATATGCAGAATTGTACAGTTGGGCCCTTACGCCTTAGATTATATCATATACAAAAGTTCATTTAAAATATATCAAAGACCTACCTGTAAGCATTAAAATTATAAAACTCTCGAAGAAAACACAGGGTGAAAGACTCATAGCATTGGATGTGACGATGATTTCTTGACTGCAATACCAAAAGCAAAGAGAACAAAAGCAAATATAGACAAACGGGACTACAACAAACTTAAAAGCGCATCAAGGACACAGTCAACAGAAGAAAAGACAATTCACAGAATGAGAGAAAATATGTGCAATTCACATATCTGATAGAGTTAATACCTAGAGTATGAAGAACTCCTACAACTTGACTGCAAAAAAAAAAAGTAACCCAATTAAAAAATGGACAAATAATCTGAATAGACATTTCTCCAAAGAAGACATACAGATGACCAATAAGCATATGTAATGATGCTGAACATCATTAAAGAGATGCAAATCCATACCACAATGAGACAGTGCCTCACACATCCATTACAGTGATCACCATGAAAAACACAGAAGATAAGAAACAGCATGTGGAGAAACTAGAACGCTTTGCACTGTTTATGGGAATGTGAAATGGTGCAACTACTATGCACAACAGTATTTGGTGGTTTCTCAAAAAATTAAAAACAGAAGTACCATATGTTCAGCAATCCCACCCTGGTCATAAAACCACAAGAAAAAAAAAAAAGCAGCAACATCCACAATGGTTGAGCAGCAGGCAGCAACTCAAGTGTCCACCACAGGTGAGTGGGTGAAGAGAACACGGAGCATAGCTACAATGGACTCATAGCTGCCTCAAAAGGTAAGGAAATCTTTTCATGTGCCACAACACAGGTGACCTTGAGGACATCATGCTAAATGAAATAAAACCACCACAAAAAGACAAATACCGTATGATTCCACTTCTATGAAACATGTAAGGTACTTAAATTCACAAAAACAGAAAGCAAAATGGTGGTCACCAGGGTTGGGTCGAGGGGGAGACAGGAAGTCGCTGTTTAACGGGTGTAGAGGTTCAGTTTTGCAAGATGGAAAATTTCTGGAGACTGGTTGTATGGCAACGTGAGTATACCTAACACTCCTTACAAGTGGTTAAGATGGTAAATTGTGCTGCGATTTTCTTTCCCATTAAAGATAACGTAAAATAAAAAACAGAAGCATTATCAGAGAACGTCACTTCAAGAGAAAAAAGTTTTGACTCACCAGAAATTTGTAATAATTTTAAACTTTATGCATCTAATAACTTCAAAATAGTTTAAGAAATAGCAGAATTACAGAAATTGACAAATCTCTCACCATAGTAAGAAATTCCAACACACGAGTTTCAGTGATTAATGTTCGGCTGAAAAAGTCACAAAACATGCTTGCTCTACCCTGAACAGAGCGGGGGTCCATTGGCAAGATGGTGGACAGGAGGGCACCAACCTGCAAATCTCCACACAGTGACCTGGCAGCCAGCCATGGGCAAAAGTGCCTTTGTGGGAGCTTTGGGATCCGGGGTGGGAGTGGGGGGCGTTGGGGAGGGTCCTGCATATTGCAGGCTCTACCCGCCAGAAATAATAGCACCCCACCTCCCAGTATGACAACCAAGCATCTTCCTCCCTTCCCACCACACCCTGCTCAAGGAACAGCAGCCCCAGAGGCACCGGTATACCTGTGCACCAGGACACTCAGAGCAGGACGCTCAGCAGCACCACCTCTTCAGGGGCAAAAACTGGACAGCCCAAGTGGCCACCAGCAAAAGGGACACGGGGAACACAACAGAAAAGGTGGAGAACATCAGCCGCACACAACCACTGAAGGGTCCTCAACAGAACACGGAGCAATACACCAGGAAACCTGCCACATGACTACACTTGACAGGGACCGAGAGGTAAACAAAACTAAAGGGAAACTATACAGAATCTGGAGACACACACTTACACATGGTGGAACTGTAAAGAAACACAAGGACGAGGAGGAACTTCAGGACAGCGGTTACCTCTGAAGAGAAACGGTGCAATCAGGGTAGACACAAAGGGGAACGCCAAGGTTTTGATAAGGATTTATTCCTTAAACTGAGTGTGATATTCAAAATTGTTTCATTATTCTTTAAACTGTTCCTGTGCATTTTATATACACTGAATGCGTCGCACACTCACAGATATACATATACATGCAAAGGCACAGGAGATAGCTGAGTCCCTCAATGCCTCTGGTGTAGACCACTGTCTGCGGTGATGGGTGAGTAGCAGGCAGAAGGCGCTCATCTGAGGTGTCCAGAACACAGGTATCTTGCCCAGCTACCACAAGAAAATTAAAATTACCGTCATCTCCACAGTGTCCTGAAGACTCTGTTATGGAATCCCGATGAAATTCTTCACCAGAATTTCCTAAAGCCCAGCCAGCATGCATCCCAGCTGGTCTGCATGGTGCCCTGACCACCGACCTCTTCCTCTGGCTCCCTGATACTGTGTGTCACTCCCCTACAGCTTGTGATAAGAGCTCACCACCCAGCCAGACTACAGGCTCCAGCATCTGGAAAATGGAAGTCAGGTGTGTGAGCACAGTCTCTGAGGGGTGCCCCCCGTCTTCTGACCCTGCTGGCGCTTGGGCTGACTGTGCAGGTGCCAGGGGTCTGAACAGGAGAAACGCCTTGCCCCTTCAGCTCTACAGAGCTCAGTGACAAGCTGGGTGACCATGGGTGGTACCTGCTTTTCCCCTAGAATGGGATTTTTGCCATGTCCCACAGGGTGGATGTGAAACACACACAACAGGCCTGCTCTACACATGTCACTTATCATTTCAGATCCACAACCCCCGCACCCACCCACAATTCTCAGAATTCAAAAATGCTGTGAAAACTGAACATTTTTTCAAAATTTGACAACAAACTCTTTGGCAGAAAAATCTGACATAATGTGAGGTTTTTTATAATCTTTATTTCCTTTACTTATTGTAAATACTGCATTTTGCTACAGAAATACCTTTGATTAAAGGGTGCTTCATACGACTTTGATGAAATTCAAACATCCTGACTTTTTCCCTGTGTCTGGACAGGTTTGGGTCAGGGAATGTGACCCGTGTGACCATTTCACAGTCACTCTGACCCTCGGCAGCTCATCAGATGCATCACCGTTCCCTCTGTTGTGCTCTAGTCTACCTTTCGTCCACTCACCAACATTCAATGACGGCTTGCAGCCAGCCATGCTGACACCAGCCCATTCTCACGGCCTGCAGAGAGCCACCCCTGGTCACAATCCATAGGCCCCAAATAAGGTTGACACCACTCACAGCCTAGTCCCGAGCCTTCCCCTCAACCAGCACCTGCCTCAGTTCAGACCACGCCTTGCCCTGCACTGTCCTTCTCCAGCTCAAGGCTTCCCCATCACAGCATTCACCTGGATCACTGCTCCTGGCCTCACCACATGTCCTGATGGTGGGGCGGGTGCAGAATGGGTGCACTTCATACCTTCAGAAGCCAGCAGGACTCCTGGCGTGCAGCAGGCACTCAACGGTACTCGCTGACCTGCGTAACTCATGCTGCTAAGTAAAAGCACCACCTCAGGGCACCTTCCCCATCACCCTGCAGCAAGCCCTGCATGTCCACCCTCCCTGTGTGGCTTTCAGTCAGCTACTTAGAATAGAACTAGAAACATATGATGTATGCTGACCCTAACCAACACCTTCCTAAAGATTCTCTGAAACCGTGGTATAAGATGTGTCAGTGGAGAGTCACTCAAGACAGTGGACTCAGCCAGGACAGAGAGGGTAGCTAGGCAGGAAGGTGACAGAAGCCACTTTTCCCTTTCAGAGGTCCCCAGGCTTTGCCCCCCAGGCCCTCCATTCCCTTGTGTGTGGCTACTCCATCCTTCTTGTCCTGCCTGATGGAACCAACAGAGGAATGGGACAAGAATAAGCAGTGCTTTAACGGGCCATGCCAGCTCCCAATGGCAATGATGTCCAGCGAGAGGCTACGAGGCAGCCACAGTAAGTACCCTATCACTTCTTAATTCACTTGGCCAACATTGGAAGTGTCTACTAGGTACCAAGGATGCTGGTACAAAATTGTCACTATAACAGGGCTACCAAGGAGGGGAGTGGACCTCAACCCAGTAAGGGAGGTCACAGAGCACATCCCTAAGTAAGGGATGACCAGACAGAGAACTACAAGAAGAGCAGGAATTCTGAGTAGGCAGAGAAGAGTTCCCTGCAGAGGGAACAACAAAGGGGGAAAGCAAAGCCAGTCGGACTGGAGCAGGTCACCTGGGGAACAGCGGACACAGGAGAAGACTGCACCTGCTGCACACGGCCTTGCCTTTATCATAGAGTAAAGGTAAATCAAAAAAGATGGCAGGCAGAGCACCACAATCAGGTTTGCATTTCAAAAGCTTATTCTGACTGTGGTGTGAACAGCTGAGTGAAGACCTTAACTAAGTGAGGTAACAGGGAGACAGACAGGAAGGCAAGGTGATGGTAGAGATGAAGAAAAGCAGGGGAAGGGCTGATGGGGAGCCCACTTGAGGTCCTGGCTGCATGACTGGGTCCGGGTGCCATTCAAAGAGGCTGAGAGACCAAAAGGGGACCAGGCGTGGGTGAGCTCCATTTGAGTTTTACCCAAATTGAGAGGTAAATGCTTCTGAGATGACCTGGAAAGTCAGCAGGTAGGCCACAGGCTCCATAGGTCTGGGACAGAGAAATGGCCTGGGCTAGAGTCAAATGAGTGTGTTTTCTGAGAATCTGTGGAATGCCCAAAGCCACGGGATCCTTGAGGCCGCAAGAGATTACCCAGGGAGGAGGCCCACACGGAAAGAGATGGCCCAGATGGGCGTTCAGAAAGATGAGGGCCGAAGGTGGGCCTGCGCGGGAGGCAGACCTGGAGAGGCTGGGCAGCATGGTGGGTCACCACACAGAGGGCAGGGCAACCACCTATATACATCGCTGCCAGAGGCCCAGCTGCATGTTCTTCACTGGCCCTGGCACCCAGGAAAAAAAGGCTCTTTATTAGAGGCCTGGTGCCCAGTGACTCTCTGAAAAATCTTGGGGAATGGGGCCGCCACTGTTTGTTTAAAATGTAAACTGATCCAATGAGATGCGACAATTAAATACTGATTTGGATCCTATACCACAGAAAGGGTGGAGGGAAGAAGAGCAGACGACTCTGAGACTTGACGTGACTGTCCTAGCTGTGCCGACTCTCCTGTTAAATAAGGTGGAACCTAGGTGAATGGAATGTGGGGATTCTTTGTACTGGTTTTGTAACTTTCATAAAATTATTTCGAAATGAATTTTCTTAACACAGCTTATAAATGTAAATGCCCCTGGGCCAGGTGCAAAATGGTCCGGGATGGCCTTTGTGAGACATGGGCCCCTCTCTTATCCTCCCCATCTCACAGCCAACGAAGAGAGAAAAGACCAAAAACACCCTCCGCAAACCCGGGGACCCCGAACGCAGGCAGAACCGGCACAAACGCAGAAACATCCTGCGCGCAGCGCGCCCCCGCCAGAGACGCCCAGCCCCTGAGGAGGCGCCCGGCCCCGCCCAGCCCCGCCTCCTCGCCCCGCAGCCGGAGCGCCCCCGTGCAGACCCTCGGAGCTCGGCGCCCGGAGACCCATTGTTCCTGTCCGTGTCCTATCCGCCCGCCGCTTGCACGTGGCAATGAGGGCCAACGCCGGGGCCTGCCGCCCCCTCACCCAAGCCGGGGCCCAGTCGGCAGCGCGAGCGCGGCTACGCCTACCTGCGCTGGCACGGCGCGAGCCTCTGCGGCTGAGCTTCGCGAACACCCCCGCCAGCGTGGGGCGTCGCGGCCGCGCAACGTCTGGCACGAGAGCGTTTGCTGAGCCTGGGCCACGCCCCCAGCAGTGGCCACGCCCCCGACCCGAGCGACCATCGAGAGACCCAGGCCTCCGCGACGCCTAGAGGGACCCCGGAAGTGCCGCCGATGCTTGGCCTGGACCAGGAATCTAACCCGTTCGCTACAGTTGCCTCCGCCACCCTGCTCCCTTGTTTGCTAGTTAGTCACCGTCCTCGCTCTTGCTCTTGAGGGCACGAAGGCTTATTTCTTTCCAGGATGGTGGTTCTCCCACGTGGTCCCAGGCCCATGGTAGCTTCATGTTGGGACCCTGATAGAAGTGCAGATGCGGGAGCCTACGCAGATCTACCAATTCATTTGCCGAGGGCGGGCAGTGATGCAAACCCCTGTCCCAGAACCACTGCCCTGTGACAGGTTTTTCAACCTCCACACACTGGATGTTTGGCCTGCATAAATCTTTTTGTGGATGCCTCTCCTGTGCTTTGTAAATAGAGTTCACCAGATTAGACACAGGGCGCCCAATTGAATTTGCATTTCATATGAATAACGCTGTTAATCTGATTCAAATTTAACTGGGAGTCCTGTGCTTCATTTGGCCACCATTCTTACTCCGTGTATTTTATTTGCCAAAGCTGGCAACCCTGATTGTGTTGCAGAAAAGTTGCAAAAATCACACCAGCGAGAAACCAAGCAGCACTCAGAGTTGGAGAACTCAGGTTTATTAGGCCAGCAGTCCCAGAAGAGCTAGCCCTCTTAAGATCTGGGCTGGGAGCTCAATTGCAACATTGCTTATGTAGAATTATTTGGCATGGGCTGATTGGTTAATTTGTCCTCAGATGGTTATAAAGCACTGGAGTTGCTATGGGTGGCAGGCAGTTCCAAAGAGCTACAAAGTGTGGGAGTTGCTAGGGGGGACAGGCGGTTACATTCGTTGCTTAGAACAAGCAAATGGAAGATGCGTCTTTGTTTAATTTCGAATACGGCCTACGCAGCAAGCATATCTACAGAAGCAGAACAAAGAACTGATTAGCCATTTGAGTGAAAATTCCTCTTCAATTGTAGGGTATTGTGCATCTCTGTCCTACCACTAGGTGCCAGTAGCGCACCACAGCCCTGCCCCTCCAGTTACAACTGAAAATGTCTCCAATGTCCCCTCCTTTACCCTAGTCTGCCCCACCCTCTCCAAACACGTGTGCGTCTATACACGCACACGCACACGGAGTCTTTATGGTACTTACATTCCAGTGAGAAAAACGGACAACAAACAAACTAGTAAAATATACAGTTTGTCCAAATGGACAGTGCTATGGAGAAAAATGAAGCAGGGAAGGAGGATAGTGAATCCAGGTTTAAACAGTGTGGTAAGGGAGATCCTCACTGAGAAGACTATATTTGAGGGAAAGCCAAAAGATCTCAAGAGCAAACCATGCAGAATCCAAGGAGAAGATACTTGAGTCAGGGAGAAAGCCATGTTTAAAGGCTCTGAGGTAAGAAAGAGCAAGCTTAGCAGGTTTGAGAAGCAACATGGCTGGAGCTGAGTGGACAAGGACAGTCAAGGAGGTATGTCACAGAAGTTCACTCGTGGCTCTAGCAGAGGGGGAATGCAGTCGATGTGATCTTGACAAGTACCTCTGTGGTGAAGCAGAAACAAGGAGCTGGGCAGGAGGTACAATCCTAGTTCAGACCAGACATAAGGAACACGCCCTCAGACCAGGTTTCTCACGGTAGAGGGAGAGAGGCAGGAGGGTTCTGACTATAATTTGAAGGTAGAGATGACAGAATTTGCTCATATGTTGGTTGGAGGACGTGGGAGAAAGAAGTCTGGAAAGACTCAAGGTTTTGGCTTCACGAGTAGAAGAACGGCACTTCAGCTGTGAAAGGGAGGTAGTTTGGTGAGAGGTCAGGATTTTGGGGTTGCATGTGTTAGCTATGTCCTGGAATCCTCATTCTTTTGGGACCTTTCTTAGCAAGTTAGTGAAGGTGGCTGACTGACTCGTCTTATCTAGATGGAGACATACAGATATGGCACATACCCAGCCGTAGTCCTAATTAATAGGTAGATTCTAACCTAAGCCATTTTCTCCCACATAAGTGCTCAGTAGGGAACCTGTAGTCTTGCTTGGATGAAAGCATTGTTCCCCTCAGCATTTAAGGTTCCTTGCTCCCATGTGGGTGATGGGAGTGTTCACAACCTCTAGCTAATGCGTTATGTTTAACCTGAGGAGGGCTTACACTGAGCCCTCCCCCCATCTCCCCACTTCTGTCCTCAGATAGTAGAAAGGGTGTGTGGAGGGACTCCATCTGGGTGGATGACGCCCACACATATGATGCTTGTCCTATAAGATTATAGTGGAGCTGAAAAGTGCCAATCACCTAGTGATGGCAGAGCCATCATGACATCATAACTCACTACTCCCATGTGTTGTGGTGATGCTGGTGTACGCATACCTACTATGCTGCCAGTCGTATGAAAGTATAGCACATACAATTATGTACAGCATGTACTACTTGAAAATTATAATAAACAGCCGTTAATGGTTTATGTGTTCACTATACTTTTTATCATTAATGTCGGGAGCCATTAGAAGGCACTGAAGGTGTCACGCAGTTTGGGAGCCATTGCAAGGCACTGAAGGTGTCACATAGTTTGGGAGCCATAAAACAGTTGCTGAGACTATGTTATCAATGGCTAAAGGAAGCAGATGGTTGATTTAATCAGTACTGACCCTGGAGGGGAGGTTTGCCTCCTAAAGAAATCCTTCTAAGATAATGGAATGTGTTCCTTCCCAGATAACATGAATGTTTTATGATCTTGTGTGAATGTTAGTATTCGAATGATATATGTTATGCTTTGTATCCTAAAACATATATAAGGCTTAGCTAAATAAAGACGGGGCTGCAGCATTGACTGTATGCCCTCCCGAAGCGCTTTCCTGTCTTCTTTTTTCCTTAGGCTTCACCCCCCTCTTTTAGGTGCTGTTCGACTTTAGCCGGCTGGCTCCGGCACATTAAGTGTATTCTTACAAAAAAACAAGTTTGCTCTAGAACGTTATGCCATGTACAGCCTCATTTTCTCCTGCATTTCATGTAATCTTGTGTTTTGTACAGTAACATGCTGTCCAAGGTTGTATCCCAGGAGCTGTACCATAAAGCCTCAGTGTGTAGTGGTGGGCCAGGTCTGTGTCCGTGCACCCTGTAATGCTTGCACAATGACAAAATCACCCAACGACACATTTCTCTGAACATACCCTGTCATTAAGCAGCACATAACTATTCATGTGGCTATACAAGTGCGGGAGACTGTGGCTCTTCATTTGTGAATGCGCTCAGGTGGTGGATGGAAGAATCTGAGAATGAGAGGCTAGTATCCCTCCAGAAAAAATCAGCATACCAACCAGGTGTGCACTGTAGGCTATTAAGGACTATAGAGATATGGGGAAGAGGGGTCTAGGTTAAAGGGACAAATGAATCGGACCAAAAATAGAGGGAAAATAAGACAGTCATGGAAAGATGGATGGAAGTTAGAGAAGAGAAAGAAGAGAAGGATGATGGAGAGGTGCATGCCGGGGTCTTCCAGATGAGCCTGTCTAATTTCTCCTCAACTGGCTTATCTCCTTAGAGTATATTGAAGGATGTATATAAAGAAACAGTTGCTTTGCTGATGGTATTTGAGGTCTTAACCATCCTCAAATGTGAAGACCCCCAGAAGATATACCCACCCAGAACCTCAGAATATGACCTTATTTGGAATAAGATTCTTTTGCAGATGTAATAAAAGTAAGGGGGTTGAGATGAGACCATCCTGACTGCAGCTGTGGATGTGAGACCAGCCCCAATCTCATGCAGATGTGAGGCTGGCCCGGAATCCAAGAGCAGACGCCCATAGCACTCCTAGGCTTCTGGTTCATCACGCCCATCTCTGCCTCTGCCTACATAGCTTTTCCCTAAGTCTTGTTTATCTTCTCCTTTTCTGTCTCTTATAGAAACATCCTTTATCCTGCCTTTGAGTTTTAAGCTGTTGCTCCTATATTCTGGCCAAGAAAATAAAAAAGCTGATCTATTTGTTCTTAAGTTTAGGCCTTAGCATATTGGGGTCTTAGTTATCATGTATTCAGAAATATTAAAGTCGCCTTTTGTAGCTTATTTTTATTTCAGCTAAAGCTTTTTACAGCTTTGCTTAAAATTTTTACTTTATTTCTTGCTTCTCTTAAGCATACTTTATGTCAAATTTTATTGAGTTAATCATGTGACACAGTGACTGACAAGAAACTCACCACCCCTCACATGTCCTGCTTTGTATAGGTTAAACTTTCCTTTATTGCTTAATTTGTATGACTGTTGTGTCCTATGGAGACAGATTGAGCCAGGAGTAATGAGCCACCTGAATAATGAGCCACCTAAATAGTGAGCTTGTTGCCTGTCCCCTCAGATATTTAATATCTAGAAAGCATGCTCACTGTAATGTGGATGCCAGCATATGTAATTTTATCAAAAATTAATTAAAAGATCAGCAATAGGACATGGTTCCATAGTGTAGCAGTTAGCAAGTCTGGTTTACATGCTGAAGGTCTTGGGTTCACACCCAAGTGGAGCCATGGTCCATGGTCTATAGCCATGTCACCCGAATAAGCCTGATTCTGATCTCAGAAGCTAAACAGGATTGGGCCTGGTTAGTACTTGGATGGGAGGCCACCTAGGAAGACCAGGTGCTTTAGCGAAAACAATTAAAAAAAAAAAAAGATCAGCACCAAGGCTGCACATTTATAAAATTTTTAAGAGCCTGTCTAGACATTTTCAGTGTCTGCTTTGAATTAACTACATTAATAATAAAAAAAGTCAAAACTTTAGAAAAAATTTTAAATTTGGGGTGAAAAGGAGGGAAAATCCTATGTAACGGGAATTGAAAAAACCCAGTTGATCAACCAGAATCATTTCTAAAAATGCAAATTTTGAAATTCTCTTTAATTGAGAAATAGCTAAATAAGTTTTTTTTTAATTTTTGGAAAAAAAACCTTAAAATTAAGTTTATTATCTTGTGAGCAAATGTCATGTAAGTCTTATGATAACTTGTTTATAAATACTATCTTGCTTTAGGGAGCTGATAAATTGTTTTAAAAGATGTAGTTATAGGTATTTGAGCAGGGAAAGTGACTTTGGGAATTAAATTTATAGCTTTATTTATTTATGTCATTATTTAGTTTATTTCATGTGTACATGCAAGGTGAAATTTTACAAATAGAAATTCTCTTGTCCATCAAACATTGACTAAATAGCACTTTATGTTTGACAATGTTGGTAAATAATATTCAATTAAGTTTCAGCTGCCACATCTGTGAGCAGAACCACAGCCCCCACCCAGCAATGGAGCCTGCCACAGGCATGACACAATAATAATGGGAACAAGGGCTTATGAGTCAGCTACTCATCAAAGTGTCTTATTTAGGGGAATGTGTGGAGATTTTAGGCAAAATGGCTCTGAAGAAAGAATTAGTGTCAGGCTAGCACCTCCCACTGGGGATGGGCCCCAGGCCAGAGGAGGGGCATTAACCAAGAGGTTGCTGGCTTCTCGAAACTTGCTTGTTAAGAAATGATACTGGAGGTGACACACATGCTGATGAGAGTTGAATCAATTGGATGCACTGCATACGATTAAGGATTTAATGTCCTGTATAAAGTCAAGAATTGCTATAGGTAAAGAACATCCATGGGGACAATAAATATATGCACAGTTACATATAATATGGATGATGTAATATCAAGAACACAATGCTTACATGCTTATCAAGAATACATGCTACATTAATGTAGCCCATGACATTCATGTATGACAACATATAGCTATACTATGCAAAATTAAACGTATGGAGTATTGTATGGTAAGGGGGAAAGTCACTGCAAGGCGGCACACAAAAGAATAAATAATTCTTTTTCATGTCTTTGGTATGGACAGAACACATGAGAAGAGTTGCAATAGAAGAGCTCCTTTGATGTTTTTTAGTACATATCCTTATATTTAAAAGGTATTATTATCTAAAATTCAAATTTAATTGGGAGCCTTATGACCCGCAGTACATCATGCCATTACCTCCAGGTAAAGACATGAAGGAGATGAGGTCCCAGCTGCCGTGCCGATTGTAGACGAGGAGGGCACAGCGGCTGCAGGGAGATCACACAAGCTGCGAGGTTAGTTATCATGGAGATATCCAGAGAGGAGATGAGGGTGAGTAGGACAGGGCTGGGAGCAGCGGAGGTGCTACAAGTGGTTGGTTGTATTTTGAAGGTAGAGCTGATGGACTTTGCTGAGGTGAATGCAAGAGTGGAGTCCAGGATGATGCCTCAGGTTTGTCATGAGCCACTGGAAGTATGGAGGTGCCATTAGTCAAGACCAGGAGGACAGCTGTGGAAGAACAGGTTCAAGCTGGGGTGGGCAGAGACTACGAGTTCAGTTTGAACGCTTCTGTGCGAGGTGCTTACTGGACATCCCAGTAGACCCAGCTTGAGGTCAGGGCAGAGATCCTAGCTAGAGAAATGAATTGGCCAGAGAATATAAATGGTACTTAAAGCTGCGAACCTGGGTGAGAGCTCTAGCTGTGAGGGAGAGTGAATGGGCTGCAGGGCAGGAGCTGAGCCCCTTCCAGGCCCACCGTTCCACCAGGGAGGCAGAGCCAGTCAAGCTTAGGTACTTAAGTGGCCTTGATGTCCACCATGCAGGCCAGGTCTCCTCTGCCAAGCTGAGGAGGACTTGGCCTGGTTGCCCAGGCTGTTCGGACAAATCCCAGGGTAGATGTAGAGTTATCATTCAACCTAAGTACAGTGACATAATAACTAAGTCATTCAAATCACTTATCCTTCATAGAAAAGGGGTCCTGAGCTTGGGCCTCCCAATGTGAGTGAGCCAGGGTGTCCAGTTCCCGAATCCCTGAGATGGCTCATTTCCCTGCAATTTAACTCCCTCTCCCCTGACAAATATCAGAACAGCACTTTTCCAATTACATGAGGATTCTGATTAATGG
The DNA here is from genome assembly GCA_003508835.1 of Eonycteris spelaea. Taxonomy (NCBI): domain Eukaryota; kingdom Metazoa; phylum Chordata; class Mammalia; order Chiroptera; family Pteropodidae; genus Eonycteris; species Eonycteris spelaea. Next base: position 322,691 of record PUFA01000473.1, on the reverse strand, counting down.
GGTTTGGAAAAAGCAAGGCTTGACTTTGCCTCTTCCAGCCCATCAGGGATAGCCGGCCTTTCCCACCCTCGTTCCTACACTCTTGCCTCTCCATTTGCCGCTTCCTCAGGTCAGGTCCTCAATCACGACCTCCTCAAAGGCAGTCTTGCCTAACTTCACTCACCTAAGCTGCAGAGCCCTCACCGTTCACACCTGCCCCATCACCCCAATGTGTCCAGCAGGGCTGGCAGTGTGTCCTCCACGCATGCACGAACCATTCCCCAGCCAAGAGTAGGCCTAGCACCAAGTGGGCAGGGCCAGTCCCCACGAAGTCAAAGCAAAGCCAGAAGGCCACAGTCACACTCCTCTGGCTTCTCTCTGTCTGTCATGTTTTCAAACATCGGTCTGCTGCTGGACATCCCCAAGACCCCCCTCAGTTTCCATAGAAGGACTCACAGAACTGAGAAAAGTCATTATACTCACAGTTATAGTTTGTACAGTGAAAGGATGCAGATTAAAATCAGCAAGGATGAAGCATGTAAAGTTCAGGAAAGGCTATGGGCAGGCTTCCCTTGTTCTTCCCCAGTGGGTTGTTTGGACAGAAAGTACTTATTTTCCCCAGCAATGAAGTCTGACAACATATACAGAGCACTGTCCACCAAGGAAGCTCACCAGAGCCTTGGTCAGGGTTTTCACTGGGAGTCAGTCACTTAGATACAATTGACTACCTGGCCTCCAGCCCCTCCAAAGCTCAAGCTGATACAAGCTGATATGGCCTGAGGTCCCCACCATAAGTCCCATTCTTGTCATAGATTATTTGAGGTAGCCAATGTCCCAGGTAAACAAAGACGAACCTATCAGGCAGCATATTCCAGGGGCTTATAAATTGCCACCAGGAGCCAGGCAAGGCTTTCTGGGCATTCCACATGGCTGAGTTAACTCTTCACTGCAAAGACCTCATGAAGGGCTTAGGAGCTCTCATGCTGTTTCTTGTTGCCTAGAAAAGTGCAAATTAGCTATAAAGATTTGGGTTATAGAGGTTGGACTTTTCTCCAAATCACTTTTAAAAAATATCTTAGACCCTTCTCTTGTGACTCTCCATCAAAGTACATATTTCTTATTAAGCAAAAGAGATGACAAAATGAATAAAGAATCTTCAAATTTTACATGTGGAAACTCAAAAAGTGTAAGCCATATTCCACACTCATAATTACAGATTTTCTCAGAAATGGCTGCAGCATAGCCTGTCCACAGTGTCCTCCCATGCTATCTGACCCCAGGGTTGACACATAAAGGAGAGGATAGTGTGGCATCTCTCAGGGTAGTGGGTTGGAGGCAAACTTTTCCCACCCTTTAGAGAATGATTAATGTAGTTAGCAAAGTCCAGCATTTATAAAAATGAAACTTCAGAGCACCACAACTGTTAGAGATAGTTTCTATACAATTTTTATTTCAGTTATATGACTATGGAATTATGTGTATAACTATGTGTGACTGTGTGTGGGCATGAGTGTATGTGGGTTGTGTGTGTGTGAGTGTGGGGTGTGTTTGTGGTGTCTGGTCTATATATGTGAATGTGTTTGTGGTATATATGGTGTGTGGTATGCAGCATGCATATATGGTGTATGTGTATGGTGTGAAGTGAAAGGTCAAACTCAAGGACCAGGATGCTTGGAGTTAAAAGCTGGCCCTGTCCCTTATTGCTTTATGACCTCTGGCAAATATCTTGATCTCATTGGATCTCAATTTCTTTATTTAAGAATTGGGTATATAATAATAGTGCTTACTTCTTAAGACTGGTGTAAGCACTGGATGCAAAAATATTAAATGTAAAACATTTAGTACCATGTATGACTAAGTAAGTAACATTAATTTTGTTATTTTCATCATTCTTGTTTTTGTTGTTGTTATTATAGATCATGGTCTAACAACACTTAGGACAGATTGAGAAAGCCCAGACAGCACTGCCCATCAAGCCAGCCATGTTCTTTAGCCCTGAAGAAGGGATGGGTGTTTCCTGAAGCCTATTCCAACAGAGGGAAGACACCTGAGGGTACAAGTCTCCCTGCTGACAGTGGGTGGACAGACTTACTTCCCAAAGCAATGGCTGGCCACTGGCCCAGGCTCGAACATTCTGCTTGTTGTGGTATGTTTTTTCCCCATCGTCTTCAAAACCTGTCTTTGCTAATCAAGGTTAACATCATCACTAACAGGACAGATTGACAATGCATCACCAGTTCAACAAATGTGGTCCCTGACACCTCTCTTTTTATCAGACTCAAGTGTGGAAAGGTCGGGGCGGGGAGAGTAGCCAACCAGTAAGTTTGTCTTTGTCGAGACCCTACTCCCTGATGGGGTTGCCTTCTCTAGCCCAGGCCTGATGCCCTGAAAGGGTGTCTCAGCACTGAAACTGGGTTTGGAGACGCAAATGGCTCAGGTCTGGTAAGGCTACAGTCCTATTCTATCACTGCTGCAACAAATTGAATCCAGTGAAAAAAAACAACACACTTTTGTCTTACTGCTCTGCATGCCAGCAGCCTGACATGGGTCTTACCCACCTAAAGTCAAGGTGTTGGCAGAGCTGTGTTCCTTGGGGGGCCATGGCAGGTGATGTGTCCCTGCTTTTTCCAGCCTCTGTCTGGAGGCCTCTTCCTGGCTAGTGGCCCCCTCCTCCATTTCTAAAGAGTGATGTTGAGCTGAGCACCTTCCTGTCACATCGCCTAAGCGGCTCTCTGCCTCTGTAACCCACATGAGCACCCTGTGGCTACACTTGGTCCACCCAGATGTCCCAGGATCATCACCGTCCTGCAAGGGCTGAGTAGTTACCTTATTCCACATGCAGATCCAGGTCTCACTCACTGTGTTACCTGGCATTGTCACCGATCTGGACATGAGAATGTGCACAACTTCTGGACCACTACTGTGCCCATCACAGGTACCTGAGAGTAAGCACGGGTGGCCTGGGCCCCTCCGAATTTCCACCCATGGATAGGAGCTGACTATCCCACCAAACACATTTTCAACAGGCTGTAGGAAACATATAAAGTTGTGTTGAACTTTTTCAGAAATGATGATTATTATACTACTTCCAAAAGCAAAAGAAGAAAAAAGATAATCTCCAGTTTGGGGGAGTTTGCATCGACTGCGTGCAAAGCTTCAGTAAATTCAATGAGTCATCAGTAAATAAAGCATGACTGAGGCACATGATTAAATGTTAAATTGTGTGGTAGAGGCTGTAGCCTACAAATATGAGTTCAGGAGAGAGAGTAGATAAGTCAGCCCATGTCATTGGAGAAGATGGCTTAATAAATTTTAATAGAGTAATTTTTTCAATTATAAATATACCTGTTCGTTATAATATATAAATATATAAATGTATGTATATATTATGTGTACAAAAAGCTGTGAAGGGGACAGTGCGCGTCATCCGCTCCCCAGCAGGTGGCGCCACCGCCAGGACCCCCGGGAAACCCCGCCAAAATCTGATAGAACCGGACCAGTTTTCCTGTACGTTAACACACACCACATGCTTGTTTTAAACAAAAAATGTATTCGTATTACCACATTCTAATGGCTGTTTTAAAATTTTTGGTTTTTCACTTTCTGTATATCATTGACTTATCTCCATGTCAATAAATTAAGTTCTGTCGTTATTAGTGACGACCGAGAAGTGTCCCATTATTTCAATTTACAATGATTTATCTAACAGATCTAAATGGATAAATTAACATTTAGATTTTTTGCCAGGCTTCTCTTATAAATATGATGCTTTCGTGAATCACCTTTACACATCTTTGCAACACTTGAATTATTAATTCCCCAAGATAAATTCCTAGAAGCATTTGTTGGGTTTTGTGGTTTTACACCATATATCGCTAAATTGCCCTCTGGAAAAGTTATGTCAATTTTTTTTAATCGTTACAAATCCCATACGTTTAAAATGGTTGTCATTTTAATTCGTATTTTTTGTGTTTCTTGCCTATCTTATTTATTTTTATAAATTTGAAGTTCATTTTTTAAATTAATTTGTAAGCACACATATGGTAAGAAAATTATTCCTTTGTTGTGAATTGCACATTTCTTCTTGTTTCCATTTTTGCATTTTATTTTGTTTATGCTGGGTTTTGTACACAGAATTTCTATTTTTATGTAGTCAAATATAGGGGGGAAGGGAGAGGGAGAGGGAGAAGGAGAGGAAAAGAGAGAGAGAGAGGATTCTTTAATGTGTGTGTGTGTGTATATATATATATATTTCTTTAATGTTTGGTTAATATTATGTTTGGAAAAACCTTCTGCCTCTCAGGATTCTAAAACAATTTACCTATATATGTATTTAATACTTTTACAGTTTCCTTCTTTTCTCTCTCTCTCTCTCTTTTTTTTTTTTTTTTTTTTTTTTGCATTTAAAATCACAGTCTAGAGGATTTGGGGAATTTGGTTTTTACTCAAGTCTTCTCATAGAAAGAGCTGGAGTGACAAGATAGTAAAATCTTATCAACGATATTTATAACAAAATTAATTGACAAAAAAATACCAGTGGGTGAGGAGAAATTACCAAGTTACATCACAGGTGTGGCCCTGGGGGTCTGTGCAGAGGAAGCGAAGGGCTATCTGACAATGTGAAAACAGAAGAACCACGTAGTTGCCAATAGACAGTCACAGGAATTTCCGGGGCCAATCTGAGAATAGCAGGAAAAAATGGAAAGGATTTTGCCCAACCCAATGGCAACTGCGTCTGGAAGAGCAGCACAGAGCAGAAAATGTCAGGGCGCTACCACCTTCTGGAAAGCTTCACAGAAACAGCCGGGAAGTCCAAGGATATGCGGGCAGGAGGAGCACAGCGGGCACAACCTGTCCAGGACTCTCCCAGGTGCTCAGACCAGGCTCAAGGCTGGTCTGTGGACAGGCTGCACCCCCAGGCAGGCTCTCAGGCATACAGTCTCTTATCTTCTAACATAGCACACACAGCCTTTTAGCATGAACCTGGCAGATTCTGTAAGTGACCTGTCTGTCCCCTAACCAGTCTGCCACCCTGAAGGACGTGTGTTTGCTTCCCCCTGGCCCGAAACCAGGCCCTCTTCCACCCTAACAGGACCATTCTGGTATCTTCCCTGGGGGTGCCTTCTTGGTGAGCAACGAGCCAGGGTGCCAGTGAGAGGGGATGGTTCGGTGCGGGGGGGGGGCATGTCCCCCACCTGTGTGACCAAAGAAGGGAATTCCCTCCTTGCCTCTTGTCCTCTCATCTTCTTATAAGGGTTAGATGGTCCTGGGGTGGCCCAAGGATAGCCTGTCTCCCTTTTTCCAGAAGCTGATGCCAACAGGAGGGCGTGGGGGAGGAGGGGCAGGTAGCTCTGTGTGACCCATGGGCCAGTTAGCCCTGTGGGGGTGTGGAACTGTACAAAGTCAGAGTGTGAACTGTGTTCCACGCCTCCTCCTGGGTGCCTGTTCTCACTCTCTTCCCTCTGCCCCACAATCCCCACCTCCTCATGGGCCTGCCGGAGCCAGCCGGCTAAAGTCGAACAGCACCTAAAAGAGGGGGGTGAAGCCTAAGGAAAAAAGAAGAAGACAGGAAAGCGCTTCGGGAGGGCATACAGTCAATGCTGCAGCCTCGAGTTTATTTAGCTCAGTCTTTATATATGGTTTAGGACACAATAGCAAAGTACAAGGTATATCATAGAATGCTAACATACACACAAGATCATGTAACATTCTTGTTATCTGGGAAGGAACACATTCCATTATATTAAAAGGATTTCTTTAGGAGGCAAACCTCCCCTCCAGGGTCAGTACTGATTAAATCAACCATCTGCTTCCTTTAGCCATTGATAACATAGTCTCAGCAGCTGCTTTAGGGCTCCAAGCAGTCTCAGCAACTGTTTTATGGCTCCCAAACAATGTGACACCTTCAGTGCCTTGCAATGGCTCCCAACATGGGCCCTCATGCAGTTTTGAGATTCTGCACTATGCTTACTGGGCAGAGACAGAGGCGGGGCTGGTGTAGCTACTGCCCCTGTCCAGTCCCAACCCCGTGAGGGCTGGGAGGGGCAGCAAGACCCACATAGCCCACCTCCCATAGCCGTTTGACTCTGACACCTGTGCCAAGAGGAGGGCACCCCTCCGTGGCCCTGGGCTTCAAGAAGCAGACAGTGAGGTGCTGTGCCAAGAGTAGCTGACATAGTGAGGTATTTACTCCCACTCCCCAAGCTCCACTTTCCACCCATTAAACCCTGCCCTACTCACTAGCCCAAACTGCATTCAGCTCCATGCTTCCCCAGCACACCCCACGAAACCCAAAACCTTGCCACCAGCGAAGCATGAGACAAAGGAGGGTGATGGTCTCCAGAATGAGAGAGCTGCAAGGGAGTACAGCAGCCTGAGCCCCAGAAGGGAGCTCTGCATGAGAACGAAAGTGTCCTGGGGAGCCAGAAGGGCAGGAATTATGGGACTCATGCCTGAGTCAAACTCTAAGTGGGGAAATCTGCCCGAAATTCCTGTACTGCAGGAGCAGCTAAGAAGGGGCTCTGTGGGAGGAGCCAAGTCTAAGATGACAGAAGGGGACAGTAGGAATGGAGAAGCAAGTGTCATCTTGCTCTGGGCATTCGTGGGTGCAGCACTGTTTGGTATCAGGGCACTATAAGCGCTCCACTAGGCATCCCGGTGGAGGAAGCGAATGCCCAATGCCATGCAGTTCACAGTTTGCAGAGCAAATGGAGGCAGAACCATGTGAAAATAGAGCTTTAGCGGAGATAAGGACAAAATATGTGGGGTGGAATCACGGGCGCCACAACCTGACTTGCCTTGGCAGAAGTCAAGGGAAGAAAGAGGACATGATGAGGCCGGGGACCACGTGGGGAGGTGGAGATGGCACCTGGGCGAGGTGAGCGAGGGAGCCTCCAGGCAGAAGGAGTGGGTCTGGTGTGAGAGGCCCTGATGAGGAAGAACTAAGAGGGCTGGAAACGTTGGAGGTGGACACTCAAGGGAAGGAGGACTGGCCAAGAAAACTGGCGAGGCCCAGGTAGGGCAACAAGAAGGAGCAAATTTGGCAGCAGGTGGAGCAGAAGGTGGCACTGCATCTGCCTGCTCACCCCCCAGATCAGGGTGCAAGCTAGGAGGCTTAGTGGCAGGAAAGAATGCATCTCCTGCCTCAGCTCACATCTCAGACAGACCTCAGGGCTCAGTGGGACTAGTCTGCTGGGGTGAACTCTCCTCTGGGTTCCCAAGAACCATGTCTGTGAGGACCCACAAGGTGCCTGCCAGACCGGAGCTCTGGGCTGGGGCTCCCCAACTAGATCCACGATGACCCTGCTTTCCAACCAATAATGGAGACATATCATCTGATACGTGTATTTTGGAGGGGACAAAGGGACAAAATGCTTTGAACTTGAAGATTTAGAATGTGTGGTTCTCATATCTACTCCTCACTCAATTATGCATTCATCTATTACATAATCATTGAGTGTCCACGGTGGAGCTGCACCTGTGCCAGGCATGAGCCAAACCAAGGTGGACAGGTACACCCTAGTCCCAATGTCAGGCAGGCACCCCACCCCACAGACAGGATATAGGGGCTCTTCAAGGCAGTGACTCTGGAGGGTAATGGGTGGATGGGTGGCACAAGGCTGTGGGTGGGTGTCACTTAGCTTTGCAGATAGTGAGTTCCTGTGTGACACTAGGGCTGCCTCGGGTTCCCAAATTCTGCTTTCTCCTCTGTGTCTTAAGGTGCTGCACTGGTTGCTGTGAAGGCCCTTGCAGCTCAGAGGCGCTTTGTTGTACCCTCATCTCCAGCTGGGGCACCCTCTGCCCCAAGAGTGGACTCTCTAGGGCTGGGCAGCAGATGTCATCCACTCCATGCACTTGTATTTCCTGGAAGGCCCAGCTCTGCATCTTCTGGTTTTCTTAAGGGCTGATGAAAGGGGCTAGAATGCTCACAATTTCAAATAGTTTTCCAGCATCACAGCTCTGAGGTTAAATACGAACATCATAAGGGGGCTATACTTGTGACTTCAGGATGGGGCAGGTTGCACTTTCATGCTTTACAGAAAGGGAGAGAGAATAAGCCCCATTCCCATCAGAAAGAAGAGGTGGGTGAATTCAGAGGGTAGAGGAAGGCTGACTTTGAAGTGTGTGTGCCTGCTATAAAGGGCTGAGAGAGCCAGACAAACAGGTTTCACAGGGAGGCAGGAGAAGCATGGGAGGCTCTCAGGAGAGTAGCCAAAGACAGGGCAAAGGAGGATTCAAGAACCAGGAGGAAAATATCTAGGGTGGGCCCTGCCCCCAAACCTGAAATGTGCACAACATGCAGAGGCTTTGAGAGGCTCCTACAGAATGCCCTGCACCTGTTCCTGCATCCTTTCTTACCTCTGCCCATCCACCCATGCATTTGTTTGTCCACCTATCTGTCCATCCCTCCACTAACGTACCTGCTATGAGCCAGGCTCTGTGCAGAGGGATTGACTTCTGGTCCAAAATAGAGAAGATGGGAGATTGAGCAACTGTCTCACGTCTTCCTCTGTAAGAACAGAAGGGGCCATGGCAAACCGTTCCTGGTGCTGAGTAGGCCAGGGGGCAGGTGAGACTGGAGGCATAAAGTGATTCCTCCCTCTGTGTTTGCTTTTTCTGAACACCACAATACCACCTCAGTCATAAACTAAGGGGATAAGGTGGCTCAAATTAAACATAAATCTTGATATTGGAATTAAGAGTATATTCATGTATTGCCTGTATGGATGTAAAAAAAGTAAGTGCACCATTTTTAAACGCGTGCGTGTGTGTGGTGGGGGGCGGGGTACTGACCCAAGGGCATGGGGCCACAGGCAGTCCTCTCTCTCATCTGCTGGGGAAAATGCAAAAGAAAATGCAAAAGAAAATGCAAAAGAAAATGCAAAAGAAATTATTCCCAAATAGCCAATAAATGGTGTTGAGAAAACTGGACAGATATATGCAAACAAACAAACAAACAAACAATGAAACTGGACTACCTTCTTGCACCATATACAAAAATAAACCCAAAATGGATCAAAGACTTAAATGTAAGTCCCAAACCATAAAACTCCTAGAAGAGGGTTGGCTGCATAGTATAGTGGTTAGCATGTCTGTTTAGCATGTCTGTTTTGCATGCAGAAGAGTTTGTGCCCCAGGTGGAGCCACGGATCAGGCCCCGCGTGTGCCCAGCCCCAGGTGTGCCAGGCCCCAGGTGCATGCAGTGAGCATGTGGGAGGGGACACCCCGTCTACAGAGATCCAGTTCTTAAGGGGAAACCGCAACATCCATGATCAAGGGTGGGCGTGGGGGTGTCGAGGAAAGGAATGAAAGAGGGGAGGGGAGGAACTCCTAGAAGAAAACATAGGCAGTAAACTCTCTGACATTGCTCTTAGTAATATTTTTTCCTGATATATCTCCTTGGGCAAGGAAAACAAACAAACACAAAAGAAACAAATAGGACTACATCAAAATGAAAAGGTTTTGCTTAGCAAAGGAAATCATCAACAAAATGAAAAGACAACCAACTGAATGGTAGATAATATTTGCCAATGATACATCTTATAAAGGGTTAATATCCAAAATTTATAAAGAACTCATACAACTCAACACCGAGAAAATAATCAAATTTAAAAATGAGCAGAGGGCTTGAATAGGCATTTCTCCAAAGAGTACGTATAGATGGCCAATAAATATATGAAAAGATGTTCAAGGTCACTAATCATCAGGGAAATACAAATTAAAACCACAGCAAGATATCACCTCACACCTGTCAGAATGGCTATCATCAATAAATCAACAAACAACTGTTGGTGAGGATGTGGAGAAAAGGGAACCCTCATGCACTGTTGGTGGGATTGCAAATTGATACAGCCACTATGGAAAACAGTTGGGAGGTGCTTCAAAAAATTAAAAATAGACCTATCTTATGACCTAGCAACTTCATTTCTGGGTATTTATCCAAAGCAATTCAAAACACAGTTCAAAAAGATATATGTACCCTATGTTCATTGTGGCACTATTCACAATAGCCAAGATAGGGAAGCAACCAAAGTGCCCTAAGAAGAGTTAGGTCTTCTCACTGCAACACACATTCTTTCAAGCCCAAGGGGCAAATGGGACACCCGTGAGGTGGGCAAGCCACCCACTCGTCCCCTTTCAGAGAAAGAAGTCCCTTGGGCCCACAGGCATCTTGCTCCCTGGCTAGGATCAGGGTCCCTCACAGGGAGCAAGTGCTGGAGAGCCCGAGCTCTTATCGCAGGTCTAGAGGAGCAACCGCTCAGCCAAGCAAGCTCTGGGACCAGCTAGCCCTCTCGGTCCCCAGTCATTTGCCTGACTGCCGTCTCCAAAGCCATGTGTCCGGGCTGGCCAGCCTAACCCTCCGCTGCGCTGAGCCCACACATCCGGGCCTTTTACGCCCGCTGGCCGGCGCTCTGAGGACCCAAACAGAGGTCGGGGTGCAGCTGGCCCAGGGCAGGCTGGGGGGATGGGCTAGAGGAACGGTGCTGGTGACCTGGGCGGGCATGACAGGCTCACCATGTAAGACGTGAGCACTTTTTCAAATAAACTGTATTATTCTTCTACTAATAAAATTTATATACATGGTAGAAAAATCAGCATGTGTATGAAATCACAACAAAGAAAAAATTTTAATTTCATAATCCTACCACTTACAGAAAGTCCAGGTACATTTGGGTGTTTGTCCTTCCAGTTTTTTCTCCTTTTGTTCTTATGTATATGTTTAGATCCCTTCCAATTCCTTTTGAAGATGAAAAAGGATTTCAAAGTAAGACCTAAGGGTTAGATACAATTTCATTTTCTTTCTTCTTCATCCTTTGATTGACAGGTTTTCCAGATGAGAAAAGGAAAGCTTAGAGAGGATAAACGACTTGCCTCCAGCTAGAAATACATAGCCAGCTCTTGAATTCAGCTCCATCTGACCACCACCACCCTAGCCATCACTCCCTGCACTGTGCTGCACCCCAGGTTGAGTTACAGCAAAGCCCACTTGTAGGGCACAGTAAAACAACATCCAATTCTTCGTCAAAGGCCTGGGTGTCCTGGGAAGCCAGGTTATAACCAGTAGGGAAGCAGAGTGTATCCTAATGCAGGCCTGCCCTGAAGGTCTGGAGGAGGTGCCCAGGGAGAAATGAATACATTGAAAAATAACAAATTAGTCACACATTTCTCCTCCTACTGAAAAACACCAGTAGGATCACACATTGAAAATAATTCTTTTAGTCGAATAAATACCTGTTGAGCAACCACTGTGTGCAGGCCTTGCTAGCTGCTGAGGACCCAACAGTGAATTAGAGGCCCAGGTTCCAGGTTCAAGGAGCAGCGGGGTGATGAAACAAATAAAATTGATGTCTTTCAAAAAATAAACAAATAAAAATAAGTAACTTTTTAAAAGCAGCTATAAAAGATATTTGGGGAACAACTGGGGCAAATGTGAATGTGGACTGCCTATTAACATGATGACATGTTAATGCTGATTTTCTTAGTTGTGACATGGAGTAGTGTAATGTCGGCAGCTTTCAAATGGGTGGGAGGCTGGGGGGGCTCTGTCTGCGTGTGTGTCTGTCTCTGTCAGTATATAACTTATCTATCAATCATCTGTCTCTCTCTCTGCCTGCCTATCTATCTATCCATCCGTCCGTCCATCCATCCATCCATCCATCCATCCATCCATCCATCCATCCATCCATCCATCTATCTATCTATCTATCTATCTATCTATCTATCTATCTATCTATCTATCTATCTTTCATCTGTCTACCTCTCAATTGAGAAAGACAGAGAAAACGTGGCAAATATTAACGGTGTTGCACGTCCCTGGGCGTTCGCTGAGCCTTTGTCCTACCTTTCCGGTCCATCTCAAAGCGAAGAGATAGAAGTGGGAGAATTAGTTTCCTGATGTCTCTCCAGCGAACGTGGCTTGAGCCATCGTCAGGAACCGACACGGGTGACGTGTGCTGTTCTAACGGCCTTATAGACACGGAGGCTACTAGATCCGGAACTGCAAGGGTCCAGGTTCTCGTTCCCCATCCCCAGGGTAGTCCTTCTAGACCGTTTAGTGCTGCCCTAAAATTCTTTCCTTCCTAGTTAAGACGCTGACACACAGCTGGCACTTATTAACAGCAATAACGCTCACCTGTGAAGATCACTTTCGATCAAAAAGGACTGTTAAGTCATATATTTTTAACTTTAGGGGTAGAAAGAAAAAAAAAAAAAAAAAGCTTCCTTTTTTCCCTGACCGGGAATCGAACCCGGGCCGCGGCGGTGAGAGCGCCGAATCCTAACCACTAGACCACCAGGGAAAACACGGGAACGTGTTTACCAAAGAGCTAGACTAAATTTCCGGTGTCTGACGCAAATCGGACACGTGTGTGATTAGACAAACTTCTGGTGTCGCTTTCCTGTTCTATTCGGCCAAATCAGACACCAGAAACAGGGACAGACAGGCCGCGAACGGTCGCAGCAGCAGGGGCGTCTGAGAACGTCTGCCTTCGGAGAAAAGATAGCAAGGCAGCCGCGGGGAAGGGCATGGGTAGGGGGTCCTTTACGGGAAAGAATAAAAAGGGATCGTGTCAGAAGTGGGATTCGAACCCACGCCTCCATTCGGAGACCAGAAAGCCCGAAGGCAAGGAGAACCTTGAGTCTGGCGCCTTAGACCACTCGGCCATCCTGACACTACAAGTTTGAGTGCTGCATGCGGAACCTGATGTCTGTGACACTTGCCAAAGACCAATGAGTATCGTGGTCCAAGCCTCCTCTTCCTGTCCACAGCAGCCCGACCCAGCTAGCTTTAGGACACATGCAATCCGACTGGAAAACCCGAGAGCCAGCGGCCGCCCCGGCGCCCGACCCTGCGAAAGCAGGAATCTGCTAAGCTGCAGAAGCCGAGAGGGAGCCAGGCCCGGCGCACTGCTAATCTCTGTCCTCACGTTGGACCCTGACTGCAGCGGGGTCGTGAACACTGAGACAGCGGAGGAACACAGCTCCTCTGGCGGCCCAGGAGAACCTCGCTCGCGGTGCCAGTGTGCCCAGCGCGCCCGCTGCCGCTTCTCAGCCCGCCCCGCCCCCGTCCCTGCGTCTTGTTTTGCCTGTGCGGAGCAGAAGGCCGAGTCCTTGCAGAAGCTCACAGTCGGGCAGACCACTAGGATGCAGAGTTACGAGCTGGCGGCGACGAGTATTGCGAAGAGAAACGTAGAGAAGGCATAGGGAGGGTGAGGGCGACTCACAGCCTCTTGGGAGCCTTTCGGCAGAATGCGAGTCTCTGGGGGCGACCGCTTAAAAAGCCTGGGCCAGGGGACTACGAGGACCAGGAAGAACGAGTGAAAGGAGGCCAGGAACGTGACTGGGACGGGGTGGCAGCACCTGGCCAGCCTGCGGAGCAGGGAGCGCTGTGAGCTGAACTGAGACGCAATACTCTGTGGTCAGCGGCCCGCGGAGAGCGGGACTGAAGCGGCGACAAAAGCCGAAAGGCTGCCGCAGGCCCCTAGCTGGGCTTGTGGCCTCCGACCAAGAGGTGACCTACAGTTCAGTCCTGGGTAGATCGCAAAGGTGGAGCCAACGGGATTGTTGATGTGCAAGAAGCGCAGGGATAGCACGAACTCGAGTTTTGGGCCTGAGCTGCGGCGGAGGGCAATCTCCATCTGGAGGTCAGCGCAGTCTGCGAAGAGGCCGTTTTCCACCGGGATTTTAAGACGCTATTGGGGAATCAAGTAAGCCGTGGACGTGAGCGTCTGCGGGGCCGGGAGCCCCCGGTAGGAGACGCGAATCGGAAGTTAACCGTCAATAGCCGGTCCACACAGCCGTGAAGCGCGCTGTAGTTAGCGCCGACACGCCGAAAAGCAGAGAAAAGAGAGCGAGCGCTGCCGGAGGCTCGGCGAGTGGCGGGTGCGGAACCTCAGAGGGAGGTTAGGGCTTCAACGTGTATATTTCCGGGCACGATTAAGCCTACAGCACTCCCCATTCCTCCCTTTCCTTGGCCCCTGGCAATCACAAATTTGCTTTATATATCTACAAGTTAACCTATTCTGGATATTTCATATAAATGGATTCATACAGTATCTGACCTTTTGTGCATGGCTTCTTTCACTGAGCACACACTCTAAACCTAAGTGTGCACCCATACTGTAGCATCTATCATAACTCCTTTTTTTTATGGTCAAATAACATTCCATTATATGAACACACCACAATTTGTTTATTGATAGGCATTTGGCCCACTAAGTTATTGTGAATAGCGCTCCTATGAACACACGTGTACATGTGCTGAAGTAACTGCCTTTAATTCTTTCAGACACACCTAGGAATAGAACTGCTGTGTCATTAGTGAGTTCTGTGATTAACTTTTTGAGGAACTGGTAGTCTACAGTAATCCTCAAATAACGTAGTGTAGTTTCGTGTTGATTCTCTGTAATACTGATGACGTGCCATAGGAACTTAACCCTTATTTATATTGATTAGCCTGTGGCAAAATTAGTATCATTATATGTCCTTTTGCTTAAAGTCACAGTACCTATTGCTGATATTAAGTGAGGACTCTATTTTTCAGTGGCTGCACCATTTTACATCCCACCAATATATGAGGGTTCCATTTTCTCCTTTTTTTTTTTTTTAATTATAGCCACCCTGGTGGGTGTGAAGTGCTGCCTCATTGTGGTTTTGATTTGCATTTCCCTGAAAACTAATATATTAAAGGATAAATGATGAGAATGTGCTAATTGAACTATGAGAATCTTGAGATAGACCAACTAAACCGTTATTCTGCAATTATTTAGAACTTAGGCAACTTTAAGTGAGAAAAGTGTTCTATCACTGACATTGTTTACAATGGACAGGATATGGTGGTCACAAACAACATGCTGACTTACTTGGTTTCATTTTTGTATTTGAGTCCTCCACAGACTCTGCACCAGCTGTTTCTAGCTCTGCTGGGCTGCCTTTCTGCTGTTTCACCTCCTGGAAGTAGTTGCACGGGCACAAGATGAAAATACCCTTGGAATTGTGTTCTGGGGTCTTTTTACCTTTAGGGAGTTGGGTTGAGGGGAGAGGATGGGTAGGGCAAAAAGTGGGGGTGGGCTGAATATGTGGTGACGAGGAGGGCAGGGTAGGAGTTGTGGGGTGGAAGATGGAATGATAATGAAGAAATGGATAGTGGAGTCCTCCTTGGCTGTAGAAGGGTTGGTCCTTTGTGCTTTTAGACCTTTTGCCTCATGTCTCCTTAGTACCCCAAGGGTCCTTCCCTCAAGCTTCCCAGTTGTTTTTCTGCTCTTGTTTCACCTTCCTTCTTCATACTCCTGCCTTCCCCCAAGACAAAAGTCTCCCAAGATAAACTGAGCTTTGATAAGTCAGCAAGGCCCCAACCCTAAGCTAGTGCCAGCCTTGGGGATACTCACACAGTACCACATCTGCCGTCTCCTAAGCCCCAGTATATGGTGTTGGCAGGGAAGTGGGGGACTCAGGAGGCCTAGATGCTCAGGCTACAAGATGAGGCTCTTATAGTACCCCTCAAAAAGCCTCCCACAGTACTCTGCCACTCTTTCTTCCATGCTAGACTGCTGTGGTGTGCATAGCAGAGAAGAGGGTTCCTTCAAGCCAGTCCCTGTGACCACTATGCCATTGTTCATTCTATTGTCCTCACTGTAAAGACCTCAAAGAAATACTTATTTTTAAGTCTCAGTGGCAACATGAGCCTCCTCACTCTTCTCCAACAATTTTCTTGTGTGCCTCTGGAGTACCATCTGCTTCTTGCTACAGAGCAACTTTCATATCCCACCTCCTCCCAGTACGCATTCAGATCTCAGTTCTGCTCTAGTCTAAAATTATTGCCTTCAGAGTATCAAGACTTCAGTTAATAAACTGGAAATACTGGGTGTTGTAGTTATCTTAATAGATGTGGTAGCCAGACTTAGATTACCCTGGTGGAGAGGGTGGAGGGGCAGGCATTTGTCTTGGGCATCATATTGGGTGTCTCCACAGCACAGGGAGAGGGTTGGCATAGCCAGAGTTTCTTCCCAACTACATGTCCTCACCAAACACTTTTCTCACCTTATTTTACTTCTGGGCTGTTAGCATGCTACCTCCTTTTCTCCTTTTCAAGCCCTCTAAATAGACCAATGCGAGGGACACTGATGGGGACTATTTTTACACACAGCTATAGCAAGCTTCCTGGATTATTAGAGATGTTTTGTGACAGAGTCCTGTCAGTTGGCCCTTAAGGTAAAGCATCCTTCATTAGAGGTGTGCTCTAGGAGAAAACTGACAGTGTGGTGGTTAGCCTCTGCCTGAGTTTGGGAGAAAGCCTGAAGGGTGTCAAGGCTGATGAAGCAGGAGCCCCAGCACTCTGATCCAGCTGACTGCAGTCTCCACTTAGGGTTCAGGAAGTTTAGCCATGAGCTGTTGTAGGTGCTCCTGGAGACTGTAAACTGAAGACTCACAAGGAGGGAATTCCAACCGTGTTCCCAGGAACTCCCTGGTGGAAGGGGCTTCAGTTCTCACCAGCTGAATAGCAGTCTCAGGAGGCCAAGATTCACCAGGTCCTTGGAGGCACAAGTAAGGAGAGATGGTTATTTGGAGAACCACCCAAATATGGTCTGCAGAGTGAACTGAACAGACCAGGAAGCGAAAGCAAAGGAACAGAATTAGGAGAAAGAACTTAGAATGCAGGCGGCTCACAAATTCTGTAGTAGGAGCCTGATGCTGGAAGGTGGCAGCAGAAGATACGTTGGATGCATTTTTTTGGCCAAAATGTAAAACATTCTAGGTACAGACGAAAAGAGATGAAAGAGTGAGGCAAGGAAAGGAAAGACACAGGGCAGTAAAGAAAGACGAGCAAAAATATGCAAGGGGGGCTAGAAAGGAGGAAGTGTAGTTAGAAGTAAAATGGAAGACATGACAGTAAATGGAGAACAGGAACGAAAGAACAGAGCTGAAAGGAAAAGAATAAACACAGGAAGTGGAGTGGAGTGAGAGCGAAGCCGCGGGGAATCTGGATGGAGTCCTATCAAATTTCCCTTCATGTCTGTCTTCGCCAGAGGGTGAGGCAGCAGGGATGGACCGGCGCCCGAATTCCAGGCTCCCACGTCAGTTGGACCTTGTCCTGCGCCCCTAACTTTCCTGCCTGAGTTCTGATGCTTTTCTTCTTCCCAGAGCATGTATTCTGGAAAGGCCTTCACTTCTGCTGCACATCCAGGGCCCAGGCGCGCAGATCTCCACTGCGGCCTGCATGAGATCCGAGGTACTTCTGGAAGTCCGCGACCTTCGCAGTCCACCGCGCAGCAGTGGAGGTAGGACTAGCAGGGGACACACGCTGGGGAGGCGGGTGCGGCACGGGTCTCCGCAGGGCTCAAGGCTGCCGGAGCCAGCCGGCTAAAGTCGAACAGCACCATAGGAATGCTGACATTTACATAAGTTCCTATACATCCTTCCTTCAGGGTACAAACATCCTTGCTTTCAAGGCTGTAAAAACATACCATTACCTTAAAAAAGTTTCTTAATGGGTGAATCTCCTCATTAGGGTCAGTAATGTTTAACTTTCAACTATTTGCTTCTTTTAATCAATGATAACATAGCCTCAGCAGCTGCTTTAGGGCTCCAAGCAGTCTCAGCAACTGATTTATGGCTCCCAAACTACGGGACACCTTCCGTGCCTTGCAATGGCTCCCGACACACGGCTCAGTGCTGGCAGCGCTCGTCCGCTCCCCCCACCTGAGCCTGGTCACCTTGTGCGTGGTCTGGTCCAAGGGGTCCAGTTTCACCTAAGGCAGCACGACCACGTGTCTGCTGCAGCATTTCTGACGACAGTGCATCTCTGAGCCGCTACCGCTCTCATCCTTCAGGCCCCATCCTGCTTACTGCAGCGAAGGGTTCGGGCTGAACGCGCCTCTTATATACTGTCCCGTCTGCCTGTCACAGTGGTCGCAGAGGGCCCTAGGCACGAGGCTCCCGACGATGCTGATTAGCTGGAGGAAACAGACACCGGACATTAATTAGAGAAGGGCGGAAACAAAGGGGAGAAAGATAAGTGCAGGTACTACTTGGGGCCAGAGGGTGTCCACTGGTCTGGTGAAAGTCTGGAAATGAACTGCTCTCGAGTGCCCCTTCTCCACTGCAAGCTAGTCTCTTCGGGGTGTCTGAGCAGCTGTCTGATTATGACACTGTGACACTGTGGCTCTTCCTTTCTTGGGCCACGGAGCTAAAGGTGGCGTTTCTATTTGGAGGGAAAACATTGAGAACTAAAGAATACAGCGCTATTAGTAGATTTATTTGGCTTTTCCCAAGAAAGGAGTTAAGGAGGCTAAGGTGCCACTAGAGTACAGGAATAATAAATGTCATAAGGATAAATATAATATCCCCCACATCGATCTCCCTACACCTAGTTAGTACTTGTTTACCATGAAGAAACTTAGCAACTTCACATGTAAAAAAATTGGCATTTTCAACAGACTGTAAAGTCTGTAACTCAATGGTTAAAGCTGCAAAAGCTCCAATTTAATCTTAGCCTTTGTAACAGGGATGACAAAATGGAACTCTCAGTCTCAGATTGGTCTGGGGTCATGCTAAAAACAGCAAAAAAAATAGTCTTCCCTCCTCTCCACGTCAAAGAAGTCAGCTTGCCTCTTTGGAACTCACAAAAGAGGGGTTGATGCCTTTTTTAAGAGGCTTAGATCATCCCTTTCTTCAATGACACTTGGAATTGATGAGAAGGTATGAGGGAAGAAGAGGGATTTTTGGAGAGGGGTTTTGGAGGTTAAGACAGCTAGTTTTATTATTGTGACCTGTATCAAACTGAGAGGGCAGAAGTGTTCAATGAGTAAAGGACTTTTTATTATCTAAGAGTAACCAAGATTCTGGAACCTGCTTGTGATTTCATCCACAGGACAGAGGGCTAGGATTTTGCTGATGTCTATTAAGAGAACATGAGGGTTGCACCTTCATTATTGAATAATGTATCTGGAACAAGGTGAGTGACCTTTCTTCCTACCTTATATTAGGCAATGTTGAATCATTAGTAAATGGCAGCATGAGCAGGGCCTATTAGGCTTAGCCTATAGAGGCTCCTGATTGGACGCCATGGCATTTTGGCTGTTTAGGCCACCAGGAGAGGCCTGAGATAGCCAGCAATCGTAGACCAAAGGCAAACATACGAGCAGGTCCCTAAAATTATTTCAGAGAATGATGAGTGCTATGGGGAGATGGAACAGTGCCCATTGGAGTGGAGCATGACAAAAAAGATCTTTCTCCCTGTGTGATCTTGGAGCTGAGATTTACATACGGGGGTAACAGCCACAAGAAGAGCTGGCGTGTGAGCACTCCTGTTGGATGAGGGAACTAATAAACAAAATGGATGCAGTCAGGCTCCCTCCCAGCAAGCCATGTGGTTTCCAGATGGCTTTAGCTACAGGGTCCCAGGTGACCTTAGATACAGTGTCCTATGTAACCTTAGATATAGCCTCCTATACAACCTGTAGATTGTGATTGATTGTAGTACCTGGCCTTACGCTACTATTATGCACCTTGTTATAAGAACAGCCCCACCTGTGCAGGTGTGTGTGTTGAGGGGGGGGGGCTGTAGCTGTGCCTGTGCCTTGCTGTGTCCTCCTATGCCTGAATAAAGCTATGTCACATCTACCCATGACTCCTCGCATATTCTTTCAGCTGCCAGAACCACACACCCTCAGCTTCAGTACCTGAAACTGCAGAACAACTCCACAGAGAAGGAGTTTCCTCCAGCATACCTGGCATACTTGAAAAATAACAAGAAGGTAGCTAGGATGGAGTGGACAGAGTGAGGAAAGGCAGGGGAGGAGGCCAGAGAAGCAGCCAAGGGCCAGATCACACAGGGCCTCAAGGCTGTGGTAAGGGCTTTGGATTACAAAAGAAACCATTGAAGGGTTTAAGCAGGAAGCTTGCTCTTTAAGGACACTTTCCCTGTTTTGTTAGGGTAAGAGTGGAAGTAGTTGGCAGATCAATTAGGGGGAGCTGGGATTAGACTAGAAGAGAGGTGATAGTGCTGGTAAGCTAAAACAGTGGTACCCAAAAGATAACCATGTCATAATTCATAGAGCCTGTCAATATGACTCTATCTGGCAAATACTTTGCTGATGTAATGGTTTTTGTATATCGAGATGGGAGACCAGGTGGGCCCTGGATGCCATCACGAGTGTCCTCATAAGAGAGAAGAGGAGGAAGATGTGACACAGAAAGAGGGAATATGCAATGTGACTAAGGGGACAATGTCACTGGGGGATGGGGGTGATATGACACAGCTGAGAAGAGACAATATGACTAGGAGGACAATGATGAGTGATGTGATGCAGACAAGAGAGGAGGAGGCCATGCGACCAGGGGGACAATGATGGAGGTAATGTGGCTAAAAGTCCCGAAGTGCCAGCCACCACTGGAAGGTACAAAAATGGGAGGGTTCCTCCCTAGATCCTTTGTAGGGAGCACAGCCCTGCCAACATATTGATACTAAGATTTCTAGCCATTGGAACTGAAAAAGAATAAGTTTCTGTTTTCAGCCACCAAGTTTGTGATAATTTGTTACAGCAGCCACAGAAATTATATATAATTGGCTTGGATCAGGGTTTTAGTGGTAGAGAGAGCCAAAAGTGTTTGGATTCAAGATCCATTTTTGCCAATAGTATCAGCAGGACTAGCTGATGAATATGGTGTTGGTTTCACAGAAAGAGTCCAGGATGCTTCCCAGGTTTTTTTGTCTGCACAAGTGGGTGGCTGATGGTAATATTTAGTATATAGGAGAGCAGGGCAAGGATTAGTGTTATGTGTTGGCCATAGTAATGTTTGAGAAATTATCAAGTAACATGTATCATTGTTCACTAAAGTGCCAGGCGGTGTTCTAAGCTTTGGACTTGGTTATGAACTCAGTTATCCACGGACAGTCAAGTGGACAGTTAGAGATGAGTGTGGAAATATAGATCTAGGAGTCATTAGTTATACTTAAAGCCATAGGGCCAATTAAGTCACCCAGAGAGAGGGGACTTGGTTAGGATACCAGGGGGCACTTAGTGTATGTTTGGGTGGGATAGCAGAAGAGAGTCCAACAAAGGAAAGGAGGAGACAGTGTAATGTAGGGAGGAGGCAAGATAATTAAAATGTTAATCAAGCCACAGTCAGAAACTGCAATTTGCTGATCAGCCCTGCAGCCAGGCCAGGAGGACACCTGCAGAACAAAGGAAGATCTCTGCTGGATCACTAACAACCCAATCCCCACATCAGTGTGAAGGGAACAGGAACCAAGAGTCATTCCCTATGGCGGCTAAAACCATGGGGGAACCTAAAGATTAAAGGCTCAGAATGCCAGCAGGCCTTTCACTCTACATATTCTTACCCTTTCAGGCTACATACCCTTTCCCTTTCCCACTGTATGTCCATTTCAAAGGAAATGGGAACTACATATAAATGACATATAAACTGAATTCCCTGAACATTCAGGGTCTCTCTCAGTGTCTTTACTCTGTCTCTTTCCCTGTCCCTCTTCTCTTACTCTCTGCCTCTGAGAGGAGACCACACTCTATGGAGTATTACTCTTTTTCTAATAAACGTTCCTTTTGACTCTAACTTTGGAGTGTGTGTTGAATTCTTTCTCCACTCTCCGCCAAAGGACCCTCTTCTTCTCTAAGTGCAGGGCTTGGTCTTCTCACCAATTTGGGGAAATTTGCCCTGTCCTGTATCAAGTGGGGAGGAAGTAACCCAGGAAAGCGTGAAGTCACAGTGTAGGGCTGGTGTTGTGGAGGTCAGCTGTTGCTCTAAGGGTGGAGAGGCAGAGAGCTGATCACATCTGGAAACCACTATTGGCCATGAGAAGCATCATTCCAGTTGTTTGGTGGCGAGGAAAGCTGCATCAGTCCATCATCGGGAGAATGGAACGTGAAGAAGGGTACATAGCAAATATAGGCAACTTTTCTGAGGCCCCTTGACGCGAACAGCTATAGCCTCAGGGGCCTTGGAGTGCAGAGAGGGCTCTAGTTCGCTTTTCCGGCAGCTGATTCTGCAGTATGTGTTTGCTTGTTGGTGGCCATTGCGGAGGAGGTGTTGAAGGTGAAGAACAAAGTAGGAAGAGCTACAAAGGTGACGTTCCTAGGCTGGCTGTAGGAGTGGGCAGACGCACAGGAGGGGCTCCCGACCCCATTCTCCAAGCCTTTGGGCACCAAGCGCAGGCTGAGCCACAGAAACGACCAGCCCCTAAACCCTACCATCGCCTAACTCATCCTGCCCTAGAGGCGACAGTCGTCCACTTTGCCTGGACCCCGGCTCCCGGTAGGCGCTGCGCGGGGCAGCAGTGCGCAGGCGCGGACCTCGGGCTTCGCCTGTCCTTGCCCCGGTCCCGGCCCAGTTCCGGGCTGGAGTCACCTACGCTAGGGGGACGGGTTGCGCTTAAAAGAGAAACGGCGGCAGCGCGCGCGAGGTGGGCCCCGGTAGTCCTGTAGCTGTCCTAGCCCGTGCCAGGCGGCGGCGCAGGCGCAGTGGGGTGAGGGCGGTGGGGCGCAGGTAAGGCCGGGCGGGGCGGGCGCTCGGGAGCCTGGGGGCGCCCTTGCAGCGGGAGGGTCCGCGCTCTGAGCGGGTCTCGGGGCGGGGGTGGGGTGGGGTGGGGGGGGCGGCGGGAGGTCTCAGGTGGGCGGGGCGCCCTGAAGACCCCCGCCCGGCCCTGCTCACGGTGACCTGGCGGTTCAGAGCGTCTGCGGCGCGCACAACGCGTCCTTAGCTGGAGCTGTTCCGTCCCCGCTGCCGACCCCCGGGAAGTTCCCCTGGAAGTCTCACGCCCTGACTCGCCGCTCCTGCTTCTACTTTGTGGGCCGGTCTGGCTGCCGCTCTGACTGTGTCCCTGTGCCCAGCCTCCCACCCACGGCGCTGGTTCACGCGGCCTGTATCAGCGGCAGGGGTGGCCTGGGCGCGGTGGCAGCGAATGCTATGGCAACGGTTTGGTGCTGCCCCCATACCACCGTGAGACGGCAGAGGCCGGCGGACGGGTGGCGGGCTAGGTCGGCCCACGCGCGCCTTCCATCCTGCAGGCCCCGGGCCATGGCTGCCTCTCCGGCTGACGCGTCCCGCAGAAGGCAGGAGAACCGGCGGCAGCTGGACGCGCGCCGCAGCAAGTGTCGCATCCGCCTGGGCGGCCATATGGAGCAGTGGTGCCTCCTCAAGGAACGGCTGGGCTTCTCCTTGCACTCGCAGCTGGCGAAGTTCCTGTTGGACCGGTTAGGGCCGGGCAGGGATCTGGGAGAGGGCACCCAGCGCAGCACCTAGGACTTCCCCCACCCCCCGCCAAGTGCTGGCCCAGTGCTCCTTCCTGTTGGCCCATTTCTCACTTCGGCAGTACGACCTGTGCCCCTCTCTTCGGGTCTCCAACGATAGGAGACACTTAGAGCTCACCCCTTAGTTGTGCGAGTGCCCAGAACTGAGGGCTCTCGTCTGACTGGGGCCGGGCCTGATCTCCCTTTTGTCCCCTGGCAGGTACACGTCTTCAGGCAGTGTGCTGTGTGCAGGTAGGTAGGGAATAGCTGGGGATAGGTAGGGGCTGAGGAGCCAGAGAGGGAAGAGGGGCAACAGGGAGTGGTGTGCTGGGATTGGATCTGAGGGAACCCTGACTGATTGGGAAGAAATGGGGAGCCCAAGGCCGTTTGGTGGGGCAGGGAGGCAAAGGGAGCCGCATCTGGTGGCTGGGGCAGCTCTGCCTGGGGGAGGCTCTCCAGGGTGAGGGTCAGAGGCATCTTAGCTGCCCTGACTGTCACCTTCACCCCTTCAGGTCCCATGCCTTTGCCCCCCAAGGGTCTGCAGCATCTCGTTGTCCTGTCTCATGCCCACAGCCGAGAGTGCAGTCTGGTGCCTGGGCTGCGTGGGCCTGGGGGCCAAGATGGGGGCTTGTGTGGGAGTGCTCCGCAGGCCACACATTCTCCTGGGGCCCTTCTTCAGGCCCTACACCTCCCGAGGAGGCCAAGTTAGCCCCTCTTCCAAGTATCTCTGAGAAAAGCTGGTGCCAGCAAGCCAGGGGTGAGCAGGAGCCTGCAGGTAGGTAGGGAAAGGGGGGTTGTGGGAAAGAGGGTTCCAGCTCAGAACCCCCATCTCTAAAAGTGTTCCTTTCTCAGTGAGATAACTATGCTGGCAAAGAAATAAATCCTCCAGTATATTTTTAGGTATAAAAAACAAACTCCGTAATAGGATTATGGTATATTACAATTGATGGGGAAAAGTAAGTATGAATGAATGAAATATCTCTGTGAGGGCAACTAGGAACCCAGGTGCCTGTGGGGCAAACTGAGCTAGACAGCTGGAGACAGTATTGGAAAGGGGACTTCACAGTGTACTTTCCTGTACTGGTATTTTTTTGAACCATGTGAATCTCTAAAATAAAATACCTCTCCCATGGCAGTAGCCTCTGCCCCTTTCTGCTCCTTCCTGAGAAGCCTCCCAGAATTCATACCACAGACTCCACCTGTCCTCATCCCTCCAGCCCAAAGTTTCTGCCCCTTTGACCCCACCTGTGCTAATAGGTTTGGAATGTGAGCATGAGGAGAGGACTCAGGAGGCCAGGTCACCCAGGTGAGGTTGGGTTTGGGAGGGAGGGACAGGACATATGGGATGGACAGTGAGGGCAAGGGAGCAGGACCTCAGGCTTGCCTCCCTTGGACCTGCAGGGGGGTGGGACCCCCACCGGAGTCCTTCCTGCCCCCAAGAAAGGAGGGAGAGGAAGAAGATGAATGAAGAGGAGGTGCTCAGCGATGTCAGCCCTTGGACCTACAGCTCTTCCCCAGATGGGCAAGTTGGGGGTGAGGGAGGAAAAGGAGGGCGCTGGACAGAGCAGCTGAAAGGGTATCTGTCTGCAAAGGGTTGGTGGTGGGGAAGGCAGAAAGGCCCTGAGTGGAGAAATGAAGTTAGGCTCTAGGGTAGAGTAAGGCTGAACGTAGGTGTGAATGGACCCTGGGCAGGGTTCTGAAGTTGGCATCTGCTATTAGGGATGGGGTGGGGCTGGGTGACAATGCCCTCTTTATTCCGCTTTCAGCAGTGAGCCAGATGTCCCCAGACCACCCCCTTCCCCTGCCACCCACACACTTAAGGAGGGGGAGACACCCCCAGCCTCTGCATCTGTCCCCACATCTCTGCCTGTGGAAGGTGGGGCACAGCTGGTGATCAGTGGGACCCCTCAAGCATCCCAGCAAGCTGAGGCCTTGGCCAGGTAACCTGATGGTCTAGACAGAGGGCAGGGGTGTTGTGGGACATGGCCCTCTGTCGAGGCCCTCTGCTTCCTCTCTGCTACCCACAGCCCTGGGAGTCGGGCCCTGTCTGCTGTACCTTTGGCCCTGGAGGAGGACAGCGAGCACATTGGCCCCAAGAGAATTAGGTAGGCCTTGGGGAGGGGTTGGGAGTGTGGCTGAGAGGAGGGAGGCAGGCTGGCAAAGGAGAGCCAGGGTGTCCTCCTCCATCTGTCTGTTCTGCCCCACAGGAGAGCCGCCAGACGGGAGCTGCTGCCCTGTGACTTCCCCGGCTGTGGCAGGATCTTCTCCAACCGCCAGTACCTGAATGTGAGGGCGCTCATGGCCCGGACTCTGGGCCCCTGGCGGCGGAGAGGCTGCGGCTAAGGGACAGGAGCCAGGAAGAGGAGGGCAAGAGGGGGCATAGAACTTACCTGCGATTATAATAATCACTAAGCAGGTGACATAGATGCCCCGCCCCACCTGTGGTCCACGGGGATCTGACCTGAGTCCTTGGGCTCTTTGGGTAATAGTGATAGCTCTCAGCACTTTACTGGGGCGGGGGTGGGGGGGCGGGATGTGCTGATCCTGTCCTGCTTTGTAGTTGGGGAAGCTGAGGTACATGAGGTTGCCACTGCCCATGGTTTCTGGGCTCCAGCCTCACTGCAGGATGGGTTGGAGGCACAGAGCGGGCAAGGCCCAGCCCCACACTCAACCAGGGACCTCACAGGGCAGGTCCGGAGGCAGGGGAGAGCTTGCACTGGGCTGGTGAGGCAGATGGGGTTGGGGGAAGTAGAGGAGCCATAGGTGTCAGGGAGCTCTAAGCTGGGGAGGAGCACCCTCTGCAGGCCAGTCCAAGTACCTGAGCCTATTCAAGAGGAGGTGAAGCAGCCCACAGTGATTTATGCAGGGGAATCCTGTACTGATTCAATGAGGCAGAATAAGAAAAACAAAGGTCCCAGTAGTGCCTGGGGACCTGAGGCTCTGGCCTGAGTACCCGTATTCCTCATGCAGATGTAGTAGAAAGACACATGACACAGCCCTCAGGTGATGCTGTGCTTGGACAGTAATGCCCACCACATGTTCCTGTCCCTGTCACTCAGCACACCCATGCTTAGGGAGCTGCAAGTGTCACCAGAACTGCACTTTGTTCAAGGGACTGGACGTTGCAAGGGGAGGTTGTAGCAAGGAGGTGAGATCATGGAAGTTGAGGGCAGAGTTTAGGGTCAGGATGGAATGGGATCGGGATGCTTGTGTGTAGGTGATGTGAATTGGTGGTGACAGGGAGAACTGATGAGGTTGGGATGGGGCAGAGGAGCCTACCGGCCGCGTTGCTCCAGCAGTCTCCCTGACACCACCCACTTTCCCTAGCACCATAAAAAGTACCAGCACATCCACCAAAAGTCCTTCTCCTGCCCAGAGCCAGCCTGTGGAAAGTCCTTCAACTTTAAGAAACACCTGAAGGAACATGTGAAGCTGCACAGTGGTCAGTGGGAGGAAGTGCCTCCTCACCTACCCCCGTGGATCCCTTGACCTACCCTGTGGGTCCCTTCACCTCCCCCCATGGTCTCTTCACCTATGGGTCCTGTCACCTCCTCCCATGGGTCCTTTTACCTCTCTCCATGGGGCCCTTCACCCATCTGTAGGTCTTCTCACATCCTCTGTGGTGACTATCATGCATACACTCATCCTGTGTCCCATGTGTTGAGCACCTACCTGCTTAAGACTTGAGTGTTGGGATACCGCAGTGAACAAAGGAGGCAGGCCTCAACTCGTAAGCTGTCCACTCTAGGGATATAGAGCTCCAAAGATGTGACAGCAGGGCAGGGAGGAGGTGCTCGGTGGGAAGGGGGAGGTACTCTGAGCAGAGACCACAGTGAAAGGGATGGAGACTTGCCCACTTTTCCAGGCAGTATGTGGAAGGGAAGACTGGACAGGCACTTGCCCTATGAAAATGCTTCGCTCTGGCTGTCTGAGATGGGCCCCCTCTCAGGGCCTTGAGCAGTGGAAGGACACAGCTTTTAGCGGGAGTGCTGTGGTTGTCCTGGGGAGAGCAGGGTGCTGCAGAAATATGTACTGCGCAGTGATGGAGGCCTGGCACTCTGGTGTGAAGTTGCTAGAGGCTGACTTGAGTGTGACAGTGGAGCCAAAAGGGTTACTGTGGGAAGGACAGATTGGTCACAGGTGGGATGGGCAGGGAGGACTCGGTGACCTGGAGGAGTCCGGCCTGAACACCTGGGCAGAAGGTGATGTGACTTCCAGAAATGAGGGAGAAGCAGGCTTTAGGAAATGGACTTTTTTTTTTGGGGGGGGGAGCATGCTAATTAGGTATCCCAGAAGATGTGGACCTGGAAAGGCTAGGCAAAAAGATAATGTGTTTTTCACAAGCACATGGCTGGTATTTGAACTGACTGGCACGTCTGCATGTGGAGGGTGTAAGCCCAGGTGGAGAAGAGGTGTGAGCGGTAGGTGGGGAGGTCAGCTGCCAGGGTAGCAAGGCAGGTGGAGAGACTGGTGTTTGAGGGGCCAGGTGGGCAGAGTGCTGGGGGGTGGGAGTTGGTGCTGTGTCTGTGATGCAGGGCTGAGTAAGAGAGTGAGGACAGGCCACCAGATGTGGTGGGAGGCCATCCTTGACCAGGCAGTGTGACATAGGATATGACAGCCACGATGCAGTGGGCCCAAGGCAGAAGGAGCTAAAGAAGCGGAGACTACGAGTATGGACAACACTTTGGAATTTGGCTGTGAAAACAAGGAGAGAACTGGGGTCCTAGCTAGAGAGCAATGAGCCTGGGGCACAGAGATAGGACTCATTCCCCAGAGAGAAAGGGCCTGCTGACACCCGGGCGAGGAGGGGTGCCAAGGGCAGAGTTGGAGGGTGGCCCAGGGGACAGGGACTAGTGACAGGCATGTTTTGGTTGGTGCACTGGGTAGGGGAGGCTGTGGGTGCTCACTGCTGAAATAGAGCTGGTGGAGAGGATGTGGAGTGGACATGGCCTGGACTCTACAGTGCGAGAGTGAGCTGACTGGGGAAGTGCGGGGGCCTGGGGGCCCTTGAGACCTGTGATGGGGATTCAAGGGGAAGCTGGGGAGGAGTTGTCTCTTGGCCAGGAGACAGAGCGGCAGGGGCACAGGTCTGAAGGACACTGAGAAGCTTGGAGATGGGCAGGGAGGGTAGGTTCAGGGAAGAGGGGAGGGCTTGCTGCTGACAGCCACAGGGCAATGTTGGGGGTGGGGAGGGTGGATAGTCAGGCTGTGGGGACAGTACTCCCCTGGGCAGCTGGTGGTGTGCAGGCCCAGAATGAGAGCTGGGGTGTTCTCCGCACCTTGCAGACACCCGGGACTACATCTGTGAGTTCTGCGCAAGGTCCTTCCGCACCAGCAGCAACCTGGTCATCCACCGTCGCATCCACACTGGAGAAAGCCCTTGCAGTGAGTGTGGGAGGCTGTTGGGGGAAGGGGCTGGCAGGATACCTGGGCGGCTGACCAAAGCCCCTTCCCTCCCTCCACCGTCTGTGGTTCAGGTGCGAGATCTGCGGGTTCACCTGTCGTCAGAAGGCCTCCCTGAATTGGCACCGGCGAAAGCACGCAGAGACAGTGGCCACCTTGCGCTTCCCCTGTGAGGTCTGTGGCAAGCGCTTTGAGAAGCCAGACAGCGTCACGGCTCACTGCAGCAAAAGCCACCCAGCCCTGCTCCTGGCCCCACCAGGGTCCCCTGGCCCACTGGAGCCCCATCACAGCACTTCTGTCCCCACGCCCCTGGGGCATGGCAATGGGTACAGGCCCTCTGGGGTCCTCAGAAATGACCCCAGGGACTGAGAAGGAGCAAGGCCAGAGCCTGGTCCCTGGAAACTTGGGTGACAGACTACAGAGTGGGGACGGGACTGGACTCCTTGGGGCTGAAGGACAAAATAAACCCAGAATTTTACATGGACACATGTGGGCACAGTGTTTCTGCATCTGAGGTGCAGGACTCGATTCCTCTCCTAGGTATGCAACATAGCTTGGGGCCCCAACCCCCATACCTCAAGGACCTAGCTTACTTTCCCAGTTGGGCAACTACAGCCCTCTCCTGTGGAGTGTCACATCCACTTTTGCACTGTGACAGTAGGGAGAGTGCCAAGTCATTCTGGAGGGATGAACTGGAGCAGGACTACAGGTATGTGACGCTGGGCCATGTTTGTCCTCTTCAGTAATCAAGAGAAGCAAACAAACTGTACAGGCCTCAAGGAGTCTTGCCTCCAGTGCAAAATGCAGAGAGGCTGTCCTGCAGCATTATCAAGCTGCCTCAGGAGGGGTGAAACCTTGGGGCCTCCAGGGGCCAGGCTCCCGGATCATTCTTGAAGTCTGCAAACAGCAGCTTCAGGTTGTACAGAAGAGGCTCTTGGCACCTGGAGCCCAAACACACACTTTAATTTCACTGGCTGTAAGAAAAAAATCTGTCTATTCCAGGGAATTTTCCACCCTGTCCTGTTACTCCAATCTGGACTTGGAGGTAACATTCTAATGCTCCACTTGGCAGTGCTCAGTATTGTAGACCCAGGTGGTCTTGGCCCAGGTCCTAGGACTAATGTCCCCTAACAGGCCAAGAACACTGTCCTGAGAGTCACTTTGACCAGACATCATCAGGTCTGGCCCCTGGTGGGTGGCCATGCTGAGGGCTCCTAGCCATGTTCACGTGGGTGAGCCATCTGTTGGAGGCAGCAGGCTAGGTGCTTCATACAGATGTCCTTCAGTGAAGCAAGCCCCCCAGCAAGTCTATGAAGCCAAGAGCACATCTCAGAAGCCAAGAGCAAGGACACTAATAACCATGTGGAACCAAGAGGCAGGAAAGGCAGGTGGGATGTGTTGGTGGCCACATCCTATGATTATTACCTGAGGAGGCAGGACATCAAAGTATCAGGAAGGAGAGAGGTAGAGGGGACTCAGGATGAAAAAAGAGAGGGACAGAAGAGACAGCCCACATGGGAAGACAGGAAGGAAGCACCTGAGAGCACCCCAAACCCTGGTGCTCTCACCAGGTCTGGGGCTTGTCCTGACTCAAACCTACCCCCCCACGGACAGGGCTGACAACAGGAAAAGGGCTGACAAGGGAAGCAGATATAGGAACAGGAAGGAGGCCAGGTGAAAGCCTACTACCTGAGGTGGGAAAAGGCGACAGCCACATGTCTTTCCAGATGCCATGTGTGAGTTTGGCCGCTGTCCCAAGCTTGCCTAGCACACTCCAGGGAAGCCTCTCAGCAAGACTCCCTCAACTGGGACACAAGAAGTCCCCGATTGTTCTGTCCTGCTTGCCCAACAAAGATGAGGGCAGCGGCTGTGGTGGCTGGGTGGCAGGGCTGCACGAGCACGCGTGTGGGCCCGCTGGTGCTGCGACAGCGAGCGGCTATGGCTGAAGCATTGCCACACTCACACATTGTGCGGCCGCTCTCCTGATGTGTCTTGCGGTGCGTGCAGCTTGGAGCCACGCTGAAGGTTGCCACACTCGGGACACTTGTGGGCTTGTGACGGCGTGGTTGCGCCGGTGCACGTTGAGGTTGGACACACATGTGAAGCACTTTCCGCACAACTCGCAGCAGTAGGGCTTCTCGCTGTGCGTGCGCCGGTGTTTGTGAGGTCGAGCGGTCACTGAAGCGGCGGCCACACTCGGACACGGGAAGGGCCTCTCGCCCGTGTGGATGCGCTCGTGCACCACCAGGTCGAACGCTGCCCGAAGCCCTTGCCACAGGTGGTGCAGGTGTGCGGCCGCCTGGTGGCTGCGCCGAGGCGCAGCAGCGTAGAACTCTCGCTGAGCGGTGCCCGCAGTCGCCGCACACGAGGGCCTCTCGCCAGTGGCGTACGCTGGTGCGCACCAGCTGGCACTCTCCAAAAGCCTTTGCCACATCGGGGCACTTGAAGGGCTTCTCGCTGAGTGCGTCTGCAGGTGTCGCGTTAGCGTGGAGCTCTTGCTGAAACTCTTGCCGACACAAGCAAGGGTGCTGGCTGGAACTGTGCCTTCCAGGTACTGGACTGGCCGGCCTTTGCCCGCGTGCCTGTGTGCATGGCTCCGCAGCTCTGCGCTACTGCAGAAGGCCTGCGGGCACTGTGTGCAGCGGTGCAGCAGGACAGCTGGTGTGGCCGGGGTGCCCCTCTGGTGCGCCCGCGCTAGGTGGAAAACGCAGCGCGTCTGGCGGAAGATACGAGCGCACAGTGGGCAACGGCAGGGCCGCTCCGGCAGGTGCGAGTGGCGCCTGTGCAGCAGCAGAGCTGGATAGTGTGGGAAGCGGTGGCCACAGACGCGGCAAGGGCAGGAGCGACGGCGCCGTCGGTGCGTGCCTTGGTGCAGGTCGAGGCGGCTGCTATGATGGAAGCTCCGGCCACACTCGCTGCAGATATAGAGCGTCTGGCCGCATGAATGCGTCGGTGTGCGCGCAGCTCGACGGTTCCGGTGCAGTGCTCTCCGCAGTCCAGGCAGCAGAAGCGGCGATCGCCGCCATGAGTGTGCTCATGTCGCAGCAGCACTGAACTGTAGCGGAAGCTCTTGCCGCATTCACTGCACGTATAAGGCCTTTCCGCCGCCGCTTCTGACACAGCGTGCATGCTGAAGGACGGCTGGCGGGCCGGAAGCTTAGCACTCACGCTTCAGGGTGCACCTCCTGGAGCTGCGGGTTATTTTCAGTTTTCTTAAGGCCTAGAAAGGCGGTCTGCCGATTTCAGGGTTCTTTCTCTTCTGGGCAGGTGCTGCGGCTGGTCAGCCCTGCACCATGAGCCCTGCAGAGACAAGGTCACCGTGAACCCCACCGACAAGTGCAATGGCTACAGCTTAGTCAACCCAGGGGTGAACCCTGAATCCCGATTCCATTCTCCAAGAGGAGGCAAAGCCACAGGAGTCTTTGTGCCATTAGGAAGGGCAGTAAGACTCAGAGAACTTTCCTCCAGCACATTGTGGTTTTCGGGTGTGCCTTGCCTGTTCTCTGGCCTTAGATCAGGAGTCTTGGCTTGGAGATGCACTTAAAAACAAACAAGGCAATGAGAAGGCTCCTGGGCCTGGACCACACCAGCGCCTGCCTCTGAAGCCCAGGTTTCCTGAGGCCTGGACTGGAAGCATAAACACATTGAGCAGTGGCAGCCAAGCTAAGGCTTAGGAGGGGCTGTGGCCTTGGGCAAGGGAATACTTTCCCTTTTAAGAGACCCCAAAGCACTGCTCCTTGGCTGTGGAAATGCCTGTTAAATCATCACTGCACACCAGTGCGCAGCCCCCATGTTCCCCTGGCCTAGCCCAGGGAAAGCAACTGATGACCCAGGAAAGGGGTGGAAAGGGAGCATGGAAAATTCACAAACAGTATTATCAAAAGTTGATGGCATTATCCAAGAAGTGCTTTTCACAATTTCAGAGAAGACCAGGAAGAAGGAAGGGGCATCCTTTCTAATTCTCAGGGGTTCCAAGTTGCTTGCAGGCATTCTGCAGCCTTTCTTCACTGCCTCAGCTCCAGGGATCTGGAGTAGCAGAGAAGCCCCTTTATAGGGACAGAATCTGTTCTGCTGTCCTTTATCTCCAGTGGTGTCCCTGAATACTTCTTACAAGTTGGTCCAGGCAGCTGCCTGGGAACAGGGTTGGCCTCTGTGCACAGAGCCTCCTGTGCCTGTGAACCAGAGCACAAACATGCTGCCCTCAGCACTGATTGCTTCCCTCAAGGCCCATGGATCTGTCCCCAGCTCATTTCAGTGGGATACTGAAGGTTAGGTAATGTCACTATCAGTTACAGGCTGTGTCAACCAACATATCAGGGAGAGGAAGCAAACAAAATGGTCAGCAGTCATTTTCTTATTAGCAGATGGAAACATAAATACCAGAGCTCTGGTTAAAACACCACAGACATGGTCCTCATCTTTTGGACACAAATGAAGTCAACTGGTTAAAACACCACAGACAGGGTCCTCATCTTTTGGACACAAATGAGGTCAAGCCTAGGAAGCCACAAACCTGCAGGGTGGGCTCTGGTGCTTCTGCTCCCCTGCACCCTGGGCAAGAGTGGCTGATGCTGGAAGTTTTCTTGCTGCCTCCGGAGCAGGACATGCTATGCCCTGTAGGAGTGAAGTAAGAAAGACAGGTGGACTGAAACTGAGCAGAGAGGAGAGAAGCAGGGAGAGAAAAAAGTGGGAAACGTTTCCTGGAGGAGGGTAATTTTTTTAACGGACAGTTTCAAATATAAGAAACTAACAAAAACAGTATCATCAATTATTCATTTGCTATTCTGCTTCATCTATGACACTCCTCCTACTCTACAGGCCTTTTTCTGGGGTCTGGAGTATTTTAAATCCCAGACATCTTATTCAAAGAGGATGGGCAGACTTTACAGGGAGACCCTCACTTCTTCCAGAGGGAAACTTTGGCCCAGACATTGAGATGCTAATTCTAGCTGGTCATCAATTCAAAGAAATCTACAATCATGTAAATAAAGCCTTCTGTGAAGACTCAGGGCTTGATCCCAAATAAATGCCAAAGAGAGCAATGCCCATGTCCTAGTGACTGTTCTGCCTCAGCTTGGGGTCTCCAGGGACCGTGGCACCTCCCAGGCCAAGTTTGGGAACCTACCCAGGGCACATGCCCAAGGTAGGTAAGACAGCCATGTAAACACAAACGACATATACGTAAAGCTACCACTTCCCCCATTACCAGTATGAGTAAGACACCCTGGTCTTGGGACGTTCTGGTGCTTGAATGCAGGCTGTGCCTTCAGGTGTGTCCCTTCTGCCCCTCACCCCATGCTGGAGCTTGTCCCAGAAGCAAAAGGTCTGTGCCTGGAAGGAAATCTGAAAGAAAAAGTAAAATATTACTGTGCCAAGAAAACAAAAAAAAGATTTCTTGAGGGTCTGACCACCACTTTCCTGACAGAGTTTTGAAGTTGTTGTACCACCAAACTTCTTTAACTTTAGAAAAAAATAAGGACAAGGTGAACTTGGAAAGAGGAAATAGGATAATTATGTATGAATTGGTGACGTCTTTAATTGTTCAATAAAGTATTTTAATATTTTTTCAAGCATTTAATACTTAAGAATATTTATAAACACTATATATATAACTAATAAAAAACATTACGAAGGAGTAAGATAAACTATTGGAGAAAGGTGATATTCACAGTAGGTTAAACTCTGAGTTTCATATATCACTTCGTTTTTGTTTCTTAATAGATATGCAGGTATCTCATACCATATCTAACTGATGTAGGAAATAGTCAGGATTCAGCACCTCTACCAACAATCTCTCCTGAAGCAGTTCAGTCTTTCTGAGTCAGTATGAGGCTTTTTTCCTGGCTATCTGTTTTGCCAGGGACCAGCCTTTCTGGGACAGGATGGAGAGGAAAGTGATCAACCTGTAGTTTCTCCATCCTGAAGCAAGACTTGGGGGAAATGAGTCTGGGCTGCAGGAGTGGGGTTGAGGGCTGTCTAAGCTGTATAGCCCATAACAGCAGCCATGAGCTAAATGTAACTACTGAGCACTGGAAAGGTCCAAATTGAGATGTGCTGCAAGGGTAAAATACACTACTAATTTTGAGGACTTAATATGGGGAAAAAATGCAAAATATCTCATTAATGTTTAATATTGATTAAATGATGAAATATTTGGGATATATTGGGTTAAATGAAATATTGCAATTCATTTCACCTGTTTTTTAGGAAAAGTGAAGATTACAAATGTGGCTCACATTTTATTTCTATTGGATGGTGCTTACCCACATAGCCTTTCCAAGTCCTGGGACAATGTACGAAGGGAGGATAGCCCAATCCACAGCCCCCAAGGCTTGGCCTGGGAAGGGCTCACTGACCACACTGACTGTCAGGGCCTCAGAAGCCAGAGCAGAGGCCACTGTCCCACCTCCCAGTACTCAGGGCCCTGGTGCCCTTCCAAGGGGTTCCCCTACTCTTCTGGAAAGTAGGCGTGTGCACTACCAACCAGGAGACCAGCTGTGACCACACAGTACCTCTCACTGCTGCTCTCTCAGCTGTTACCAGCATCAACATATAATGACTCTGACAAGGAGAAAATTC
Organism: Eonycteris spelaea; assembly: GCA_003508835.1. Lineage (NCBI taxonomy): Eukaryota > Metazoa > Chordata > Mammalia > Chiroptera > Pteropodidae > Eonycteris > Eonycteris spelaea. The sequence continues at coordinate 287,484 of PUFA01000473.1, read as the reverse complement.
TGACAGGTTCTAAATTACAGAGGCTGGGGAATGAGAGAACAACAGAACTGCAAGTCTGTTAATACCTGCTGACCAGCTAACCAAAATGGATCACATTCCTGTTTGTCTGCTGGAACTTTAGATTAATTCTAGGGGGCTATTTCCACAGATTTTCTTAGCCAGGCCCCGTCTAACCCCAAGAGCCCCCCTTGCTTACACGAGGGCTTCCAGACTGCTGCCCTAGCTTGCCCACAGCAGTGGACACTTCTTTATGTGGACTCTGCTAGCCCAGAGCTGGCCCTGCTTCACCTTCCCTCACCCTCTGCCCATGGCTAATGAAAATTCTTTCAGAATGTCTCCTTCTTCCCATTACTTGATGCATAAAAACGCTTGCAAAACTCTGGGACGTTGGAAAAGCTGTCTTTTCTACCTAGCCATGCTGCTGGGGGATAGATTCCAGGCTCCAAATTGGTCTTTTATCTGGCATTTTTGGCTCAGTAAAACCTTGACTGACAAAAAGACTTCGGTTGTGGAAGTTAAAGATTTTTTGATACAACTCTTATGTGTTTGTGAATATGTCCCCATTTTACCCTTCCAGCGGTCCTTTGAGATGGGTACTACTGGTTACCCCCTTGTGACCCCAGCTTGCCCAGAGTCACCCAGCATGAACATGGCAGGTGGGTGATTCTGCCTGGGACAGGAAGGGGACAACAGGCCTGGTGGCCTATCTCTAGCTCTCCCAACAGCTGCAACCATTCTGGGCCTCAGCCAGCAGGTAGCAGCTTGGCGGAGAGCCCCAGGCGGCCCCAGGGACCACCACATGAGGACTGGGCTGGGCATTGATTCCTTGTGGCCCTAGGGAAAAGGATACTGAGGGTGTGAGCAGAAGTGGGTCAGGGTGCTGTACCTGCAATAGGAAAGATGATTCTTCTGCTGGTCTCTCTCTGTATCCTTAATCCCCACTGTTGTGTCCAGGACTGAGACACACCTGGAGGATGATGAAATCTATATGCATATAGAAGTAAATTATCCCTTTCTCACTCTCAGGTAGGGAAGAAATCTAGAGAGTAGAAAAGTCTACCTGGCCCTCTGAAACTTGCTTTGGGGCCCTTTCTCTTGCAGTTCCTTCCACCTAGAAAGGCCACACACCACTCCCATTCAGGGCTCTGGTCCAATAACCCCTCTTAGAGAAAACCCATTGAGCACATTCACACCACCATCCTGTACTTGGCTTTAGTCTGAATAATCAGTGAAAGCAACAGTTAACAGTGATTCCTATCCACTCTGCAAAGGTGTCAGCACCTTTTCTAGGTGAGGGTGTGCAGTGTGAAGTCCAGAGCTGGCATCCTTCTTCTGCTAACAGAATCAAGGTCCAGGGCTTCACGAGAAGGTTCGCTTCCAGCTTCAAATAAGGTCTGACGTTTTAAGGAGCTGGTGGAAATAAGAATGTCCCTCCCTCCCACCCATGTGCCCAAGCCTGATTCTGATCTAAACACATTCTTTGGGAAGTTTTCCCTTCACCAAGACTCTCCTGTGAAATCTGGCAAGTGTGGAGGAAGTATGCCTGCTGGCTTGGAGAGAACATTCAAAGTAGGATAGCTTATTTTCTGTGTTCCTTTGACACTTGGGCTAAACTGCCCCCAGAGGAGCCAGAGCACCCAGCACGGCCTCCCTGGGCCTGGCAAGAAGCTCAGCGCACCTATGGAAGGCACTCAGTGCTTTTTAAAACCGCAGCATTAACCTGCAATACAGTCTCAAACGTTGTTCCTGCGGTCGCCCTATTCTCAACAGCCTCATCCCCTGAGTACACTGCAAATACCCTCCTTTGGCTTACCGGGTCGCAACTGCAGCCTATGTAGGGGAACCAGAAAGGCAAGCGTCCCAATTATGATTCTTTTATGACCAACTGCGCGACCTTGGACATCCTGCCTGGTAAAATTCGGTAAAGGAAGCTACCATGTTTCATATGAAAATAGGGAGGTCAAAATATGTGCAAGTCTGAGAATACGGTTGCCGAGGTTTTAGGATTTACTCTCTTCAAGAAACTACGCAGAGATGGGACCCGGAATAAGGCGTCTGACTTCCACTCCTACCTCTTCAGCATCCTGAACATTCTGCAAGATCTTTGAAGTCCTTCCCCCGACCAGGCTCTATTCCGGGAGCTTGGAGAGTAGGTGACTCATTTTCAGACTTGGCGCCTGATACTCAACGGAAGCCCAACACAACTATTCGCGGAATGAGGAAGGTCGCACCTGAGCAGGTAGCCTTCCCTGGCCCTCCCGCAGCGCAGCCAATTCCAGGCGACGTAGCTAAGTTAAGTCACAAGTTGCTAGGCAGATTTTCCTTTGGTGACACGCTTCCTACCCCCCGGCCTGCTCTCCGTCCTCGGCGCCAGCCCACAGGAAGGGCAAGACGCAGCATCAAAAACTTTGTGGGCAGTAGGGGCGTTTAACGTCGCGGAGCCCAGTGGCTGCTGCCGCCCTTTTAATGCGGCTCGGCTAAGTGATGCCTGCGTGAGGGGCTCTCAGCCTTGAAGGTCACAGGAAGAGGACCCGCGAGAACGCGACGAGGGTCAGGCCTGGGAGGAGCCGGCCGTGCGGCGGCGGCGGGCGTGCGCCATCCAATGGCTGATCCCGTCACCCCTCCGCGTCACTCGTTGCCAGGGCGGTGCTCAAGATGGTGGCAGAAGGTAGACGCCCGGAGTGGACAAGACGGGCGACAGTTGCGGATCCCTGCCCTGCGCCAACCCTTCCCTACCGGCCCCTCGGTCCCCTCACCGGTTGCCAACTGGCTCTTCAGACCCCGTGTGGCTCCCACTCAGCGGGCTCGCCGACCTCCGCCTCCTGGACTGCGGGACTGGGGCGGGGGTGGGAAGGAAGGGGCTAGCCAAGCGCGCGGCCGCCGAGTGGGGGGAGCAGGGAGGTTCCTGCGCGTTGGGGGTCACGCCTCAGCCTCGCAGTCCGGGGGTGGCCAGTGGTAGGCCTCACAAGGGTAGCGTCACTGGTTGTTGGGAGAACTAGGAGGCGTGAACGCTTCACAGACTGCTGCCCCGCAGACCCTGCCGAAATCATAATGAGGGGCGGGCTCACAGGGCGTAGGGAGGCTCCGGCCCCATTTCCCTTTCGTACCAAGGCCCCACCTTCCTCCCCGGCTTAACCAATCCCTGCTCTTCCTCTTTACGCCTCTGCACCCACGCGCACTACTGCAGCGCCACTAGCTGAGTCTGGTTTGCACGACCTGGTGTCCCGTGACGCGCGCGCCCACGAGACCAGACTGGATACTTGTTATCTCACGTAATCCTCTCCACAGCCCTGCCAAGGTGGCTTCTACAAGTTAACAACTAAATACCATGTTTTCATTCTTAAAGCATTCGTTTAAGTCCCATGTACAATGAAAACGGTGGCTTCTGGTGCTTCCCCAATGATTCCAAAGATGTCAACTGACACTTTACCAACAGGGAAAGAAACCAGTACAGAAAAGTGAAATCTTAACAATCTGGAGTCATGTGAACAGAAAGAATGCATAAAGTTAGTGAAATCCTGAAGTGTAGATTTTATTTTAAGCAATGAAGATTTTAAATTTCAAGTTGAAAACATATTGTAAAACCAGATCAAAATGGACTCTAGGAAATGAAAGGGATAAAAAATTACAAATTGCATCTATAACAATATTAATTTTAACGACGTGACACAGAGATTAAGGGTTTGAATTAATTTAAACAGAAAATAGAAAAATTGGAGGTTTGTGCTTTATTGGGAGGGAGGTGCTTCTTACAATGTTCTGCCAACTTCAAGGTCCCAGACGCTGATTCCATCAGAGACTGCTACTTATTTTTAGACTTATACAGGTAAATGAATTGTGAAGAGCTGTAGTAAACTAGATACACTCGGTATAGTGCAAAAATAGAGTATAGGTTGAGACGATATTTAAAGACAGCTTTCTTTAAAATACAAGTTTTTTTCCTAGTCTTTAATGATATCCTAGTCCTTAATAAAATTTCTTAGTCCTTAGTGATAACTTAAAATTGTTAGATAAAAATTATGTCCGAAATCCAAATCTAGAAATCACAGGTTCACAAGACATAGAAAATGAGCTTAAAATTATGAAGCAGAACCTTCAGGGAAAATCGGTTTCAAAGGAAAATACAAGGTAAGTATAAAATCAGTTTTTACGATTCAAACACCTTAAAGGCTAAGCACAGTAGTATAAATAATACTAGCATCACATGCAAACTCGTAGCATCCTTAGAAAATATTTTGTTATTTTCACAGATTGGGGCATTTAAAATTTAAGTAGATACATTTAAACTTAATGCATTAAAAGATTTTAAATAATCTTACTTTTTCTTAGGAAGCTTGAGACAGTATATTATTGCGCCTTAGGGCCTGGATTAAGTTTGAAAACTGGTGCCACTACTTAGCGGTATGACCTTGGGCCAATTATTAACCTCTAGTCCTCCATTAGAAGTGGAGGTATATCTCGGTTGTGCTGAGAATCAAATGAATAGACATAAACCACTCAGGACAGTGCTTGGCACAGGTAAACACTTCATTGTGTTGGCTGTTTTTATTATTAAATGAGATGAGCAACTTGGAAAAGTAATTTACTTCTGAAAAACCTGGATTTAACAAGGGTAGAAGTAGTTCAGGGACTTTAATAGTGGAGGTGATACAAATGACAGTGGAGACCAAAAGACATCTGTTTTGTATTGAAGACAAGGAAGATCAAAATGTGCCAGGAAGATTACAGGAAAGGCATACTCTAGAACTGTGCTGTCCAATAATGGAATCACCAGCCACATGTGGCTATTTAAATTAGAATTAATGAAATTAAAATGCAGTTCCTTAATAACAGTAGCTCCATTTCACTCAGTGGCTTATGAGGCCAGTGGTGACCATTTGTAGAACTAATACAGAACATCTCTATCATGGGAGAAAGGTCCACTGCAGAGTGCTGCTCTAGAAAATTGTTAATTTGTCACCTCCACGTTGGCCTCGATGAAAGCCAGTGCGCAACCCCCAACCTCCTCCTACCTGCTGAACCTTGTGTTACAATCTATACAGGAGGCTATACTTGATGTAGTTGGGTGAGGGCCAACCCTGGGAGGGGCCAGTGGACACATCAGGCATGACTGTGGCAGGCTGGACATTACATTTGTGCAGGACATTTCCCACTAAATGCAGCAAAGCTCTGTGACAACTAAAAACTCTTGATTGTGAGGCACTGGATGAACAAGGAAAGGAGATGTGGGACCAGGTCCAAGGGTGACAACACTGGCATGGTGCCGAATAAGGACAGTGGGGAGGATTCGGGCCAGGGTGGACAGAAGGCTGGTAAAACAGTCATTACAGTGAAACTCCCATTTCACAAAATTAAAGTGCCTGCTGGAGACTAAACAAATAGTTTGATTTCTATATGTAACTAAAGTAGGGAGGAGGCAAGAGAATTAAAATGTTAATGAAGCCATATTCAGACTGCAATGTGTGGATCAGCTCTGCAGCCAGGCCAGGAGGACACCTGCAGAACAAAGGAAGATTTCTGCTGGATTACTAACAACCCATTCTCCACACCTGTGAAGGGGAAACAGAAACCAAGAATTATTTCCTATGGTTAAGACTTTGGGGAACCTAAGAATTAAAGGCTGGGAACTGCCAGCAGGCCTTTTATTATCTTTTTACCTTTTTAGGCTACATACTCTTACCCTTCCTACGAGTTATGTCCATGTCAAAGGAACTGGGTTAACAGTCTTTTAAACAATAACTCACAATAATTAAAGAATTATATATAAACTGAATTCCCTGAACACTCAGGATCCCTCTCACTTTCTGCCTCTGAGAGGAGACCACACTCTATGGAGTATTACCCTTTTTCTAATAAACTTTCCTTTTGACTAACTTTGGCATGTGTGTTGAATTCTTTCTTCACTCTCCACCAAAAGACCCTCTTCTTCTCTCCTACAGGGCTTGGCCACCCTGTCACTTGGGGAAATTTGCCCTGTCCTGCATAACTTTTACCGTTTCTGCATGGCAACTTGACAATAAGGCCCATGCCAGAAGGCTGAGGTGTTACTGTCCACCAGACTAGTCCACTTAGGCCACTCACGTCCTGCCCACTTGCTGCAGTGTGATAAATGTCACTGCTGGCATTTTCAACATAAAACTCCTAATTTTGTGGAAAAAACTCTGGAATCACTCTTACAGGAGTGTTCAGCTCTATTTCTTACACCTTTTTTGCTATGGGGAGTCGGTGGGAGGGAAGGAGAGAAGCGGCCCAAAGGGAAGACCGTTTGGCCCATTTGGGCTACACAAGTCAGGGCAAATCCTGAGCCCACTCGGAGGTCCGGCCTTTTGCAGAAACACAGCGCCCACCGTGGCGACGCAGGCAGTTGCTCCCAGGTCACTCCGTTCACGTCCTCACACTGGTGAGTACCAAACTCCGCCTCCCCGCAGGGTCCTGACCGCTGAGACACCGAGTTCATGTTGACAAAATTCCTGGCGAGACGTTCCAAGGACAGGGCCGGGCTCTGGGAGCGGCCATGCGCTGGCCAGAGGCCTGGAAGACACAGATTTACCGTCAGATTTACTGTCAGTTACACGCCGTCACTAAAGAGCCCCACTGAGTTCACTGCAGTGAGGTCAGTCACATCTGGAAACCACCGTCGTCCCAACGGCTGCGTCCCCTGGTACCCCGACTCAAGCTGCCCGACAGCCCAGGCGCCTGACATCCCACCAACGCCCCGTCGCTGCGGCGGATATCCTAGGCTAGGCCAGAGGTGGGTGTCGTGAAACAGGAGCCGCAAAACCATGAAGTAAGATGGCAGCGCTCTCTCTAAAAGCGGTGTCTAGTCTTCATTCTATTTCTAGCATTTTACTCACCAGAGACTCTTGACTTCCATATCCCGCCCTAGTTTTTCTCGCTCATGTTTCCGTCTCATCCAGCTGTGGCGGGGGAAGGATTGGAGGCGACGCCAGACGCACCCCGGCGCGTGGGGCATCATTTTGTACGGAAACAGGGCGAGCAGGACGTGACCGGCAGGCAGGAGGGCGTGGTGCCGGGTGACGTATTTCCGCTTCTTTTCGGCCGCTTCGTATTTGGTTGGACTGGCTCATCGCGGGGTGGGTGGGAGAGGTTGTTTTCAGTGGCGGAGCTTCGCGCACGGGAGGGTAAGCACACGTGAGGCTGATGGGGGACCTTTGCTCCTGCCTGTGTCGGGGTCCTGGGGGTTGAAGAAGCGTGTGGTTGGAGACGCGGGTCGGACAGTTCGCAGGCTGGAGAGAGACGCAGAGGTGGGGCGGGGCTGGCGGTAACGCGGCGAATTTCAGGGGGCGACGGGCGGCAGCCGAACCGGATGAGCCCGGGGGCAGGTGGAGGAGGCGCTGTGGGGGGCAAGGAGCAGGACCTCAAGCCCTCGAGGGATGAGAAGTGGAGGTGGAGCGGGTCGTAGTGAGGGGCATGGGAGACCGAGAGTGGGGTGCCTGATTGGCCGAGGGCCTAGAGGCGCCGGTGGCCGACGTTCTGATGCTGAGCGTGCCCTTGGCCTTTGTTTCATTTGCAGCTCCCTGGAAACTCGTCTGCAGCCTGCTCGGGCCCAGCCTGGAGGCACTCGCCTCCGTCCTCCCGAATGGTGCGCCTCTTCTCAGGCCTTGGCCCAGGATCCAGGCCCCCTTTGCTCCCTGCTTCAGAACTGCCCCGGGTCCCTCCTGGTGGGCTCCCCGCGGCTGGGAGGGAAAAACTTTGGCACAGACAAGGTTGTAGCTGTAGGACCCTCACTGAGGACTTGAATCGCGGCCTCTAACCGAGTGTGAGTTTCTCCCTGTGCCTCCTTACAAGTCTTTGGGGAGAGAAACCCAGAGCCTAGGAAGCCCCAAGCTGGGGCCCTGGTCCCAGCATGTCAGTCCTCTCCTGTGCATAGGGCTTTGCCCTCTTGGGGTGGGCATGGCTGAGTTCAGGCAGGTTCCTGGGGGCCGGGAGACTCCCCAGGGGGAGCTGCGGCCAGATGTTGTAGAGGATGAAGTCCCTCGGAGCCCAGTCGCAGAGGAGCCCGGAGGAGATGGAAGCAACAACAGTGAGGCCAAATTGTCTCCAAGAGAGGAGGAAGAACTGGATCCCAGAATACAGGTGAGGAGACTGATGAGGGAGAGACAGAGGTACCAGCTTTGCTGGAGACCTGGCACATGAGTGCACTGGGGCAGGAGAAGAAAACAGGTTTGTCAACAAATCACTGCAGCGCAGTGTGACAAGACCTAACAGATTTATCTGGGATGGTTGGCCCAATTGCCTGGAGTGTGCGGCTTAAGCCTAACTGAAGGAAAGAGACAAATGGCAGACCCTGGAGGCACACTTTAGGTGGGGAGTAAAACTGTTATTTCCAAATAAGCAGAGGAGCTGTCAGCCCAGAGATGGCACAAGTAGGACCTGAGTGGGACATGAGAGGAGGTGACACTGACTTTCAGTGTCTCTCAGGAGTGTTCACAACTGTAAAGGGTGAGACTTTCATGTCTTATAATGGTGGCGTCAGCTTTAGGCCTGTAAGGAACTCTGATGCGTTCAGGTCCTGCATCAGTTGTGATCAGGCCTCAACAGTGCAGATGTTTAGCACTGAGGATGCTAGGTGCGGCAGATGGAAGGATACTGGGTTAATGGCCTTTGAGCATTTATAGGCCTGTTGGTCAGCTGGGTGTGATTTGAGGAAGGAGACCTGGAGGAGCAGTGGGTGAGGAGGGGCGGGTAGGCACCGTGTGCAGGAGGTATTTGGCCAGACCAGGCTGGATCACAGTGTTTCCAGGAAGGGGCTGTGAAGGGTTCCCCGGGAAAGCCGCTTGGGCAGGTGAGGGCCAGGATATTTCTGTGTGTTTTGGGTTGAGTCTGTTCTGTGGGCTGTGGCATCTCCAAAACTCTTATGTGCAGGTGACTCACCTATTGGTGTGCAGCAGCATCCCAGGGTTTGCATTCTGGGATTTTTCTGTCAGCAGACCTTTAGGCGACTTCTTTGCATGCAGAGAAGTTAAAGCTGGTCCCAGCATTCTTCCTGCCCCCTCAGTGGGCCTCCCGGGATGTGTGTGGGAACCATCCGTGCTCACAGTGGAGCAGTGGTGAGCCCTTCGTTTACCAGCATGACTCAGTGACATTCCTGCTGTGTCTCACAGGCGTGGCGTTGAAATCAGCTCAGTTTCTCCTGCTCATTCTACAGATTTGTCGTCACTGAGTAAACAAGTGGTAGCAAAAGCCTTGGGCTGAGACTCAGCAGCCTCTAGCCCGAAGATTGTAGGTTCCATGCAGGTCAGGTGACCACTGTGAGCCTCGGCTCTTTACCTGTGAAGTGAGGGGTTGGTCTTGCAGCTTCACACGGCTCCTTCCCTCCCTGCTCTTACGTGGTACGACAGTTCTTTTCTTTATCAAACTCTTCAGTTTACCTCTTGGTGAAAGTTTGTAGGTGGCACTTTGGGAAAGACTCATGTGCTCATTGGGGAGCAGCCACGTAACATGAGGAGATGCCTTGGTTTCTTCACACCTGTGCAGAAGTCTGCTTTCCCGGTGCCCACACAAAGGTCACTCCTGTGTCGCACTGTCCAGTCCTGTGGGCACCAGCCTAAGCTGGCTGCTTAAGAAAATCGATTAAAATTCAATGAAATCGAAAAGGCAGTTCTCCCAATGCCGTTGGCGGTGCAGAAGTAGGATACTTTGTCATCATGGGGAGTTCCATTGGATGGGCTGTGTGAGGGGTGGAGGGAGAGCCCTGGCCTCCAGCAGGCCTGCCGTGTCCCTGCACTGAGGGCAAGCAGGCCCTCATTTGTCTTGCCAACCTGGGGGACACGCTGTGGGTCATTTAGGGAGAAGAGGCCCCCTCATCATGGGCATACTCTGTGGGCCGTGCTCCAGCCTCAGCAAGCACTCAGCCTTTCTGGGTGAGGAAGAGAGTGGACGTGTTTTTTTGGAGGTCCCTTTTAGTTGACAGTGCACAAAAGTCTTCTGGTGGTGTGTTCTAGTGCTTAACGTGGGTTCTGGGTGCATTCAGTGGGTGCACCCCCGCAGACCCATCAGAACCCACCAGGTAGCACCAGTCAGAACACTGGTGCCTGAGTTGTGCCCAGATAGTGGGATTTTGGTCTGGGTGGGTGGGAAGTGACCCTAATGTGTGGCCTGGTGAGTTACAACCAGGGATGCCCTGGAGGCAGGGACCCTGTTCAGGTGTTTTTGGAACCTCGAGCAAGCCTCTTTGTGATTTGTGATTTGTGTACTGGGTTCCTCAGCAGGCAGACAGCCTATGACCTCATTGTCTGATGAGACTCCTCTGGAAGTCCCACAGGGAAGCCAGCTGAAGGCCAGCTCCAGACCTATGGGGAGTGTCCTGTCCCCCAGGGAAGGCCACTGTATGTGCTCGTGTGTTGACCTCAGCATAGTTCTCTAAGGCGTCCAAGCTGGTCCTCTGCTCTGGGAGACAGTGTGTCCCAGGAGGGGAGCTGGGAAGGTTGGTGGTGCTGCGGAGTGGGGGATGCTGCGCCACTACTTTCCCCCATACCTCCAACCGTGACCGTCTCAACCCCTTTGTGGCAGGCACATTCTTTGCTGAGGTGAACAGACACACTCCTCCTTAGACTCTTCAGGGTGACCCTGCAGCCTCTGCATCCCCATCTGAAGTGAAGTATCAGGTTGGCTGCCATGGACAGCCAGCTTCCTCTGCTTCCTGGGCTGGCCCCGCCCAGGCCTCCTGCCCCTGCGCTCCAATGGCCTGCACAGGTGGGCAGCCACCTGAACCCTAGGCCTCTGCCTCAGTGGCCTGGTGTTGGGGGATGCGCTGTTTGCCTGGGAAGGTTGTCTCCCTGCTGGCAGTGGACTCAGTAATGGCTCGAGTCCCTGGTGGGGCAGGCCACATGGGACATGTCGCTAGCTGCACAGACGACCCCATGCTAATTGGATCCACTAAGGCTCGCCCTGGGTCTACCCCAGCCTGGCTGCCCCCACTCCCTTGCCCACCCTGCTGTCCAGCCTGTTAGGAGCTTTGTGACTTGGAGGGAGAGACCTCACCAGAAGATAAAATTGTGGCAGGCGTTGTGCTGGTGTGAACCTTCACCCTTGGCCTATAGCCAGCACCCTGTGAGTCCATTTTCCAGTGGAGGTCACACCATGTAGAGCTGCTCACTCTCCTGATGACCTTGTCAGGCGCTGGGAGCATTTTGGGCATGGAATCAAGCAGGAGCCCACAGGGACATTGCAGGGTGGCCTATACCCACTGCTTCTCCTTCTCCCCTGAGGCCCATCCTCTTTTTACCAGGGCCGTGGTTTTCTGAGGGGATGGTACTCCTCTCTCTCCTGAGGCATTCATCCAGGGATGTCCTTAGTCCTAGGAGGGTGGTCACAGTAGCAGGAGTGCCAGATGAAAGGGCGAGTCCTGAAACAGCTTCAGCTCCACCCCCCAGGGTCCTGTCTCACTGTCTCTTGTCTGTGGAAGCAACTGAACTGAGAAAAGGAGTGTACAGATGGGGCTGGCAGAGCCACCGCCTGTGCCACAGTGTCCGAAACTGCTGTGGGCCAAGGTAACCACAGAAGCCCACGACAGGTGGCTTCTCACTCTGAAGAATTGCCTCTTCTGAAGGCCCTGGATGATCCCATCAGCTACAAGTGACAGTGTCCTTGTTAGGAAGGCACTGTGAAACTTAGAGCTGCTCTTGGCCTCCCCTGGGGACCCTAGGCCCTATTGGCCTGTGGTTCCGTACTGTCTTGTCTGATGGACACTGGGTTGCGTGACTAACCAGGTGGTCACGAGCACCAGCTTCTACCCACACTGTCCAGTACGGGAAGCACTCACCACTTGGTCAGCTTGAAATATGCCCTAAGGGTCAAATGCACGTAGATTTTAAAGGCAATGAGAAAGACACTGTAAATTATTTCAAAAAAGAATGTGAAAGTATTAGCAGTTTATATTGGTAAACTGTTGAAATTTATAATTTTAGGTATATGGGTTAAACGAAATGCTTTGTTACAGCATGGCTTATTTGGCTTTGCTTTTCAATGTGGCTGCTAGAAACTGACGAGTGTGCAGGAGGCTGCATGTCCGTTGGACAGCTCAGCTCTGCCACACTCAGGGCAAGTGTGAGACCATCTTGGAGCGGGGTCTGCATCGGGTGGGTATGCATGCTTTTACTCCTTGTTTTGGGCCTGGTGTATTCCCTTTTCCTGTGATCAGGGTGTGTACCCTCGTTTCCTGGACTGCACTTGCTGAGTCAAGTCTCCCCAGGCTTGAGGAGGGTATAGAAATAAAAAGACTGAAAGGTGACGTGCGCTGGGTGGTTGGAGGGCCAGTGTCTGGGCCATGGGTAGCAGGCAGACGCAGGCGGAGTCTTTCAGTGAGCACTAGGCCTTTCCTGGGCACTGCTTTGCTTTGGGAGTATCCTTGGCCTGTTGGGCTTCAGGAACTCCACCGAGAAAGAGCAGGGGCAGACAATTGAGGCCACCACTCCTTCCTGTTCTATCCCAGAGGGTCCTGGGGCCTGTGTATCACGTGACTGCTCCCTGAGGCCCTCCCTGGCACAGGATCTGCTATGCGTAGATCCGGGGTCACTATCACCCCATCACCCAGCAGGCCTCATGCCTCTTGAACCACCTACTCTTCCCTGATCTGGTCTCAGTTGTCCACTAGATCCTCATGACTCTGCATTTCCTTGGGGTACTACAGGTGGCCTCCTCTATTATCTCCCTGCCCTCCCCACAAGTCCCACTCCCTGTGCTAGGGACAATGCCAGTACCCATTTCCTGTGCTGCAGGCTTGCTGGCTTCTCACCTGAGCACCTGCTCTATTGGGTCCCCATTCCTCCATGTCACTGGTGCCTTCGTGCATGCACCAAGGCACAGCTTGGGAGCGAATATGCTGGGCGTCCTGCCCCTCCCTGGCGTTTCCTGGGTAGGTGACACTACCACCTCACCACCCAGCAGGCCCACACCTCTAGTGGCTCCCTTCACATACTGGGCCATGAGCTGCCACCTCTCAGGACTGTTGGGTTGCAGGTGCTGAGCTATGATGGTATGCCATAAATGTGTCCCAGGAGCCCAGGACTGTGGGCTCTGGCTGCAATGTGGGGAAGAGGTGCTGCAGTGTGGGGGCACAGACTGCAGTGTGGGGGCAGCCACTTTGTGGTTCTGTTCTACAACCTGATGAATGGGCACCCTTGAGATCTGCCCTCCCACTCTCACCACCCTGTCTGTGGCAGGAGGAGCTAGAACACCTAAACCAGGCCAGTGAGGAGATCAACCAAGTGGAGCTGCAGCTGGACGTGAGTGTCTGCATTCCCTCACCCCCTTGGGCTGGTCCTGGGCCATTGCCACCTGTTTCCCTCCCTCTTGGGCATAGTGGAGGGAAGGGGCATTGTGGGAAGCTAAGGGTATTGGGACCTGCCTATGTGCTTCCACCCTCCCCCACCCATTTCTCTGTTCCTTTCCAGGAGGCCAGGACCACCTACCGGAGGATCCTGCAGGAGTCTGCCAGGAAGCTTAACATGCAGGGCTCCCACTTGGGGAGCTGTATTGAGAAGGCCCGGCCCTACTATGAGGCTCGTCGGCTGGCGAAAGAGGTATGGCCTACCTTCTACTATCCTGCATCCTAGGAGCTGGTGTCAGGCTTCCTGGTCTCTGTGTACAGGAGGCGCTCAGGCTTTCTTGTCACCTGTCTGTACACTTCTCTTCCCTCTGCTCCTGTCTCTCTTTTCTTTGCCTACCCTCCACTCCTTTACCTTCTTTCCTTTTCTTTTCTGTACACAAATAAGGTGGGTTCACTGGTACAAAACTAACTAACTATTTGGAATAAGATAAAGAAGAAAACCAGAGTCACCCCAAATCCTACTGCACACGTGGTTCATGGTTCTTGTGCCTGGGATTTGTTTCGGTTGACCATGGTAAGGTGACAGACACAGAAAAAACGGCCTTCAAAGAAGAGATTGTTACTTTCAGTTCCCAAGAGTGGGGCATGTTGTGCCATGCAGCAGCATGTGGGGAAGCACCTGGGTTCCCAGGAGGAAGAAGGTGCCAGGGCAGGGAGGTCTTGGCCCACAGCCTTTTCGTGGTTTCCATGGAAGGGAGTGGATAGGACAGAGTAGGCACTTGGAGCAGTCTTAGGACAGCACAGTTTGAGTAATTGAGGTAGGCTCTGGGCCATGGGGTGGGCCCTAGTTTTCTAGTTCCTGCCCTAAGTGATTTAGGGTAGGGGCAGCATTGGCCTGGTGTGTGAAGGTCAGATTAGGGAGGTGGTAGATCTCAGTTTGGTTGATTTACAAGTGAAAGGTATGCTAGGGGGTGGAGGGGATTTACTATCTCTAGGAATTAACTAGTCCTGGGAGGGCCAGCAAGGTCCCCAAGGTGTCAACACGTCATAAAATGTAGAAAATAAAAAATATGGTTAATATAGTACAGATAACCCCTTAAAACTTTTTTTGTATATTATGTGTGTGTGTATAAATATACATCTCTGGCAAGATGGGATTACACAATATATGCTGTTTTTATACCTTTATTTTACTTGTGTTATGACATAATTCCATGTCAATAAATATGCATCTGTGCCATCATTTTTAAGGGTTATTTAATAATTTCTTATATTAGATGTACTATATTTAACCAGTCTCCTAGAACTGGAAACTTAGATTTGTCCCAGTGTTTGTTTGGGAAGCAGGTCAATGAATCACTGAGTACTTGTCCTTCAGCTTCCCTGCTACACTGGTCGTGGTCTTCAGCATACTGTCTTTCTGAAACAGGCCACGTTACTGGGTCACACTTCTAGCAACATCTCGGCCAGAACCTGTGACTGGCCACTGCCCTCTTCAACTTAAAACAGTGTAGACCTTTTCTTTGTCCTCCTTGAGCAGAAGGCCAGCGGCCTTTGAGACTGCTGGGTCCACATAGTCACTTTTCACTGGCAGCAGGATCCTTTCCATCTCTATTTCTGCCTTTTTCTTCTCTTAGGCCATGTCTCTACAAAATATCTTCGTAGAATGTTGCTTCTTTGGCATCCATCCTTAGCACATCAGTTTCAGAGATGATGCTAACGTTGCAGTAGGCCCTCCTCTTGTCCTCACCTGGGTAGGTGTTCGTGGTCAGCTGGGGTCCCTTGAGGCTCCCCATTCTGATGGCCCTCTCCCCCAGGCCCAGCAAGAGACACAGAAGGCAGCCCTGCGGTATGAGCGGGCCGTGAGCATGCACAACGCTGCCCGGGAGATGGTGTTTGTGGCCGAGCAGGGCGTCATGGCCGACAAGAACCGGCTGGACCCTACGTGGCAGGAGATGCTCAACCACGCCACCTGCAAGGTGGGCTGGCTGTGCCTGCTGGTCGCCCGGGGTCCCCTGTTTCCTCGCTGTCCCTGTACCTATCCCCTCCTCTCTTATCCTGCTCTCCAGCCTTCCCTCAGCTGCAACTGTATCAGGCACAGCCTGTCCCTTCTCTGCTCCGTTTGGCCCCCTGAGCCTTTGCCTCCAGATAGGGGACCAACCCAAGCACTTCATCCGTATTGGGCTCTCTGGTTCAACTGCTAACTTCTGTTTTCAGAACATTCTCCCTTTTGTGCTTTTGAGCTCTGCCACTGTACCTTGACTTTGGAATTATCATTTGTGTATCGTTTCCAAGCTACCTGAAGAAGACCAGGGACAGGGCATCACTGGCATCAGCAACTGTCTGCCGCTTTCACCTGGGGAAGGGCAGGTGTTTCAGTCCATTCAGGCTGTTGTTACAAAACAACACAGACTGGGGCTTGAAAAACAAATATTTACTTTCACAGTTCTGGAGGCTGGAAGTCCAAGATACAGGCCCAGGCAGATCTGGTGTTTGGTGTGGGCCCCCTCCTGGTTCCTGGCCGGCAGCCATCTCGTCGCTGTGTCCTTATGGGGTGGTGGGGCAGGCAGCTCTCCAGGGCCTTTTTATGAGGGTGACGATCCCATTTGCTAGGGCTCCACTCATGACCTGACCCCCTCAGAGGGCTGCTTCCAACTCCATCAGCCTGGGGGTCAGGTTTGAGCATATGGATGTTGGGGGCACGAGTATTTAGTCTAGAGTAGCACATATCAGCTCCAGAGGCTGGTCACACCTCTGGTTCTCTGCTCCCTGGTCCAGGCCCATGGACTGCACACAACACTGGGGGAGGGTCCTGGAAGCTACATGTGGCAGGGCGGTACTATGGCTGGAGCCCTTGCCTGCTTCCTGTTGGGACATAGACACTGAAAGAGCCTCGGCTGGAACTGCTGGTCCCCACACTGGGGCTCTGAAGTTGATGGCTGTGGCAGATGTGCCCAGACATTTACAGCTTCTCAAGTGCTGTCCAGAGGGCCCTAATGCCCTCTCCTGGCAGCAGCAAAGCGGAGGCCAGTGGTGCAGGTAACACCAGGCAGATGCAGGGATGCACTGTGGTCTTTTCCGTCTCAGAGACATTCCTCTCCAGATTTTGCAGAGAGTGGGAGGTCCCCCAGAGTGACATCTGGAGCGTGGCCCAACTCTGATGTGTGTTGTCTGCCCTACCTGGGCCAGGTGAACGAGGCAGAGGAGGAGCGGCTACGTGGTGAGCGGGAGCACCAGCGGGTGACGCGGCTGTGCCAGCAGGCAGAGGCCCGGGTCCAAGCCCTGCAGAAGACGCTTCGGCGGGCCATTGGCAAGAGCCGGCCCTACTTTGAGCTCAAAGCCCAGTTCAGTCAGATCCTAGAGGTAGCCACGTGGAGAGGAGGAGGCGGGTGCTGGGGGAAGGTGGTGTTGTGACAGGTTGTGGGAGGCACGGAAAGGGCAGGAAAGGGGTGCTGGCCTGCTGCTGGTCTAACAGGATCAGTGTGGTGGGCCAGGGACCAAGGACATGTGCGAGGTGGGATGGGGATGTGGGTGCTGGTGGAGAATGGAGCTGACAGGAGGTAAAGAAGAGAACAAGTGAGATTGGAGGGAGACCAGGAGGAATGAGGAGGAGGAACTGGCCAGACAGGGAAAGTGCACCAAGCAGAGAGGAAGAGGAAGGTGGGAAGACTGGGGTTGGGCTCAGGTCTGTGTGGAGTTGTGGTGGGAAGCAGCAGGTATGTTTGTGTGTGGGGTGGTGGTGGGGGCGTCCTGGCACAGGTGCTCATGTTGGGTGGTGAGCAGGACCAGGGCTGTGGAGAGTTACGAAGTGGGTTGCCTTATTCCATCCCTTCCTTTCTCCACAGGAGCACAAGGCCAAGGTGACAGAGCTGGAGCAGCAGGTGGCCCAGGCCAAGACCCGCTACTCAGTGGCCCTACGCAACTTGGAGCAGATCAGCGAGCAGATTCACGCGCGGCGCCGGGGCCTGCCCCCACGTCCTCCAGGCCCACGGCGCTCGTCCCCTGTGGGCGCTGAGGCCTGGCCAGACGGTGGCGAGGATGGTGATAGCGGGATCATGGAAGGGGCTGAGGGAGGTGTGCGGGAGGAGGGTGGAGGCTTGGGGCCGGGTCCCTCCCGCGACGCGGACACACTGAGCCTGCTGAGCCTGCGCACTGTGGCCTCGGACTTGCAGAAGTGTGACTCCGTGGAGCACCTGCGCGGTCTCTCGGACCATGCCAGCCTGGACGGCCAGGAGCTGGGGCCCCGGAGTGGGGGCCGCGGGGCCGCCACCAGCGTAGCATCAGCCTGTAGCGTTGTGCTCAGGGTGGCTAGTGAGTCTCACTGCTGATAGCCCGCCTGGGCCGGATAGGCTGCAGTCCTCTGCTCGGGTCCCTGCTTCCTCTGCAGAGGTTGGGTGGGCTGTGTTGGCCCTCCTGTCACTTCTGCACCCACCCGCTCAGGTTTGCAGGTGACAGCTCTCTGCCTTACTTTTAGGAGCTGCAGTGGCCCTCCCACAATCTCTCCCCTGCTGGCTGCTCAGCCTGTTGGTTCCTTGCTGCCCTTTTTCAGAGTCCCTTCTTTCTGCTCGCCTTTCGCCACAGGGAACTTGGTCTAGAAGGTGTAGAGAGCCCATCTCAGAAGGGGGTGCTGGACCTGAGTGAAGCAGACAGGTGTTCCAGCCATCTCCTGAATGCCTAAGGGTGGCAGCCCTGGACCCTATTTCAGCCTGCCCCTTATGTCACTTATAAGGTGCCTCTGGAAGACACTACCCTAGTCCCCTCAGCTCTCTCCTCATGACCTAAGCCACTTTGTGTGCCCCAGAGTAGGACTTGAAAGGTGCCAGTGTCAGGGAAGGTGAAGCCAGCCTACTGTAGGGACATCTCCAAGTCCACTCAGGCTCTCACATGCATGGCATCTCCCCAGATGGGTGGGCCCTCAAGTTGCCCACATGCTAGTGGCTCTCCCAATGTCCTTGTGGGTGCAGGTGCAGGTAGGTCCTGGGGGCCGAGGCCCTTGCCATCTTGCTGCCGAAACACTCATTTTTTCTGGGTAGAGGATGCTTGAGGCAGCGACTCAGTACCTCCTTAGTGTGCCCCTGGGAACTTGGTGCTCCGTCCTAGCCCAAGCAGCACCCACTCTGGGGTCCCTCGGGGGCATTCCTCTGGCTGCTGAGCCTCCCCATGAGGAGGGATCTGTGCTCCACAGGGAGCAGCTCTAGGTGTCTGGTGGTTCTGCCAGGCTGTGGGTGGGTAGAGGTGGGGAAGCCGCACTGGGTCGGGTACCCTGGGGAACCTATCCTGTCCACCCTAGGAGACTTGTGCCTAGACCTGGTGTACCAGTCCATCAACAGGGAGCAGTGGGCCTTCACATGGAAGGTGTACCCTGTTCTGGGGTTGAGGCAGGATGGTCACAATGAGAACCACTGGTTTGAGGGGGCCGTGGGTGGGGAACAAGAGGGTGGGTGGTGTCGGAAATGGGTCTGCTCCTGATTTTATTTAAATAAAAGTTTTATGTAACAGTAATGTTTTTACCCCTATCAGGACAGGGCAGGAGGGAAGAGCAGGGCAATGGGGCTCTTTTGATGGGGTGGTCAGGGAAGGCCCCCAGAGATGAAAAAGAGGTGGATCTGAAATCTGCCTGGGCCAGGGGAGGACAAGGCTCACGGTAACAGGGCTGCAAGTGTAGTGCACACAGTGGAGGCCCCCACCCCTCCTGCTAGGCAAGTAGGGGTCTGTAGGGTGTGTGCTAGAGTAGACACATAAACCACTGTGGTGGCCCAAATGAGAGTGCCAGCCCTGGATATGAGCACGAGGAAGGGGAGGGACACAGGTTGATGGATTTAGCAAATAAATACACAGGACACCTGCTTAAATTTGAATTTTCAGACAGAGTGGCCTTTGTCCTTGCAATGTTTAGGCATACTTAAACTAAGTTGTCTGAAATTAAAACTTAACACATAAGAGGTGACTTGCAGGTCAGGCCTTGACCTGCTGAGGGGCAGGAGGAGCTTGAGGGCCCTTGGACCCCAGCCCGTGAGACATCTGGTGGAATCAGGTGTGGGGACCAGACTTAGAGTACAGAGATGACGGGCTTTGGCCGGTCCCCACCAGGTGTACCTATACCTACAGCCAGGTGAGGAGGGGTAGCTAAGAGAGGGCTGGAACCTGCTGGAAACCTGTGGGAAATGGGTCTCCCAAAGATTCTGAGGGCACAGAGCAAAGGCCAGGAGTTGGAGGGATGGGGGGCCTCAGCAGTGACTGGTGACCTCAGTGGCAGACAGAACCCGAGCCACTATAGAACATGCAGTGTGTGCCCCATGACAGATACTCACCTGCTGTGGGACTGTAGTTTCCTTGACCTGGTTTATCTTAATTGGTAGCTAAGGAAAGTGTGAGAAGGCGTTTGGATGCCAAAGTACTTCCGTATGCTTGGAAAAACTGCTGAGAGAGTGTGGCATCTGTCCTTGGCAGGTGAGCTTCCTGAGGTGACACCAGGGTCATCCTCTTCCCATGCTCTGGCAGCGAAGGCTGGTTGAGGCCACCGAGTTCCTTGTGGAATCCCTTGCTGGGTAAGAAGGAGTGAGGAGAGCAGGAGGGAGAGGCTGACGTGCTTTCCCTGTGTGCCGGGAGACTGCCACAGTCCATCCTGATGGCCACCAGTGCCCACCCAACCTGCGTCCTGTGCCAGGCATGTGCCCTGACCCATCTCACTCCCCCAACAAAATTATGGGGTAGGTGGCAGCAGGGTCACCTGTTCCCAATGAGGACAAGTGTAGTGCACCCAGCCTTGACAAAGTTAATGGAGATAGTTGGACTCCTGGAGACTTCACTCAAGCCCCTGATAAGGAGTTATTCAGGAACCAGAGATGAGGGCTGCAGAGCAGTGGGTGTAGACGCCTCTTAGGAACTTTTACAGGAAAGAGGAGCTGAGAAAAATCAGAAAAGTCAAGGAATTTGTTTTGAAGTAAGCAAGAGATAGTCGTGTCCTGGGGGATGTGGGGTGGTCCCCTTTCCGTGCCATATGTCAATGTCACTGGAGTGAAATGAATGCTTCTGAGCCATGCCCTCTTCAAGTGAGCAGTTAGGCCTGGCACCTAAGGGATGCTCAGTGGCCAGGCTTTTGCACCTCTCACCTCTCCCAGTGCGTATATGCAGTTTGGGGTTCAGGATCTGCATCTATGTCTGGTGGGGTTTTCTGAATGTCCATGCGTTACCATATTACTTGTGAAATGAGAAGGCCCAAAGTGTGCCTAGCACAATGTCAGCAACTCTCTGCATCTGCAGGGTGCACTGAGCCCCACATGGGGCCTTCTCTGGTCAGGTGCTGGACAAGGGGACTAAGTCCCTGTCTCTCTGTAGGTGTGACCTCAGGGGGATGGGCCCCTGGGCTGTCATGCC
Source organism: Eonycteris spelaea (assembly GCA_003508835.1). Lineage (NCBI taxonomy): Eukaryota > Metazoa > Chordata > Mammalia > Chiroptera > Pteropodidae > Eonycteris > Eonycteris spelaea. The sequence continues at coordinate 266,816 of PUFA01000473.1, read as the reverse complement.
CCACCCTGTCGCAGGGGGCAGTAGCCCTGTTTGTCCGCTTGGTCCCGCTAGGCCCCTTCCTGTTCGTGCCTATCCCTATCTGTCTCTGCTTGGACTCCCATCTTCTGCCTGTCTTTGGGGTTGCCTGCTACCTGAGAGCTAAGCCAGGTGTACGTTACAGCACTGTCGGTTGGGGCCAGATGTTCTGTGTTTGTTGCACCTTATCTTCTTTTGCCCACCTTGCTTATCCTTCCTGGGTCCTGTCCCTTCCTTTCCTCTGCCTCCTTCCACATACCCTCCTGGGCAATCCCTCTTGGCCCTTCGCACCGTTTCTGAGTCCCAGGCCTCCACACTCTCCTTCCTAGGACCCAGGGACCAGAGGGCCATTTCATTGTCTGGCAAACAAATGTGTGCAGTTTATTAAGAAAATATTTACCAGGATCTCTCTGAGCACAAAACACTGGAGCACCATAAAGCATGATGCCATGGGCGGGGCGTCCAGGTGAGGAACAGGTGCATGCTGGTAAACAGGTGGCACAGGGCAATAAACAAAGGACTTGAGAGAGGCCCCCACCCCTGCTCTTCCTGCCCCTAGGCCCTACTCTTCTGAAGTCTGTCCTGAGCCCCTCCAGCCAGGGCCCAGGTCTCACCCATCTAGGCCTTCTCCAGGCCTGGTGCATGACACTGTCCATCAAACATCTGCCTGCCAGCTTGCTGACACCTGTGGCAACTCTTAGCACGTTTACCCAGCTCAACTTAGACTTTTGCCTGTGGTTTGAGGCCTGACTCATGTGGACTTTTGAACTAAAGGCATTTCTGGGTCCTCAGCTCCCCAGCCAGGTTCTGATGTTAACCTCCCCCCCCAAGTTCCCAAGACTGCTTCTGACTTACCATAGGACTGGCCATTGTCACACCCATGGTGTCATCCTTGACCCCATCTTGCTCAACTCTAACACATAAAACAGATGTTAAATAGAGTAACCCGATGTCATATGCAAGTTCTAAAACTGAGACCTAAATGTGGAAGGGGCAGATGTGCCCCAGAACTGGAAAGCACTGACCACACTGTCCAGAAAAGGCTGTCATCAGCCTGCCTCTGCGAGGGGCTGTGTGTGCATGGATGAGCCAGTCAGCTTCCCCTGGGCCTGGTGTACCAGTTCACAAGAAGGGTGCCGCATTGGGTAAATGACCTCTCAGTTCTCTAAAGCCTTCAGGAGATATGGTCGGGAGGAGGTGGAGTCCACTGAGGCATTTCAGTGGATGCTGGGCTGACGGATGTGTGTCAGAGGTCTGGGATCAGAGCAAGATAGACTCCAAAGTTCAGGGTTGGTGGGACCTGGTGGAGGCAATAGAGGTTGGCTCTGGATATGAGATGATCATTCATCTGCAATCATGGCCAAGTGGTGGCCTCTCCTTTCCCCAATGTGGCCAGGTGACACCCACCACCACTCAGATGAACCAGCTGACTTGTTGGTTAGTGTTAATTGGGGTGCATCAGAGTGTCTTCCCATCTAGTACAGAGGGACATTTTGGATCTAGGATGGGATGGAGGTCAAGGTGGTGGGCACCTGTCCCAGTCCTCTCACTGTGTCGTTTCTATGGTACACACGCAGAAGTGTAGTGTCCTTTCCGGGCCACACCCAGCAGGAGGGACTGTCAGCTGTGCCAGGGTTTGCTCTCCTCCCAGATGAAGCAGCCCTTCTTCTAGGCTGTAGGGCTGGGGCTGGGGGTGCTATGGGGCTTCCTGTGGGCTCCTGGAGCTATGTGGGCACTTAGGGGCTGTGCTGCCCAGGGGCACAAGAAGCCCTCACTCCAGGCCACCTCCTGTCCCTTGACCCAGTGTCCCGCTGTGCTTCAGCACCCCCCTCCCCCACTTTCTATGGAGGGAGGGGCAGAAGCCCAGCTGCTCTCCTATTTGGCCTACCATCAGCTGCTCTTTTCCGAAACCCTGCTTCTGCTTTGGACAGGATTTTCTGAAAACCTCTGACAGGATGGACCCTAGACCTTAGGTTGGTTTCCCTTGGAAGGAAGCTATGTCTTCATGGCACCAACAGAAACAAACTCAAGGTTTTGAAAATGTGACAAGATATTTAGCTCACTGCCACCTTGGATAGGCTTTGTATTTTTTTCTGAATTGAATTAAAAGAGAAAAAAATACATATATTAAAGACACATCCAGAGACAATGTGATAGATGAAAGGCAGACTCCGAAAGTCAGTGAAAATGGCGGGGATGAGACAGCACAGTGTGCCTACAGAAGCCCAGGACTAGAGAAAACTGAAAGGTGTGGGGAAGCGAGGAATGGAGATGTGCCCTCGTCTGGAGGGATGGGCCCCAAAGATACCCTTGAAATACGTCCAGGTGACTAAGCCAGTAGCAGAATGGTGCCCCGAGGTGCCTGGTCAGATTTATGACCCTGCTTATCTTTGCCTATCTCAAGGTCCCTAGGTGTGGACCTTCCTGGACCTGTCTCATTCTGCAGCCACCTGCCCACCATAGGTTTATGGCTCTGGTGCCAGGAAAATCACTGATAAGCCTGTTTCAGACATGCCTCACCTGCCACTGGCTCCACAGGGTTATTATTGTTATTATCTTACAACCGGAAAACAATCCTGTGAGCAAACTCAGGGCATAGACAGGGCTCATGGAAGGCAGCCTTCCTAGGGCCAGGCCATAGGACCAGAGCCTGGGTGGGCCACAGGATGAGCACAAGGCCATATTGGCACCTCTGCACCATCAAGTCCATGAGAGTTTGTGTGCCTGGAACCTATCCTGCAAGAAATGTTTAAGTGTTTTTTTGAGGTAGAAGAAAAATGATAAAAAAACATGAAGGATAATTAAACTTACATCCATATGAAGAAAGGAAAAAACACTGTGGAGAAATATATTAAAAGGAAATCTTTTATTTTTTATAATTGATCTAAAGATAAAAATTTGCCAGCGTAATAATGGTAACAATTATTGGATGGGTTAAGCATATGGATGACCCTGGTATCCATGTCTCTACACTATGTGTAAAGTGGGTATGTGTCCTTTGCAGGTGGACTTAGCTAAAAATTTATATATAACAGTCTAAAGAGAGATCAAATTTTAAATAAATATTATTTATCAAAATTTGTGGGATGCAGTGAAAACAGTGTTTAGGGGGATTTAGTATTAAATGCATATGTTAGAAAATGAAAGAATCTAAAATCAATAACAAGGTTGTTTTTTTTTTTTATTAAGGAAACTCAAGGAAGGCAATTTAAGCCTAACATGAGTAGAGAGAAAATGAATAAAAAAACCAGAGCAGAAATCCATAAATTAAAAATGGAAAACAATAGAGAAAAATCAATAAAACTCAAAGCTGTTTTTTAGAGGGGGGTGGGGATCAGTAAAATCAATAAACCAGGCTAACCAAAAAAAAAGAACTGCAAATTACCAACATCAAGTGTGAAAGATGTTCATTACTAATAATCTCGTGGACAATGAAATGATAATAAATACTATGAATAACCCCATGCTCTTAAATTAGACGATTTTATGAAAAGCACTTAATTTCTTGAAAGATAAAAATTGCTGAAACTTACAAAGGAGAATCGATAAGCTAAATAGTTCTATATATACTAAAGAAAAACACTTAGACTTAATAAAAATAAATACTTAATTAAAAAAAAAGCACCAGGACTTTTGGTGAAGATAGTAAACTCTAAAGTCACTTCCTCCCATGACCACACCAAAATTACAACTATTTATAGAGCAATTGACCTGAAGAACCACCTGAATGCTAGCTGAACAGAAATTCTTTAAACAGGATACAAGAAGAAGCCATGTCAAATGGGCAGGAGGGGTAGAGACATAACCCAGTGGGACCCCACCCCGCATGTGGCAAATTAAGAACTAGGAGGGATATCTTGGCTATGGAGGTTTCCACTGAGGAGCGAGGGGTCCAGCCCCACAGCAGGCTCCCCAGCCCAGGGTTCCTGTACCAGGAAGTGATGTTTCTATAATATCTGGCTATGAAAATAAGCAGGGACTCTAGGTGAGGAGGGCTGCTGGGAAACCCAGGCATCGTCTTAGGGGGCCCGAACACAGACTTACTTGCTCACACTCATTCACTCTGAGCTCTAGCATAGGGGGCAGCAGCTCAAAAGTGCCAGAGACAATGGGGAGGAACTCAATTGACTAACATTCATGAATAAGGGCTGGAGGGCAGGTAGCTTTCTCTGGGAAACAAGTGCTGGGAGGCACCATTGTTTCTTTTTGGAGATCTCATACCCAGGTGGCCCAGCGCAGGCCAGCACCAAATCTCTGCTCTCATCAACCTGACTAACACCATTCACTGTACCATGGTAGTTCCCTGGGACCCTGCCACACTCGACTCATCATCTGGACAGAGCCTCTTCCAGTGGCTCCTCCACACAAACAGCCTTTCTCAGCTCATGCTGCTGACTTTCGCCAAATCTCTCCAAGGCCCACAAACCAAAACGCAGCAGCCACCCTCAGTGTGCCTTGTAGTGTTTGTTAAGTGGCCCATCGTTCAGCACCAGAAGCAAATTGTCTCAACTTGCAATGTAATTCTCATCAGGGGACTCCAAGCCTGGCATAAGTGGTGGCAGTTTGGCCTGGAACGAAGCTCTAACTAAGTGGCCACGTGCTAGGCACAAGTGGCAGCCAGCCTCAGTTTGCAGTGTAGCTTCTCCTAAGCAACTCCCAAACCCAGCGCTAGTGTCAGTTGACCTTGGCTTGCACCAGAGGCCCTCCCCAAAGGCCTCAGACCCAACACATCTGGTGGTGTGTGTCAAACCACACCAGAGTCCCACCCAATCAGCTCCACAATTGACATATCCAAAGGGCAGTATTGGCTGACACCAGAGCCCTATTAAATTGACTCCCACCTCATGGGTCAGTCTTCATACAATAGCTAGTCTGCTATAATCATAGCCAGCACTCAGAGAAGATCAGCCTGAGGGTCAAACCCACCCACTGATGTGCCAGCAGCAATTGAGGCCCATTTACAATAGGAGGAAACACACAACACACACAGGAGATACTCCTGGAAAATCCGGTTGCAGATGACCAAGGAGACTGCACCACTGGGACCTACAGGACACTTTTTATATAAGGCTACCTTCAAAACCAGGAGACATAGCAGCTCTACCTAATACATAAAAACAAACACAGGGAGTCAACCAAAATATGAAGACAAAAAAATATGTCCCAAATGAAAGAAAAGAACAAAACTCTAGGAAAATGAGGTGAATGAAATGGAGACAGGTAATCTAACAGATACAGAGTTCAAAACACTGGTATAAAGATACTTAGTGAACTTAGGGAAAGATGAAATCCCTGAGAACTTTAACAAAGAGATAGAAAACATAAAAAAGTCAGAAATTAAGAGTACAATAACTGAAATGAAGAATATGTTAGGGGGAATTAACAGTAGATTAGATGAAACAGAAGATTGAATCAGCGATTTGGAAGACAAGGTAGCAGAAAACACTCAATCAGAATAGCAAAAAGAAATAAGAAAAATTAGTTTCAGGGACCTCTGGGACAACATCAACTGTACCAATATTTGCCTCTTAGGGGTACCAGAAAAAGAGAGAAAAAGGATTGAAGAATAATGACTAAACACTTCCCTAACTCGGTGAAGGAGATAGATTGTGCAAGCCCAGGAAGCACAGAGTGTCCCAAACAAGGTGAACCCAAAGAAGGCCCATACCAAGACACATTATTATTAAAATACCAAAAGTTAAAGACAGAAAAAAATTAAAAGCAGCAAGAGAAAAGCAGTTAGTAACCTACAAGGGAGCTCCCATCAGACTTTCAGCTTATTTCTCAGCAGAAACTTTGCAGCCAGAAGGGACTGGCACAAAATATTCAAAGTGATGCGAAAGTAAAGACCTACAACCAAGATTACTCTACACAGCAAAGCTCTTATTTAGAATCAAAGGTCAGAGAGAGAGATTCCCAGATAAGAAAAAGCTAAAGGAGTTAATCAACATTAAACCAGTGTTACAAGAAATGATAAAGGGTATTCATAAGTAAAAAAGAAAAGGTCAAAAATTTAAATAAGAAAATATAGGATAGAAAAAAATTCCCACCAACAAAGACAAATACTTAGTAAAAGCAGTGGATCAACCAACTATAATGTTAGTACAAAGGTTGAAAGACAAAAGTAGGAAGATCATGTGCAATTACCATAAATTAAGAGATACACACAAACACATGCATGCAAAAGAAGTAAAAAATCATAACAGAAACAAATGTGGAGGGGGTGAATAAAATTGTACTGATTTTAGAATGTGTTCAAATTTAAGTAACCATCAACTTAGATTGCTATAAACATAGTCTATATATGAAGCACAGGGTTACCACAAACCAAAAATTTACAGAGATAAAGGAAAAGGAATCCAAATACAATACCACAAAAAGTCATCAACATACCAAAAAGGGAGCAAGAGAGAGAATAAGAGAGGAACAGAGGATAACTACAAAAACAATCAGAAAACAGTTAATAAAATGGCAATAACTACACACCTATCAATAATTTAAACATAAATGGATTAAATGCTTGAAAAAGAAGACATACAATGGGTAAATGGATTAAAAAAACAAGCCCCTTACATATGCTGCCTACAAGAGACCCACTTCAGATCCAAAGACACATGGACTGAAAGTAAAGGGATGGGAAAGATATTCCATGCAAAAAGAGACAACAACAACAACAACAACAACAATAAACCTGGAGTAGTAGTACTTATACCAGACAAAATGGACCTTAAAACAAAGGCTGTAACAAGAGACAAAGAAGGGCATCTCATAATGATAAAGGGATGAAACCAACAAAAGGATATAATCCTTATAAACATCTATGCACCAATATTGTATAAAGCAAATATTGACCAACATAACATAAAAGGAGAGATCCACAGTTGATACAGCCATAGTAGGGGACTTTAATACCACAATTACATCAATGAATCGATTAGACAGGAAAATTAACAAGAAAACAGCGACTTTATTTTATTTAATTAATTATTTTTATCGGTGACATTGGTTAACAAATTCACTGTTTCTTGGCATACATTTACATTATATTATATATATATATATATATATATATATATACACACACCACACACACACACCACACACACACACACACTTTACTGTTAATATAGTGTATATATATATATATATTACACTTTATTGTTATATATACTGTTATATATATGTACCTACTGTTATAATATACATATTTACATTGTGTATTCATTTTCCATAGTTAGATTTCTTTCTATCACCATATATTTGACCCTATTTACCCTATCTACCTCCCCTCTTCTCCCTACTATCTGGTAACCACTAGTCTATTCGTCCATGTCTTATGAGTCTGGCTTATTTCACTTAGCATGATTATCTTTGAGGTCCATCTATGTTGTTGCAAATGGCAGATTTTCATCTCTGCTTATGGAATGGAGTATATTCTATTGTATATATGTACCACAGCTTCTTTAGCCAAGCATCTATTGTAGGACACTTTGGTTGCTGGCCACTGTGAATAATGTTATGGATATCAGTGTGCAAATATTTTCGGATATGAGTTTTCAAGTCTACCCAGTAGAGGGATTGCTGGATCATATGGTAGATCAATTCTTAGCTTTTTTGAGGAAACTCCATACTTTTTCCATAGTGGTTTTACCAATTTGCAGTCCCACATGAGTGTATAAGTGTTCCTATCCTTCCTCCTTCTCTCCAGCATTTGTTATTACTTGTCCTGTTAATAACAGCTATTCTAACAAGTTATGAGGTGGTATCTCATTGTGGTTATTGATTTCCATTTCCCTGTAGCTGGCCGTGTTGAGTATATTTTCATATGTTTGTTGGCCATTTGTATGTCTTTTTGGTGAGAAGTGTCTGTTCAGGTCCTCGGCCCATTTTTTGATTGGATTGTTTGTTTTTTTTGTTATTGAGTTGCATGAGTCTTTTATATATATATTGGATATTAGGCCCTTATCGAAGGCATTGCTTGCATATACATTTTCCTATTTGATGGCTGCCTCTTACATTGTTGAGGGTTTCTTTTGCTTGCAGTAGTTTTTTAGTTTGATGTTCCCATTCATTTATTTATGCTTTTACTCCCCTTGCCTTTGAGGTCAAATTGATAAAATCCTCTTTAAGTCCAAGGTCCTTGAGTTTAGTTCTTATGTTTTCTTCTATGCATTTTATTTTTTCAGGTCTTATACTTCAGGTCCTTAATTCATTTTGAGTTAATTTTGGTGTGTGCTGATAGACAACAGTCTAGTTTCATTCTTTTGCAGGTGGCTTTTCAGTTTTCCCAACACCATTATTGAAGAGGCTTTCTTTTCTCCACTGTATGTTTTGTTGAAAATTATTGCCCATGTAAATATGTGTTTACTTCTGGAGTCTTGATTCTGTTCCACTGGTTTGTGTGTCTGCTTATTGTTTTGAGTAGTGTTCTTGTGGGAGTCTTTAGGATTTTCTGGTAGAGAACCATACAGACTTTTTTTTTTCTTTGTCTTCTTTGTTTCCTCTTTGGATGCCTTTCATATCTTTCTCTTGCCTGATTGCACACACTAGGACCTCCAATGTTATACTGAATAACAGTGGTGATAGTGGACAGCCTTGCCTTGTTCCTGATCTTAGAGGGAAGGTTTTTAAGTTTTTTACCATTCAGTATAATGTTGGCTGAGGGTTTGTCATAGATGGGACTTTATTATGTTAAGGTACTTTCCTTGTATACTGATTTTGTGAAGTGTTTTGATCACAAATGGATGCTGTATTATGTCTAAAGATTTTTCTGCATCTATTGATATGATCATACGATTCTTATTTTTTAATTTGTTTACGGATGTATCACATTAATTGATCGGTGAATCATCCCTGTGTTTTGGGGATGAAGCTCACTTGATGTGATGTATAATCTTTTTAATATGTTGCTGTATTTGGTTCACTAGTATCTTATTTAGGATTTTTGCATCTGTGTTCATGAGAGATACTGGTCTGTATTTTTTCCTTTTTTGTGTTATCTTTACCAGGTTTTGGTATCAGAGTAATATTGGCCTCATAAAATGAGTTGGGAATATTGCCTCCTCTTTGATTTTTGTAAGTGTTTGAGGAGAATAGGTATTAATCTTCTTTGAATGTTTGTAGAATTCACTGGTGAAGCCATCTGGTCCTGGACTTTTACTTTTTGGTAGGTTTTGATGAATGTTTTCATTGTCCACACTGCTGACTGGTCTATTAGATTTTCCGTTTCTTGACTCAGTCTGGGAAGGTTGTGTTTTTTTAAGTGCTGGTCCATTTCTCTAGTTATTAAATTTGGTTTATATACTTTTTCATAGTATTCTTGTATGATCCTTTGTATTTCTGATGTCAGTTGTAATTTCCCCTCTTTCATCCCTGATTTTGTTTATTTGTGTCCTTTCTTTTTTCTTTAGTGAGTCTAGCCAGGGTTTGTCAATTTTATTAACCTTCTCAAAGAACCAGCTCTTTTTGTATATTTTTCTATTTTTTTTTTTTTGTTTGTTTTCAATTTCATTTATTTCTGCTCTAATTTTGATTATTTCTTTCCTTCTGCTGACTTTAGGCTTCATTTGTTCTTCCTTTTCTAGTTTTTTAAGATGAAGTTAGGTTGTTTATTTGGGCTCATTCTTGTTTTTGGAGATAGGCCTGTAATGATATGAACTTTCCTCTTATGACCACTTTTGCCATGTCCCAAAAGTTTTGATATGTTACTATATTATCATTCATTTCTATGTATCTCTTGATCTCTCTTTTTATTTCTTCTCTGACCCAGTTATTCTTCAGTAGCATGTTGTTAATCTCCATGTATTTATGTTCTTCCTGATTTCCTTCTGCAGTTGATCTCTAGCTTCAAAAACGTTATGATCAGAGATAGGTTGTATGATTCAACCCTCTTATATTTGTTGAGGCTATCTCTGTGTCCCAGTATGTGGTCGATTCTTGAGAATGTTCCATGTGCACTAGAGAAGAATATATAAGCAGCTGTTTTGGATGGAATGCTCTGTATATGTCAATTATGTCCAGTTGGTCTAATGTGTCATTTAAGGATGATCTGTCCATATTCAACAGTGGGTATTTAGGTTCCTACTACAATAGTGTTTTGGCCTATTTTTTCCCTTTAGTTCTGTTAGTAATTGCTTTATATCTCTGGACTTTCTGATTGGGAGCATAGACATTAACAAGTGTTATGTATTCTTGGTGCATGAATCCCTTTATCATTATGAAGTGTCCCTCGGTATCTTTTACCTTATTTATTTTGAAGTCTATTTCACCGATATTAGTACTGCTACTCTGCTTTTCTCTGAATGCCATTTGCTTGAAATATCATTTTCCACCCTTTCATTTGAGTCTATATTTGTCTTTGGAGCTGAGATGTATCTCCTGGAGGCAGCATATGGTTGGTTTTGTTTTTTGATCCATTCTGCAACTCTGTGCCTTTTTATTGGTGAGTTCAGTCCATTTACATTTAGGTGATTATTGAAATATGAGGTCTTTTTATAGCCATTTTATCTTTTGTTTTCTGGTAGTTCAGGGTTTCCATTGCTTCCTCATCTTGTGTTTCTGTTTTCTATTTTTGGTTGGCTTTTGTGGTTTTGCCTCTGGTTCTTCTTTTTTATGTTATATACTTCAGTTCTGAATCTTTGGTGTGTGGTTACCATTACAAATATGAAAGATAGTTATATATATATATATACAGTCATCCATTTCTTCTGTGCATGCCTTATCTCCATTCCCTTGTGATTTGGATCTTTGAATCCCCCTTTTCAGTCATTGTTATCTCAATTTGTCCCTATGTATGCTGAACGTTCATTACTTCTTGTTATAGCAATTCTCTTATTATTTAAGCTTATAATGCCCTGTTCTTAGTAAATTGCACTCCTCTGCTTCTATTTGCCTGAAGTCACTTTACTCCTAATTATGTATTTTTTTGTCATTTTTTTTAGGTGAGCTGACCCCTTTCAGTATTTCCTGTAGTGCAGGCCTGTAGTGGAGAATTCCCTCAATTTTTGTATGTCTGGAAAGGTCTTAATTTCTCCTTCATATCTAAAGGAGAGCTTAGCTGGATACATTTTCTAGGCTGGTAGTTCCTTTCACTTAATAGTTTAAATATTTGATTCCATTTTTCTGCTTGTAAGGTTTGCGCTGAGAAGTCCGAGGATAATCTAATGGGTTTTCCTTTATAGTTACTGTTTTCTTCTCCCTGGCTGCCCTGAGAATTCTGTCTTTGTTTGATTTTTGATAATTTAATACAATGTGTCTTGGTGAAGGCCTTTTTGGTTGAGATAATTGGTGTTCTATTGACTTCTTGAATTCCAAGCTCCAGCTCATTCCTTAGATTTGGGAAATTCTTGTCAACTATTTGTCTGAAAATGCTTTCTAGTCCCTGCTCCTTTTCCTCACCTTCAGTAATGCCCATTATTCTTATGTTTCCTCTCCTGATGGTATCAGCTAGTTCTTGAATTTCTTTCATTATTTTTCATTTTGTTTCTCTCTTCTTCCTTCTGATTTATTTCTAGATTTCTGTCTTCGATATCACTGATCCTTTCCTCCATTTGGTCAACTCTATTTCCAAGCTTGCTATTTCATTTTTCAACTCTTGCAGTGTGTTCTTCATCTCCAGAAGTTCTATTTGTTCTTTTGAGGGTTTCAATCTCCTTGCTCTGCTCATCTAGTTTTTTCAATTCCTGAAATTGTTGATATGACTCATTTCAGATCTCACTGAGTTTTTTCAGAAGTACCATCCTGAATTCTCTGTCATTTAAGTCGCATATTTCTATGTCTGTAAGCTTATTTCTGGAGTTTTTCTCTTTCTTTCTGAGATGCCTTGTCACCTTGGTTGTTCATGGTGTTTAATGGACTATTTCTCCATCTGGGCATTAATGGAAGTGTATTCTGCGTTTTTCCAGAAAGATTTATTATATAAAGGTCTCTCTTTAGCCTGTTGCAAAGAAGGCACTTTTCTTTTGGTTTTCCAGTAGGTGGCGTCTAACCTTCTTGGATCCTGCTTATATAAAGCCTAATCACTTTTGTGTTTTCTTGTAGATATGTAATCACACTCACTATCCTTAGTTTCAGCCTTGTAAGTTTAGCGACAGTCTCGGCAGCGCATTTGCTCAGATTCCCCTGGGGCTCCGTAGTGATCTGTCTTGGAAGTGTGGGGTGAGGCTCTCTGGGTTGGGTGTTGGGGGCTGCGGGCTCAGCCTTGGTTTTGCAACCAGGGCTAATAAAAATCAACTGTTGTTTCTCTGCGGTCTTGCCCTCCTTCTCTGCTTTCTGCCCTGACGATGACTGGTCCTGCTGCTGGATGCGTGGAACCCACAGCACTCCAGGGGCTGTTCAGGAAAATTGCCGCCCCTTCACCTCTCCCTCCCCTGCAGGGAGCTCTGGAGGCTGCGAGAAGGTTCTTCATTTCTCCCAGTCCACTGCCAAACCCCTGGGGTTCTGACCTGTGGTAGCTCTTATGCTCAGATCCCACGCTCATCGTGCTGGTGTGCAGTTTGCTTGTTTTTTTGTTCAGTTTTAAAATGTTCAGCTTATTGTTGTTTCGAGGGAAGAGATCTGAGGATGTCTCTTACTCTGCCATGTTTCCCAGAATCACCACTCCTTTTTCTGATGCTTCATTATTAGAGTATAGAAATGCTTTGGATTTTTGAACATTGATTTTGTATCCAGAAACTTTACTGTATTTTTGTGTTCTTGTGGAGTCTTTAGGGTTTTCTATATAGAAAATCATGTCATCTGCAAATAGGACAGTTTGACTTCTTTGGTTCCTTTTTGAATGCCTTTCATATCTTTCTCTTGCTTGATTGCACTCGCTAGGACCTCCAATGTTATATTGAATAACAGTGGTGATAATGGGCAGCCTTGCCTTGTTCCTGATCTTAGAGGGAAGGTTTTAAGTTTTTGACCATTCAGTATAATGTTGGCTGAGGGTTTGTCATAGATGGATTTTATTATGTTAAGTTACTTTTCATCTATACCAACTTTTTAAAGTGAGGAAACAGCGACTTTAAAGAACATATTAGATCAGTGGACTTTATAGATGTGCTTAGAACATTTCACCAAAGCAGCAGAATATACTTTTTTTTTTTTCAAATATGCATGGAATATTTACCACCACATGTTAGGCCACAAAACAAATCTCAATACATTTAAGAAGATTGAAATCATATTAAGCTTCTTCCCTGGCAAAAGGCCATGTGAAAAACTCTCTTAGCTCACACAGTACCAACTTGAGCAGGAATAGGCACCACTCAATGGGGCTTCTCCCCCACATTTCAGCTGGAGCATCTACACTATGCAGAGAACATTTCATAGCTTGTAAGTGGCACCTTCCATCTCATACTAAGGATAAAGGCAATCTGAGGGTCAGGTCTCTGCAGAGCATGCTATCGCAAATGTCCTGCAAGAGGCTCCACACTGCCAATTGTTTCATTGGTGTTATCTCCACCTTGGCGGGGCTCTAAGAGGTTAGAGAGAGATGTAATGATTTCAAGCAGTCCCTGTGGAAGACATCCAGGAAAACAAGGTAAGTTAGAACTCGAGCGGACCATCAGTTGCATTCATCCAAGTGACATCTTAGATGTTCCTTTTCATTTCATCTCAATCTTCTCTAACTTCTCTTTGACTTTCTTTGTCCCATTGCTAATTTAGAGACCACATTATTTAATTTCCATCTATTTGTGAATGTATTAAATTTCTTTCTGTTATTGATTTATAATTTTATTGTGGTCAGACAACACACTTTGTATTGTTTCTGGCCTTTTACATTTTTTGAGGTTTGTTTGTGGCCTTGTATATGGTTTATTCTGAAGAATGTTCCATGTGCACTTAGGCAAAAGAGTTATGTTCTGTTTTTTTGTTGAGCGGAGTGTTCTACAGACGTTTATTAGGTCAGAGTCATCTGTTCTCTGGCTGACCTTCTGTCTAGTCTTTCTATCCATTATTGAAAACGGGATATTGAAGTTTTTAATTATTATTGTTGAATTGTCTATTTTTACTTAATTTCTGACATGTTTTTCAGTGCTCTGTTGTTAGGTCCATATGTGTCAATAATTTTTATGTCTTTCTGAGGGATTGACCCTTTTATCATTATAAAAGATTCCTTTGTATCTTGGATAATATATTTTGTTTCAAAACCTATTTTGTCTATTAGTGTAGCCACTCTAGCTTTCTTTTGGTTTCTATTTCATCCTTTTGCTTTCAGTCTCTTTGTATTTTTTAATTTAAAGTATGTCTCCTCTAGATAGCCTATTATTGGATCTGCATTATTATTATTATTTTTTTAGGCGAGGCAACCTTGGTTGATCTCACAGATTGCAAGGACCTTGTCACCTTACAATTCCTTATTTTTTATTTTTTATGCCTACAGCACCTGGTTTTCCTAGGTAGTCTCCTATCCAAGTATTAACCAGGCTGGACCTTGCTTAGCTTTGAGATCAGATGAGATCAGCCTTGTTGGATCTGTATTTTTAATCCAGGCTAATGATCTCTGCCTTTTGATTATATTTAATTCATTCACATTCAATGTTATTGTGGATATAGTTGAATTTATCTCTGCCATTTACATTTTTGTTTTCTATATGTCTCATATCTTTTTTTGTTCTATACCTCCTTTACTTATTCCTTTTGCATTAATATCTTCTAATGTAGAGTTTTATTTTTAATAAATTTTTCACTATATATTTTTCTGAATTATTTCCTCAGTGGTTGTTCTAAGTCATTCTGTGTACATATTAATTTATCAACTTTAGATTTGTACTAAGTAAATTCCAATGACCATGATAACATGACTGCTCTGTAGACTTATTCCCTTCCACCTCATTTTGTGGTATTACTGTTACATATTGTATTTATAAATGTTATAAAGCTAACAATACTTGATAATATTTTTACTTTATGTAACTGCATGTCTTTTTAAAAAACTAAAAGAAATGAGAATAAGTACATATTTATATCTTATAATTTCTGTTTCTCTTGATTTGTTCCTGTAGTTTAAATAACCATCTTAGCCAAGTGCAGCTTTACTCTCATCCACCTCCTTTGTTTTATTTTAGGTAACTGTATTACATTTATATATGGTATAGACACAACAGCAAATTACATACATATTGCTTTGTAACACCGCTTTTTAAATTAGTTAAAAAAGGAGAAGAAATATTCATTTACACTTATAATTACATTAACCATTGTCGTTTGTTGTTTTGTATGGATGCAAATTACTTTCTGACTTCATTTGTTTTATCATGAATACCTTTTAATATTTCTTATATGACTAGTCTGCTAGTAACAAATTTCTCTCTCTTTTTTTAACCTTGAAATGTATTTTCCTTCTTTTTTGAAAGACAGCTTTACTAAATACAAATTTTTTGGTTGAAAGTTGTTTTTTTTTTTTTTTTTGAGCACTTGAATATGTTATCTCACTGTCATTAGGACTCTATTGCTTCTGATGAGACATTGGCTAACAGTTACTTACAGGGTTCCCTTGTAAATAATAAGTAGCTTTTCTCTTGCCAGTTTCAAGATTTATATTTGTAATTGTCTTTTAGATGTTTTTCCTATTGTATGTCTGTTTATGAGTCTCTTTTTGTTTATTTTACTTAGTTTTATGAACTTTATATGCAGATTAATGTCTTTCCAAAATAAATTCAGAAAGTTTTGAGGCATTATTTATTTGAATATATTTTTGTCCTCCTTCCTCTTTCTTCTCCTGGTCTGTGTGTTTAATGCTTAACCACATTTTTCTGCTGCTTTGTTTATTTACCTTTATTTTGTATTCTCTCTGTTTTCAGTTTGCATAATGTCTCTCAATTTACCTTTGAGTTGATTATTTTTTTCTTCTGTAAGCTCAAATATACTGTTGAACTACTATCATGAATCTTCTATTTCAGTTATTATACTTTTCAACTCCAGACTTTTCATTTGGCTTTTAGAAAGTTATTTCTATCTACTTATACACTCTATTAGATGTGACATTGTCATTGTACTTTTCTTTACTTCTTTAATCATAGCTTTCTTTAGTTCTTTGAACATATTTATAATGGCAACTTTGCAGATCTTTCTGTTAAATCTGCCATCTGGTCACTGGTATTGGTTAATTTTTATGCCAACTTGGCTAGGTCATAGTACCTAGATATTTGGTCAAACACTATTCTAGTGTTTCTGTGAAGTGATATTTTTGACGAGACTAACATTTAAATCAGTAGACTTTGATTAAAGCAGATTATCCTCCATACGGTGGGTCTCATGCAACCTTCTAAGATCTATAACTGAACCCCCCCCCCGCCCTCCGCCCCAGAAGAAGAGGGTGTTCTGCCTGCAGACCACCTTTGGAGTTGAACTATAATTCTTTACTGTGTCTCAACCGTGCCAGCCAAAGCTGCAGACTTTGGACTTACCAAGTCTCTACAAGCGCCTGAGTGAATTCCTAAAAATGAATATCTCTCTGACTCTCTCTCTGTGTCTCTTTCATATATATACATGCTGTTGGTTCTGTTTCTCTGGAGAACACTAGTATGGATTTTGGTACCAAGAATGGTTCTAGAGAAACAGATTCTTAAGGGTGATTTTTCTGAGAAACAGATTCTTAAGGATGATTTTTCTGAATTGGTCCTGGGGTTTCTGCAACTGATTTTCTAATCTGATGAAATTTAAAGAATCTATTTTCAGTAGTAAAAAAGAGTAATGATAGTTCACGTTGTAATGTAACATAGAAATACACAAAATATCACCATTGCATGCACCTACTCAAACACTCATAAAAAGAAAGATTCTGGATGACCATGCATTTGATACCTTGAACATTTTTGTTAAACCAACAAGTATAATGGAATTAGCTGTTGGCTCCTAATGTTGCTGCACAAAATGGGGAATGGAAAAGATGAACCCAGGGGTGGGAATCCCCAGTTCATGTGTTGTGTAAATGACCTAGAAATTTTTGTGTCTGCTTTGAAAGAGATGCTTCTTTTCTGTATCCACAGAGTTGAGGCTGCTGAAAATCAGATCCTGAGTCTCATTCCATGAGTGACTGAACTACAATGCAAATTGATTAAAAAACTTGTATGGTGTCTACTATTAAATTAAGTGATTGATTGGGAAGGAAAGGGATCCTGAAAATTGGAATGAAGACATATTGGAAGACCTTGATGAAGCTGGGGACATTGAACCTCTAAATTCTGATGGGTCTTTTTTGCCAGTGGAGGTAGCCTCTCCATGTCCATCTGAAACTAACCCTGCACTGTCTGAGGAAACTATAATGACTTCTCCTGAGGCTGTTGCCTTGCAAGACACTGCTGATTCCCCTTGAGACCCATCCCTCTACCACTCTTTGCTTCCAGACCTGTGTGTAACTAGATACAAGTCCTAGCAAGCCCCCAAAGCTGAGGTATGGAGTGTTGTCCATGAGGAGTCATGCTATACTCTAAGAGAACTACTTGATTTTTTGCAACTTACAGAGACAGAAATCTTGGAAATACATGTAAAGAGTATTCAATAATGGTGCAAGGAATATAAACTTGGATCAGGCCAAATTTACTGATATGGGCCCACTGAGCAAAGAAAGATTCTGGATTAACATTGCAGCTTGGGGCATTAGAACAGGCTGTACAAGTTTGCTTAGTTCACTGACACATGAACTTGACATGTTAGACCTGTCTTAGTGTGCTATAGGGGAGGGATTCAAAAGCTTAGGTGGCTTGAGACATTATAGTGGGCTTATCATTTGGAACCTGCTCATCTGTCCTGGGATGGTCCAGAGAACACATCTCTCATCACGACTCCAAGAAGTGGGTATGTGAGCACCCTTGAAGAGCCCTATAACCACTCTTCTTCATGGACAGGAACTGCAGTGAAAAGTGCTGTCACTGGGTTGGGGAAACTAAATGTAATGGAAGTAATGGGATCAGGAGTGGGAGGGGCCAAGTGGCTGCCCTCAGCCACGGAAGGCAAGGTGGTGTGGTTACTGGAATGGGTGTTGGGAGCCATTACAAGGCACTGAAGGTGTCCTGTAGTTTGGGAGCCAAAAGCAGCTGCTGAGACTATGTTATCAATGGTTAAAGGAAGCAAATGGTTAATTTAATTAGTAGTGACCTTGGAGGGGAGATTTGCCTCCTAAAGAAATCCTTTTTAAGACAATGGAATGTGTTACTTCCCAGATAACAAGAATGTTACATGATCTTGTGTGAATGTTAGCATTCAAATGATATACCTTGTGTTTTGCTATGGTATCCTAAAACATATATAAAGGCTGAGCTAAATAAAGACGAGGCTGCAGCATTGACTGTATGCCCTCCTGAAGCGCTTTCCTGTCTTCTTTTTTTTTTCCTTAGGCTTCACCCCCCCTCTTTTAGGTGCTGTTCAACTTTAGCCGGCTGGCTCCGGCAAATGGGCAACAGATCAAAGCAGCAATCAAGCATCCTGACTGTTGGAGACCTGGGTGTTGGCAGCAGACCACGGTGTTTCTCGAAGTGAGAGAAGTAGCAAGCCTACTAAGTTTTTACCTGATCTGTATAAATAGATTTCTAGGTTGAGTAAACAAAAGTCTTGGGTTATAAAAACAGAATCACAAATCCCCAGTCAATTCCCATGGTTGAGCCAATTTATATACCCAGAACTCCTAAAACAAGAGGGGAGGCTGGATCCCCTTGAGAAAGGACTTTACTACACTGACAGAAATCGATATCATTAATATTTCTCCCAGTCTTCGCCAAGGGACTTACAGGGTGACTGTGCAGTGCGGGGAGAGAAATACTCAGGTACTTCAGGAGCTACCAGACACCTGGTCCTGACCTGAAACTGATCCCAGGAGACCCGAAGTGTTGCTGTGGTTCATCAATCACGGTAGGGGCTCATGGAGGTCATGTCAGGTCCACCTCATGGTGGGCTCAGTGGCTCCCTGAACTCAACCTGTGGTTACTTCCCCAGTCCTGGAAGAGACACAGTCAACAGCTAGTATAAACCCCACACTGTTTCCCCAAGCTCTGGAATAAGGGCTATAATAGTGGGAGGAACCTAGTGGAACCCTCTAGAATTGCCTCCACCTGGAAAATTCTAAACTGGAAGCAACATTGCATCCCCGAAGCAACTGCAAAGAAAGGTGTCACCCTTAGAGGTCTGAAAGTTGCAGGAGTGGTGATTGTAATGTCCTGGTTTGGAACTCCACGAGCCAAGAAGAAACTGACACCGATGCAAGTGCAAGAGGGAGTTTACTGACAAACTCGAGTTTGGACCCCACTCATTCACTGACACAGCGGTGGTTGAGAGGAGCCCCGACCGAGGGGTTGGGACCTAATTTAAAGGGTAAAACCCACAAGCCTTGGGGAGATGCCTTGGCGTTGCCTGATTGGGGGGTTAAGTTGACCTTTAAAGGGATTGGGTGGTAGGTTGTTGGGTCTGCGAGCAAAGGGGGTCATGTGCAGTTGGGGTTGTGTATAGAGGGGGCCGTGCGCAGTGAGGCAATATGCCAAGAGGGGCTGCATGCAGAAAGGGCCGAGTGCAGAAGTTGCCGGGTGCAGTAATCAGGATATGTGCAGGAGGAAATGAGGGTGGGGGTGCCTTAAGGGCCCACCGATTAGCTGGCTTGGCTGGTTTGGCCAGGTGGTAAGGCATTGTTCTTGACCTTTGGGGAATTTTTCTTACAATTCGTCTTGAGGTCACTCAGAAAAATGGAATCATTCCAATCTTTCAGTGATTCCCATCACATTCTCATCCAACTCGCTGTTTACCCTGCAGAAGACAGACAGACATGGAGAATGACAGTGGATTCTTCTAAGTTTAACCAAGTGGTGGCTGTAATTGCAGCTGCTGTGGCAGATGTGGTTTCACTGCTGTAGCACATCAACACTTCCCAGGACTGGGTGTGCAGACATCACTCGGGGGAACGCTTCTTTTTCCACCTCTGCTAGTAGACACCACCAGGAGCAGTCTGCTTTCAGCTGCAAGGTCAGCAACACCCTTCACGGCACCAGCTCTCTAGCTCCAGGTCATTGCTTAGTTTGTAGGGATCTTGTTGGCCTTGCCTTTGACAGATATCACACTGCTTCACTGCAGTTATGACATTATGATGACCAGGCCCAATGAAGCAGAACTGGCACTTTTCTGGACTTCTTGGTCAGACCTGTGTGTATCAGGGGTCTCCTACCCCAGTGAGGTTCCAGAGGCTGAGGGCTGGGGAACATGTGGAGA
This sequence comes from Eonycteris spelaea, assembly GCA_003508835.1. NCBI lineage: Eukaryota > Metazoa > Chordata > Mammalia > Chiroptera > Pteropodidae > Eonycteris > Eonycteris spelaea. Next base: position 246,623 of record PUFA01000473.1, on the reverse strand, counting down.
TGCCCCTCCTAAGGCAAAGGAAAGTTGTTGCATCTGGACTCTCCTGTTGCCAAGAAAGAGGCTTGACCCCCAGTGGCCTCTTTGGATTTTAAGGGCCACCTATTCCACATTTGGGTATGTGGCTCTAGCCCACTGGTGAAGCGGTCCAAAGATATGAGTTATGAGTGGAGCCCAAAATAAGAGGAGGCCGTGACAGCTGCTCTTTCACCTGCTCATGTAACCTAGCAGGTCCAAGGGAGCTTGAAGTGTCATTGGCTGATGAGGATATCGTTTGGAGCCCTTGACAGCCCCTGAATGTGGGTCAGAGCTCAGGCCCTAAGGATTTGAGAGCGAAGCCTGCCATCCTCTGTAGACAACTAGTCCACTTTTGAGGAGCACCTTCCTGTCTGCTGCTGGGCCTCGCTAGATAATGAACACTTGACCATGGGACACCAAGTTACCCTGCAACTTTAGCCATCCATCATGAACTGGGTGTCCTCTGACCCATCAAGCAACAAAGTTGGGTGTGTGTAGCCCATCAGATGAAAGTGGCACCTATGTGATCAGGCGTGAAGTGGCACATGCAACCCTGGTCCCCAGTCCTGCTACACAGCCTTCTTTCTGCCAGCCTGCACCTGCAGCCTGCCTCCAGTCAATGGACAGGGGGAAAAAAGATCCAAGCCTGGTTTGTGGCAATATATCCCGAAGTGAACAGTATAGCACAACAGCCCCTGTTAGGGACATTTCTTGGTGAAGGGAAGTCCCCGCAGTGGGCAGTGAACCTTGTTGTTCACTTTGCTAAGAGATAGAAATGGCCAGATATGTGATTCCATTCTAACTCATGGGCTGTAGTAATGCTTTGGGGAAACTAAATGTAATGGAAATAACAGGACTTGGAAGGAATGTGATTAAACCATTGGTGACAAAGAAGTCTGGGAAAGATGAATTCAGATACACTTCTCTGAGTAGGCACAAAACATGAAGCTACTTGTGTCCCATGTGAATGTTCATGAAAGGATGACCTCAAGAGAAGAGGATTTTAATAATCAAATGGATAGGAAGGTCAGTTGTGTCAGCCTCTTTCCCCAGCCACTCTTGTCATTGTCCAATGGGCTCAGCAACATGGACAACCACTACCAAGGACAACCTGGCTACAACCAACACTGGGCACCTGATCTGGCAGCAGCAAGAACCAACGCTTGAGCTCCTGTTATGACATCCTTTCCTGGGTGGTCAGCCGACCTCTTAGCAGATTAATTACATTAGCCCACTCGCATCAGGGAAGGGGCAATGTTTTGTCCTTGTTGGAACAGATACTTACTCTGGATACAGATTTGTCTTCTCTGCATGTAGAGAAAAACTACTACCTGTGGACTTGCAGAATGCCTTGGTCAAAGAACTCATATCACAGTAAAAGAAGTGTGCCATTTGGCTTGGCCCAGGCTCATAGAATTCACTGGTCTTTCCTTATTCCTCACCATCATGAGGCAGCTAGTTTGACAGAATAGTGTAATAGCCTTTTGAAGACTCAGTTACAGTGACAATACCTTGTGGCAGTACCTTGCAGGGTTAAGGAATGGTTCCTTAGCAGATTGTATCTGCTTTGAATCAGTGTCCAATATGTGCACTGTTCTCCCATGGCCAGGATCCATGAGTCAAGGAATCAAGGGGTGAAAATGGGAGTGGCATCTCTCATTATTACTCCTAGTGACCCACTAGCAAAATTCTTGCTTCTTGTCCCCATGCCTTATTGTCTGCTGGCCTAGAGGTCTTAGTTTCAGAGGGAGGAGTAATTTAGCCCTGAGATGTAACAGTGATTTCATTTAACTGGAAGTTAAGACTGCAAGTCAGCCTCTGTGGGCTCCTTGTGCCTCTGAATCAACAGGCAAAGCAGGGAGTTATGGCAAACACTGGCTGAAGTGTTAGATTCTGACCTCCAAGGGGAGCCAGACTGCTGCTACACAGTGGAGGTGAAGCAGAACGTCTTGGTTCAGAATGTTATGCCAGAATTCCATAGACTGGATAGTTTAAACAAAACCCCTATACCTCTCACAATTCTGGAGGCTGTGAGATCAATGTGCTAGCATGGTTGGGTTCTTGGTGAAGACCCTCTTCCTGATGTGTCCTCACATGGCTTTCGTTGGTGCATGCAAGGAAGACCTCATGTTTCTTCCTCTTTTTATAAGGGCACTGACCCCATCATGATGGCCTCCTGCCCTCATGACCTCATCTAATTCTAATCACCTCCCAAAGGCTCCACCTCCAAATACTACCATACTGGGGATCAGACTTTTAACCTGTGCATTTTGGGGAGATACTCAGTCCATGACAAAGGGTATGTCTGAATACAGGAGATCCTTTAAGGTGTGTCTTGGAATGACCATGTCTTGTGATTGGGGTCAGTGGAAAATCACCACAATCCAGTCCAGGAAGGACAAGTAATGATCCAGACTCTTCAGGCATGAAGGTTTGGGTCACCCTACCAGGTAAAGAACCAAACCAGCTGAGGTGCCTGTAAAAGGCAAAGGGAATACAGTGTAGGGAGTAGAAGAGGGTGGTTATAAACACCAGCTATGACTACGTGACCACTTATAGAGATGAGGACTGTCATTGTTATCAGTATTTCCCCTTTGTTTTGTTATAAATGTGTGTATTTAGACTCGTTTTGTGGCCTAACATGTGGTTTACCTTGAAAAATGTTCCATGTGCATTTGAAAAAAAAATGTATATTCTGCTGCTTTGGGTAAAATGTTCTAAGCATATCTATAAAGTCCATCTGACCTAATATGTCCTTTAAAGTTCCTCACTTAACAAAATTGGTATAGAAGGAAAGTACCTTAACATAATAAAGGCCACATATGACTAATCCTCGGCCAACATTATACTGAATGCTGGAAAACTAAAAACCTTTCCTCTAAGATCAGGAACAAGGCGAGGCTGCCCATTATCACCACTGTTATTCAGTATAACATTGTAGGTCCTAGTGAGAGCAATCAAGCAAGAGAAAGATATAAAAGGCATCCAAAGAGGAAACAAAGAAGTCAAACCGTCACTATTTGTGGATGACATGATTCTCTATATAGAAAACTCTAAGGACTCCACAAGAACACTATTCAAATGATAAGCAAATACAGTAAAGTTTCTGGATACAAAATCAAGGTTCAAAAATCCTTAGCATTCCTGTACTCAAATAATGATGTCTTTTTCTTCCCTACATTTCTTACTCCCTTATAGTGTAAGATAAGATTATTAACTTTATATTATAGTATTAAATACTGTTAATGTTACATCATAGCATTTAGGTTGTGAGATACCAAGAAAGGAGTAAACGCCACCAAAGGACTTTGCAACCCCTTCTGGTGCAAAGTGTGTGTGTTTGTCGTTGGACATAGGGTAGTTGTGTCATGTCAGGTGGAAGTGTAACCTTGTTATAGCCTTTATTTGGACACTTACTATGGTTTAGGGAGATATGTATATTTGCCAAGTTTACAGGGGACAGAAATGTGATCAAACATTCTAAGAGTTTCTGTGAAGGTACTTTTTAGATACAATTAACACATAAGTTCATAGACCAAGGAAAGCATATCACCCTCCATAATGTGGATGTACCTCATCCAATTAATGAAGGCCTTCATAGAGAAAGATGCTACTCACAGGAAGGTGAAAGAATTCTGCCAGTGATCATCTTCGGACTTAAATTGTAACTTTTCCCTGGGTCTACGGCTGGTCTGATCTGCAGGTTTGGAACTTGCTGAGCCTCCATAATCACATGACCCAATTCTTTAAAATGAGTCTCTCTCTCTACACAACCTGTGGGTTTTGTTTCTCTGGAGGGCCCTGGCTAACATGTCACTCACACAGGCAGTTCCTGTTCTGTTTTCTTCAGTGTGTGGGCACACTGTTTTGTTTCTTTTCATGTCTCATAATTTTTGCTGGAAACTGCACTTTTTAAATAATATTTTGTAGTAACTCTGGGTAGCAAACCCCAGGGCTTTGTTACTGTCATTTGCCTGCTTACTTGTGCCATGTCTCTGCTCTCAGCTGTCCTTCCCCATTACTGCAGCAGGAGCCTCCGTTGAGGCTCCTCAGGGGACACGGCAGTCATGCCCCTGGCACAGTCCTCCTGAGGTCAGTGGTTTGGGAAGGTCTTTGATTGCTATTTTGTTTCAGCAATGCCTGGGCATAACTTTACAGACACATTCCACCAAGTCAGGCTTCTCCTGCTAGGGAACAGAATGGAGACAGGGGAGCAGGGAGAAGGTGCTGATGCTTCCACTTGCATGGTGGGGAGCCAACGGACACTGCTTGTAGTCAGTGGAAAACTATGTGTATTGATTATTGTTGCTTTAGATACAATTGAAAATACAGCTAAAAATAATCGATACAATTGTCCTGGAAGGTGGCAGTTGTGGTGAAGGGACCTAAGTCCTTGCCTATCATGGTAGGAAAATAAACAATATCTAAAGTTGATGAAGAAGTAGTGATCTAACCTTACTGGAAGATATAGAGGTGCCCATAGAAGAGCTGAAATTGGAAGCAGTTAACGGCTCTGAGGACAAGTCCAGAGATGGGGAAGTTCCCTTAGAGGCCTTCCTCCCTCTCCTCCCTCTTCTTCCCTCTCTTCCTTTTCCCTTCTTTCTTTTCATTCCCCAGGGTTCCCCTGGGTTTTCCCATTCTTCCTATACTATTTTATGTTAAACATGTGTATTTATTACTGCATTAAAATTTAAAATATTTACAGGTTTGCTAAATAAGTAAACATTAGAAGTTAGGTTACTCAAGAGAATAGGAGGGTTCCCCCACCACCATACTTGAGGGGTACTCAATTATTAATTTATTTGCAAGTTACACATCATTCCTATCTATTAAGGCATGTTTCCCCATTCCTGGTCTTAGGATACTTTAATCACTATGGATCAGTGTCTGCTCTGGCAAATACTAAAACTGCATTCTTTGAGAAGATCCCCCTAAAAGCTTAATCTCCCTATACACCTCCCAGCACAACGAAAACCAAATTCGGGCTCCTTTAAAGGGATGGTTCCCCAACTCCGTGTTTGAAACTCCTTGAGGCCACAGGAGAGTTCTCTCAGCTGTCTCCTCTTTCTCTCTCGCTGACTGCGGGCCTGCAGCTTAGCCTGTGTCCCCTGTGAGGCCCGGAGCGCTTCCCCACACCCTGTCGCTAAGACCTCCCTGAGTTACAGCGCTCTGAGGTTTGAACATCACTGCTGCAAATGAAGTTCGTCCCTCCAGGGAATGGCTTGCGGCGGCTTCGGCCCTGAGCCGGGTTTCCGAGACCTGCCCTGGTGATGGCAGGCTGCTCTGGGCTGCGCCTCTGCGCTGCTAGCCAAAAGCTCCGGGCAGGGTGGCACCGGCCTCGGAATCTCCCAGTCATCGTCTTGCACGGAAACCTGTCCCGCGAGCTGCGGCGGGCGGTCAGAGCCCAGTCAGGGCGACATTCGCCAGATGGAGCGTCCCTCCGCGAGTGGTGGCGCTCAGAGGAGGGGAACCCCACCTGAAGCACACTCCTCTGGAGCTCAGTGTTCTCAGCTAGGATGGGCAGCGGCGGGCCACACACGCAGCTGCGGTGCCGCGAAGACGTCCGGGCCGGAAGCAGGGGTGGAGTGCCGGGTCCTCGTGCGGCGGGCGCAGCGTCCCCTCTCACAGAGCTGGGAGAGGGGCAGGGCATGATCTGGTTCAAAGACTGTTCGAACTGTTCATCTAGCCATGCTGGGTCTTAGCTCAGGACAAGGCCGGGCGAGTGACCATCTCCCTGACCTCACAGCTGTGTCTCCCCCTGTGTCCCACTCTCACCCCTCAGATGAGGCTTTTCCTAGTGGTGGAGTGTTGGGGGAGCTGCTGGAGGTCAGGCTGACAGACTGCACCTGGACCTGCCCTTGTGAGCCATCTCCTTGAAGGGACATGGCTGCGGAGGAGCAGAGTCACTTTCAGGGGGTCCTGCTGGGCCTGGTGCTCCACATTCCCACGCACTCCCCGAGGTGGGGTTGGGGCTTCTGGGCCCCTTGGCGATGCATTGCCAGTCTAACCCTACTATGTGCCCCACACTGCACCCTGCGAAGACTTGCGGCACCGCAGGTCTAGGTAGAGCATGGAGGTGGATGTCCTCAGGAACCTAAACTGATGAATGTGCACACAGTGGGGGGGGGGGTGGTGTCTGCTCTGCCTTGTCACTCATCCTCAAGCTGGTGGGCAGTGGTGCCTGACCACTCACTGGTGCAGGAGGGCTGTGGGGACCCTGTGCTCAGAGAATGAGTGCCGACATGGGCTGGGACACAGTGTTATGTCTGCCCACGCACACAAGTGGGTGTGCCTGCCTCCCCACTGTGGACAGCAGGAGGGCAGGTGGACATGCCCAGTGCCCCGCTCCCACTCTCCTCCTCCTGGGACCTCACTCCAGCCCCTCTGCAGCAAGTGGAGCCATATGACCAGCTATTACAAACGGGATGAGAGGAGTAGTGGCATTAGTCTCTTCAGGTCAAGCATGGACACAGGGGCTGTGAGACTTCTACAAGCCCTTTCCCTTCCTGGGCACTGGAGGCCTCTCGTCCAGAGGTTGAGCAGCTGCCAGTCTCTGGCAGGGGCCTCCTGAGGCCTTGCTGGGGCAGACCCAGCCAGTGGATGCTCACTCGACCGAGTCCTTCTGGATGAAAAGATTAATCTTTCAGACAGCAAAATGTCCTGAGTACTTGCACCACAGCATAACCTTGCCTTTCCTAACTACCATGAGGCTATTCAAAAGAAGAGAAATATTCTGTTTGTCTTGAAGGTTGGCAAACATTTCCTTCAAGGCTCATGGCCATCCCATTTGAGCCAGAGTGACTCAGTGCAATGGCTGCAGGGCGAAGGCCACCACAGACACAAGCAATACCAACACAAAGTGCTCTCTGCTTTGGGGGAGCCCGGCAGATGGAGCAAGTGTTGGCTGTGGCTGTACTTCCCTGGTGTCTGATTAGGAGGCTGTCATTCTCCACTGGGAAGGCATGTGAATTTCTGAGAGAGCATCCCCGCCCCTCCCCAGGCACTGGATCAGAATCTCTGAGGGTCACCTGGTCATGGACATGTTTAATGTTCTCAGGTGCCTACAGCTGTGTTCCCATAAAATGTCCCATTCAGATCAGGGATGCCATTCTGGAGCCACCTGACCCCTGAGCACCTGCACCAATAACTAATCACTCTGAGACTGGGGGAGGGGGCAGGAGAGTGTGGTTGCTCAAAGAATCTGCTCAGTGAAGGTTGGCTAAACCTGTCCTGCAGGTTTGATAACCAACACAAACCTTTGCCTGAAGGGCCCACCCTTTGTACACACCTTTGCCTTTACTGACCTGCTCTGTCCAATGGGAGGTCCTGCCATCCATGCTTGGGGTCAATAGGAAGTCTCCTGTGGCTTGCCATCGCTTGAGCTGACTTCCATGGCATGCAGTGGGAGAATGTGAACCAAGACACTTGGCCAAGCCACCCCTTCTCTTGGTGTTTCTGTGTCTGCTCAGGTGCAAATGTTCACCCAATCTCCCTGCCTCAAAGCCTGACTTTGACAGTGTTCTTGCTCATTTTAGCACAGCCTTCATCTGAGGTACACCTGTTCACTTCAAAACCTGTGTCAGGTTTGCCAAGGCCAGTGGTCTCCAACCTTTTTGGCACCAGGAACCAGTGTTAATATGAGAATCTCATACCTGATGATCTGATGTGGAGATGTGGTGGTGATGCCAGCACTAAGTAGCAGCTGCAAATACAGATGAAGTTTCTCTTGCTCATCTGCCGCTCACCTGCTGCTGTGCAGCCCGGTTCCTAACAGGCCACAGACCGATACCGATCTGTGGCATGGGGATTGGGGACCCCTGGCTAAGACGATCTCAGCAATGTATCTGATGAAATTTGTCGACAGGAAAATAGTCCATCATATTAAAAGTGGTTATATTTTATGTTAATTTTAAAAACTTTTTAAAAACACTTTTTCCCCCAAATTTTTTGAAATTTGTGACTAAATAAGTAAACATGGAAGTCACTTAATTTCTTTGATTGCTTGGTCCATATATCACCCAAGTCACCCAGTGACATCCACAACTGCTTTAAAATTTTTTTTTCAATTAGAGTTGACATTCATTATTATTTTATATTAGTTTTAGATGTACAGCATGGTGGCTAGATGTTTATGTAATTTGCAAAGTGATCCCCTGATTAGTCTAGTTCCCACCTGGCACCATGCATGGTTATTACAATGTGATCGACTATATTCCCTGTGCTGCACTTCACAGCCCTGTGACATCCACACCTGCTTTTGATGAAGGAATTGAACAGCCTGTTGAGGCAGGCATACTCCATTTGGAACAATGGTAATTTTGCTGAATAAAAAAATTAGGAAATCCATAAGGAAATGATAGATGGTGCATTTCCCATGAGGAGCACATCCACAGCTGCACGTTTTCCCTGGGAGGTGAATGCTCTCAGCTGGACGTGCTCAGAGCACCTGGATGTGAGGATGGCCTGACTTCACAAGGAAACTGCTGGAGCAAACCCACACTGGGGGCTCTCAAGGAGAGGCCATTGGCCACGTCAACCTGGAAACAGACCTTCCGCAATGCGGATGAAGAGTTTATTCCAACATTTATTACATTTTTAAATTAAATGAAATCTTAAAACTGTCCATTTATGAAGAGAGTTTACTGACAGAGCTGTGCAGTGACCTCTGGGAAGAAAGAACACATGGGTCAGTGAAGGAGGAAGACCTAAGGGCAACACTGGCAAATGCATTTCATAGGAAAATCTCAACAGCAACATGTAGAGCTTTTGTGTTTTCTTGTTTGCTTTTTAGGTTAAAGGTGCAGACCCTTGGCTTCCTACTTGGCCAAACACCTGGCCATAGTGATATAGAGAGGATTATGCTTGCCCCACTTGCTCCTGCCTCTTCAGTGTCCCTGGCATCCACCTATTTCCCCCACAGCTGAGCAAGCTGTCCCTCCGCCACTCTCCTGCGCAAGAACCTAACACTGACCATGTTGACCTGATTTAATATTTATTTAATGTTAGCTGGATACTAGTCGACAATTTAAAGTTATGTCAATGATGAATGTTACTGTTTACATACTCCTTAGCTTAGTTTTGGGATCTTAGGAATAAATTTTTATTTTTTCTTTAAAAGTTTTTCATGCCCTGCCTGCTTTTTAAATGCCATCCTGATGGTTTATTACAAAGAATACATGTTTGTTGCAAACACTCAGAATGTAGAAGTGTATGAACAAAATGTAGAAGTCACTTTCCCTCCAGTGGCTTCTAGTTCCTGTGGCTACTCTCAGAGCTGGGCTGTTTCAGGGTGGAGCTTTCCTGGGAGGATAGTTTCTCCTGTAAACTGAAAGTGGGCGGGGGGAGGTATAGGGTATAGAGTCAACCATTAGGCCCTAGATCTATCCCCAAGTTCAAGTCCCCCTTCTGCTAACTCTCCCAACTTGGGTATGTAATTTCAGCTCTCTGTGCCTCTATTTCTTTTTCTCTAAAGTACAGGTTGATGGTAATAGTGATCCCTATATCATAGGATTGCTGTAGGGGTAAATAACTTTGTACACACGGTAAGTCTTAGGTAAATTATTTTATATCTTTCTGCCTACTGGAGGTCTTTGAGCTAAGGAGAAAGTTGACATTGCAAGTTCAAGAATGTGAACTAAATGGAAAGACCAGTATGGGTAATAGCACTATCTCAGAGGTGTGGATGGAGCACTTAGAAAACAAACAAAACAAAACCTTAAATAGTTAAAAATTTTCCAGTTTTATTGAGATAATTGACATATAACATTGTATAAGTTTAAGATGTACAAAATAGTGATTTGATATACATATATACTGTGAAACAATTAAGTTTAGTTAACATCCATCACCTCACATAGTTACATTGTGTGTGTGTGCCGAGAACATTTAAGATCTACACTTTTAGCAACTTTCAAATATGCATGATTAACTATACTGACCATGCTCTATACTACATCCCTGGGAGTTAACTTACTTTATAACTGGAAGTTTGCTCCTTTTGACCATGTTCATCCAATTTCCCCACCTTACCCCTGCCTCTGCTAGCTGCCACTCTGTTCTCTGTTTCTGAGTTCAGTCTTTTTAGATTCCACACATAAGAGTGTCATACAGTAGTTGTCTTTCTCAGTCTGACTTATCTCATTAGCATAATGCCATCAAGTTCCAACTGTGTTGTTACATATGGCAGGATTTCCATCTTTTGAGTGGCAAAATAGTGTTCCATTGTACATGCACCAGCCACATCGTCACCATTCACCCTTCAAACAACACTCAGGCTGCTTCCATGTCTTGGCCATTGTCAATAACGCTGCAGTAAAAACACAGGGGTGCAGATGTCACTTTAACAGAGAGAGTGTGTTTCATTCAGGTATATGCCCAGAAGAGGGGTTGCTGGGTCACATGGCCACTCCATTTTTACTCTCAAGGGGCCTCCACACTGGTGCTCATTGTGGCTGCACCAGTTCATAGTCCTGGATGGAGCAGTTCACATGGGACAGAATCCCTAAGGAGGCCAGTGCTGGATGCTGGGCTGGGCACCTGAGGACTGAATCAGAGGTAGCTTGGTCATCCTCTGAAGCACAGGCGGGGTGATCGTGTCCACCGGAGGTGTCGGATCTGACCCTGGCACCTTGGGATCTGCTCTACTAGAGAATAGGGTCATTGCTGATGTTATTAGTTAAGATGAAGTCATGTTGGAGGGGGTGGACCCCAGTTCCATATGCCTGGTGTCCTTACAAGGAGAGGACAGAGACACACACAGCTTCCTGTGGAGATGAGCAGAGGTGGGAGTGAGACGTCGACCACGCCAGCTGCAGCAGCCACCAGGCAGGACAGGCCTGGGACAGACCCTTCCTCCCAGACTCTGCAGGAAACCAAGTCCCCATGTGATTTCAGACTTCTAGTCTCCACAGCTGTGAGGACACGTCTTTATTGCTGAAGCTACCCTGCCGGTGGCGCTTGGTCATGGCAGTGCCAGCAAACCAGCTGGCTACCTTCCTGGTTTCACCCAGGTCACCTTCCTGCCACCTTCACACCCACTGTCCAGCCACACTGCTTCACCTGCAGCCCCCTACTCTTGGTCCAAGGGGGAGCTGCACAGGTGGTGACCCTGCTGTGGGCTAGGCTCCACCGTGGACACTTGCCCTGTGCCGCCCACTCTCATCTCCAGGCTCTTCCTCGCTCCTTGCACTTTGACCCCAGTCACTCTGCACCCATTTCACGTGTTGGGGAAGAGAGGGGTTTTGATAAGCTGGACAGCTGCCAGGTTCATAAATGGATACCATAAAGAGGACTGAGTGAATTTGTGCAGCCTACATTTCCTCCTCCACCTTTGGGTGACACAGGCCTGTCCTGGAAAGATGGGCAGACAACATCTATCCCTTGTTAATGCAGGGCAGAGGCTGTGGACACTCCAAGGCCTTGTTCTGGGTGCCAGGCTGCCAGGGGCTGTACAAGTGGTGGGTGGTCCCAGGTGGGCCCCACAAGTCGACAGCATCACATCTCCGTCTGTAACCACCGACATAAAGTCAGGGGTGTGCAGCAAGAGAACTTACCAGACATGACAGAAGTGATTAAGGAATCTCTTCCCCTGTCCTGTCCTTTCTTCCTCCTACCTTTCTATTCAAAGTGAGAAAAATGGGATGTGAGGTCTTCCATGACCCTAAGCTGTCTCAAAGACTCTACTCTGAAGAAAATCCTTCCACAGCCTGAGACAGGTGGTGGGGACACACCCCACAACCACGAAGGCGTATGCTCATTGGCTTGCATTTGCCCTTGCTTTTCGGCTGTTTCCCTGCCTGGTCTGCACCCCACAGCTGGAGGTTTCAGCGGAAGTCACTGTGGCTCCTTGTCTCTGGTATGCATGTTAGCCCTTATTTCAAAGCATCAAAACATGCTTCTCCTAAATCCAATCTCCTACATCCAGTGTTATACCTTTGTTGTATCTTCTATTCTAGTTGTGCTCAAGTGTTTCCAAATTGAAATTCATGATTTTGTTAAGAATGACCTTCTAGTGTCTGAAGCTGGATGCATTCACTCATGAATTGCGTTTCTGAGCAGTAGTGGGGTGCTGTGCAGTGCTTGGTAGTGACAGGAGGTTTGGTCCTCAGTGAGTTATGAGCATCACCTGGTCCGGTTCTTGTGTAGGATCTCCTGAGGACTGCTGGATGCAGCAGATAGAAGGCAGCACTTCTACTTGCGTATTTGCGTGGAGGTGCAGAGAAGGGCTGCAGGTTAAGGGCGAGGAGTGGGCCGCACCCAGCACCTTTGAATCTCTCTGCACCTTCCTACTGGCCCAGTCAGTGGGAGGACGAGGCTGGTTCTACGCTCTCCCCTCCATGCAGCCATGCTAGCCATCGCCTGCCTGGGGCTAGGCACAGGGAGCCTCTCCCTACTACTCCCCATCTAAAATCTGGGCTCTCTTTTCCTTCTGGCCTCTCTTCCTGAGAAGAAAGAGGAAAGTGAAGATAAAAGATCGGAGAGGATTCTGTAGTGCCTGAGGCCTGATATAAACTGGTTAATACTCATCTTGTGATATGAGACAAGCAGCCCCTTTAACACAGTAAACCACCCAAGCCCTCTAAGGACCTACACAAGAGTTTAGCAAATCCCATCTCCCCCAGAGTATCAACACCGTCTGTGAAATTGACAGAGCACTTCCAACTTTTGGATCAGAATCGCAGGCTACTGTGCCAGCTTTCATTGAATACGTCACCCCTTTCGCTCACTGGGAGGGTGCATAGCCCTGCAGGGTGAGGGAGCTCGCCAGCACAGGCCCCAGCAACCCCTAACCACTCTACTGCTGTGGAAACGAAATACTCTTTCTTAGGGTTAGCCCCTCGGTTGCAGGAATTGCCCTGTGCTTACTCCTCCCTTTTGTGCTGTAATCATATAGATCTTTCAAAGCGGGAGCTTCACCCTGTCTCCATGTCCTGAGGGCTGGGTGCCTGGTCAGGTAGTTCTGGGCAGGTGTTGACTTCAAGGTGTGGTCCTTGGTGGTTCAAAATTGCCCAGGGCCACCTTTGTTTGGGCAGTCAGTAAGGCTGCAGTGCACACTGTTCAAAATGCAGTGTGCTCCCCAGTCCAATCTTGAGCCTGGCACTGCACTCACATCCAGGAGCCTGAGCAATGTGACATGGAAACTTGACCTGAGAGCAGAGTGAACCCCTGGAGCCCCTCCGTGTTCTGTCACAAGCAGTGGGGCTTGGACCCAGTCCCTGGGAGGTGAGGGTGCCATGGATAAAGGAAGTTGAACGCTAGTTAAAGGGATAATGAGCGATTTCATTAGGGCTATTCTATTGCAATGAGAAAGAGTATCCAGCATGAGCTCGTCTCAGCTTCGATTTGTAGGTGACTGGGCAGTTTAGAGGGTGAAGAAGTGGGGAGGGGCATGGGGGCTTGAACAGAGTCAGGGAGGTAGAAAGTTACAGAAGTAAGGAAGGCAGTGGCCCATGTGAAGCACTCTGGGTTTGCTCACTGGGGCCTGCGGAATTTGGGCCCTCCCCTCCCACAGACTCAGGGAAAGGGGACCTGTAGGGTGGCTGGGACAGTTTCTTTTTTTCCAGCCTTAAGTTTTCCCAGGCAGGCATTTTAGGGGGGCTGGAGTCTTCCTAGGGGTGCAGGCTAGAGTTTGTAGAAAGGTGGTGCTGTTCGTTCAGGCCTTTACAGGCCAGGATAGAGGCCCAGAGCACAGAGGGCTTGGGAGCCTGGCTGGCATCTGGTTCAGACTTGCTGAGTTTGTGTGGTGGGCCCTGCTCTCCTTCCTGGTTCAGCCTGTCTTATGGGCTGCTGTTTGTGCGTTTAGAGTTAGCTCCTCACTTTCCTCTGTCCCCTGCTCACAGAGAAGAAACAAAATCCATCCCCCAAAACGTGTCTGATGTTAGCTTCTGGGGCTGCTGTGGTGGCAAACAGTACACACTAGGTCCCTCTTAGCTCTGCTGCTGGCATCTGGAATTAGTGCTGCTGGACTGAAGTCAAGGTGTGGCAAGACTGCATGCCCTGTGGAGGCCCTCAGGCTGAATCATCCTTGCTTCTTCCTGCTGCCCTTGCCCCCTGCCCCTCTCTACCTTCATGGTCACACACTCCTCTTTCCTATGTCATACCTCTTCCTCTGCCTGTCTCCTAAGGACACTTGTCATGGCATTTAGCTCTACCCTCATAATCCATGATAATATCTGTTGGGAGCCGTTTTGAGGCAAGATTAACTGCCAGTAAAGCTGGGAGTTTTGCAGAGTTAACAAGCTGTGTAGTCTGCTGGCTTGGAAGGAGGTGCACCTGGCTTTGGGGAGATAAATTGAATGTTCTTTGACCATGGGAAAGAGTATGTTAAGATAGCTACAAAGTTCCCTGAGTGAATATCAGCAATTAGTTACATACTTGTGGGTGTTTGCTTCTCACCCGCTTTGTAGGGTATAAATATGCTGTGCTAAATAAACTCGGGGCTGCAGCAGTGACTGTATGCCCTCCGGAAGAGCTTTCCTGTCTTCTTTTTTTCCCTTAGGCTTCACCCACCTCTTTTAGGTGCTGTTCGACTTTAGCCGGCTGGCTCCGGCAAATATCCCCACTGCACGGTCCTTAACTGGGTCATATTTGAAGAGTCTTTGCCATCTAAAGTGACATCCAGAAATGCCAGAGTTCAGCTGAAATCTTTGAGGGCTGCACCCCAGGCTTCCACACCTCCTTACTTGGTAAAATTGATAGAAATTAAACATAGTACCTTCCCATTGGTTTTGTGCTGATGATAACTTTTGAGTGTCACTGTGAACTCATGGTCTTTCAGAGCTGCTCAGATTGCCACATAGTGGCCAGTGGGTCCTTATAAGTTAGCTTCTTTGTTCTCCCTAAATGATCCTGATATCTGTGAGAAAATTATGCTTTCTGCATGACAGGTGGTCCCAGAGTCATTATGGACTTCTTGTCTGACACATGGGACAGCAGCTCTCTGTGGCTGCTGCCTCTTCTGTGTTGAGGCACAGCCTGGGGTGAGTCAGTGATGTGCCAAACACTGCTTCTGGGGCCGATGGCCACTTTCAGGAGTGTCCAGTATGGAAAGAGGCACCTTTATAAGGTTTTGCATTCTCACTGTTTTGTCCATTGTCACGTGGTATGTCGGCAGGTCTTACGCTCCTTACAGAATGAGGCTCCATCAACACCGTGGCCTTCTCTGAAGTGACAGTGGTGTTCCCTGGCAGGCACCCCTGCAGGATGGCTCTCTGTGGCCCATGGCCTTCCCCATCTTGTTGAGGCACCCCTGTCCCTGGAAAGGAAGTGAGAATATTTCAGCAGATGTCTGCCTCCACCGACCACAGGCTCCGATCCTCTTCTCTGGCCTTAGTTAGCAGGACAAGGGAATCTGGCCATGGCATGTCCAGTCATTTTACTGTAAGGAGCAGCCTTCATGCCAAAGCATGTCCCTTGCAGGCAAGTACTATGAGGTAGCAGATGGTCCTGAGGTGCCTGGCTGAGCTGTGACTCAGAGAGAGGACAGTGCCATGATGTGGGAGTGTGGACGGCCTGTGCCACGGTCTGTGTGCTGGAGTCTAGTCATGCTGGCTGCTGTCATGGCTTTGTCTCTGCCCAGCTGGGGTGTTTCATGGCAGGGCAACCTCTCTGAATGTGATGGCTTGACCCAGGGTATAGGTTTGGCCGAGGTTCCCTAGCTGCTGCCTCTGACCTGTTACTGCGTTGTGAAATCAATACAGTGGGTCTTGACTAGCTTTAAAAACCAGTAATTATTGTTACCACAAAACCTGTAAACACCCCTTGTCAACGGGCTCTGCCACAGTCCTCCACATGCTTCTCATTTGAGCTTCATGCTCACCTATGAGCACATGCTACTGTCATTCTACTAAAGGGGAGACTAGACACAGTGCCCTGGAGTCACAAAGCCGGTACCTGGCAGAACTGGGATCTTTATTTATGTGCTTACGTATTCATTTTTATTGAAGTATTTTTGACATAGTATGTACATTTAATTTGCTAATTTTAACAAATTAACAGCATGTTAATTTGATGTGTTTATGTGTTGTAACATGATTGCTTTTGCAGTGATAACTAGCACCTCCATCACATCGCACATTATCCTTTCTCTTTAGTGGGTGGAATCATTAAGGTCCAGCCTCTTAGCAAGTATGATGATGATGGTACAACACTGTTGTCTTTGGTCACTGTTTTCTGCATTAGGTCTCCAGAAGTTAGTTACCAACTGCTGCAGGTTTGTACCTTAAACTCCATCTGTGCTGCTCCTACCTCCTATACCCTGTTATTGTCATGATATCCTCTGATTTTACAGATTTGGCTTTTGAAATCCTACATGTAAGCAATGCCAGGCAATACTTGTCTTTCTCTGTCAGACATAGTGCTCAAAGTTCATCCATGTCTCAAATGGGAGGATTTTGTCCTTTTTCCTTGCACGTATGTACCACATCTCATTTGTCCATTTGTCCACCCATGGACCCTGAGGTGGTTTCCATTCTTGGTTGTTGTGAATAATGTTGCAGCGAACATGGGAATACATATATTTCTTCGATATTCTGTTTTCATTTATTTTGAGTATATACCTAGAAATGGAATTGATGGGTCATAAGTACTTCTATTTTTAATTTTTTGAGATGTTTCCATACTATTTTCCATACTGACTGCACCAATTTGCAATTCCACTAACAGTGCATGAGGGTTCCCTTTCTCTACATTCTCACTAGCACTCGTTATTTGTTAATTTATTGATGATAGCCATTCTGACAGGTGTTAGTTGATATTTCATTGTGGTTTTGATTTGCATTTCTCTGATGATTAGTGACATTGAGCATCTTTTTGTGGGCATATTGGTCATTTGGATGTCTTCTTTGAAGAATTGTCTATTTAGTTCTTCCAACCATTTTTTTAAAATTTGGATTGTTTGTGTTCATGATTTTGAATTGTATAAGTTCTTTCTGAAAACATTTTAATAATTAAAATTCAATTACAATTGGCAGACAATATTATATTAGTTTCAGGTAGACAATAGGGATTAGACATTTATATAACTTAAAGTGTTCACTCCCGATAAATCCAGTACCCATCTGACACCATATATAGTTATTACAACATTATTGACTATATTCCTTATGCTGTACTCTACATCCTCATGACTATTTTACAGCTAACAATTTGTATTCTTAATCTCTTTCTCATTTTCACCCGCCCCACCCCCAAACCCTCCTCTCATCTCACAACCATCAAAATGTTCTCTGTTTCTATGAGTTTCTTTCTGTTTTGTTTATTTTGTTCTTTATATTTTACATGTAAGTGAAATCATATGGCATTTGTCTTTCTCTGTTTGACATACTTTACTTAGTATAGTACCCTCTAGGTCCATCCATGTTGTCACAGATGACAAGAATTCATCTTTTTTTTAATGACTGAGTAATATTCCATCATATGTATGTACTACCACTTTATCCATTCATCCACTGATGGACACCCAGGTTGTTTCCATATCTTGGCTACTGTAAATCATGGTGCAGTGAACATATGGATGCACATGTCCCTTTGAGTAGGGTTTCGGTTTCTTTGGATGAATACCCAGAAGTGGGATTCCTGGGTCTTTTTTTGTCTCTTGTTATAGCCTTTGTTTTAGAGTCTGTTTTTTCTTGTGTAAGTATTACTACTATAGCTTTTTTGTTTGTTTCCATTTTTGTGAAATATCTTTTCCTTTCTGTTTAACTTTTAGCCTGTGTGTATCTTTCAATCTGAAGTGAATCTCCTATAGGCAGCATATGTTAGAGTTTTGTTTTCTTATCCATTCAGTCACCTTGTCCCATTTTTTTCCACACAGCCACATTTACTTTTATAAAATCAATGTACACAGACACTGTGTCTTTGTCTCGATGACATATTTGTATACAGAAGAACAGTTGTGTCTCCAGACCTCTGGATGCAAGAAGAGGGGGTCCTTCCAATTATATGTAATCCTCCAAACTTTTCTGGTGGCTGGAATCCAAGATAAAGGTGCCAGGAGATTCAGTGCCAGCAGTGAGGGAACTCTTCCTGGTCTGCTTGTGACCATCTCATTATATCTTCTTATGAGGGCGCAAGACAAGTGGGTAAAGATGTGGCCCCAACTCCCAGGGGGCGTTGCAAATGCCCACCCTGTTTTTCCATTGGAGCACTTAATCCTTTTATATTTAAAGTAATTATTGATAGATATGTAGTTATTGCCATTTCATTATTCATATTTTTGATTTTTTTATTTCTTCTTTAAAAAGTCCCTCTAACATTTCTTGTAATACTGGTTTGGTGTTAATGAACTCGTTTAGCTTTTTCTTGTCCAGGAAGGTCTTTGTCCTTTGATTCTAAATGATAGCTTTACTAGGTAGAGTAATCTTGGCTTTTCATCATGTTGAATATTTTCTGTCAGTCTCTTTGGCCCGCAAAGTTTCTATTCAGAAATCAGCTGACAGTCTTATGGCGCTCCCTTGTAGGTAACTCCCTGTTTTTCTTTTTCTTGCTGCTTTTAAAATTCTCTTTATCATTACCTTTGGCATTTTAATGATGATGTGTCTTGGTGTGGGCCTCTTTGGGTTCGTGTTGTTTGGGACTCTGTGCTTCCTGGGCTTATATGTCTATTTCCTTTCCCAGGTTAGGAAAGTTTTCCATCATTATTCCTTCAAGTAGGTTTTTAATCCCTTGCTTTCTCTTTTCCTTTTGGTACGTCTATGATGCTAATTTTGTTATGCTTAATGTTATCTCAGGTCCATTAAACTCTCCTCTCCCCCCCCCCCTTTAAATTCTTTTTCTTTCTGCTCTTTCAATTGGGTATTTTCTACCTTGTCTTACAAATAGCTGATTCGATCCTCTGCTTCATCTAATCTGCTTTATTTTGATCTCTTCTAGTGTATTCTTCATTTCAGTTACTGTATTCTTTATTTCCAACTGGTTCTTTTTACATGTGTTCTATCTCCATTTTAATGTTTTAATTGAAGAAGTTCTCATGAAGATCATTGAATGTCTTTATAACTGGTGTTTTGAACTCTGTTCCTGGTAGATTTCTTATCCCCATTTTGTTTAGTTCTTTTTCTTCAGCTTCCTCCTGTTTTTCCATTTGGGACATGAGTCTTTGTCTCCTTGTTTTGGCTGCCTCCCTGTGTTTGTTTCTATGTATCAGGAAGATATGCTACATCTCCCAGGATTGGCTGGGAGGCCTTATTTGGCACATGCCCTCTGTGACCCAGTGATGTAGTCCCACTGGTCACCAGAGCTAGGTGCTCTCCTGCTCGTGTGTCCCCTGTGTGGGTTCTAGGTTCCCTTCTGTTGTAGTTGAGCCTTTATTGCTGTTGGCATGTTGGTGGGTGAGATGGATCCTCAGGTTGACTGGCTGTGATACTGGCCATGACCACAGTGCAAGAGATGCTGTGTTGAGGTTGATCCTGCAGAGTGACATCTAACTCAGTGGGCTGTGGAACCTCCTGAGACCACTTGGAGGGTTAATCTGGTGGTGCTCTGTCTGGTTAGAGGGCAGTCTCTGGGTTTGTTTATTCTGGGGCTCCATGGGGGTGCTTCTGTACAGTGCAAGTTCAACTACTGCTTGTGACTGTCCCTGGGATACCTGGTAGGACCTACAAAGTGGTCCTGTGGTTTGTCGCTGCCTGTGCTAGACTCGCAGGCACCTGGGAGAGGCCATGCTGTCAACTGAGGTTGCCTGTCACCAGTACTGGTTTTAGCACAGCTCATCAAAAGTCCTATAGTACTTGAGACCTGCTACCACCTGCCAGTTCCCTGTAAAACTCAGTTACTGAAAGAGCCTCAGACAGTATGTGGGTTGGGCATGCTGAGTCCCAAGGAGTCACCAGGGTGGAGCCAGTGGAGTTTGCCAGGCCAAAGCAGACTCAGATTTAGGTGCATGGGATGGATCTCAACATGGGATAGATGATGCTCATTTGCCAGCTGCATGGGAGGAGGTTCAACACAGCAACAATGGTGGCTGTCTCTTCAGCCCTTTCCCTGAAGCCACACAACTTGTTTTCTCCCTGTATGTCTCTGGTGCCTCCCAAGCCACCATCCCTCCACTGCAACCCAGGATGAGTGACTATAAGCAAGCAAGTCTGTGCATGGTTCCTTTAAGAGGATGCCTGGTTTCCAGCAGCCTTTTATCTCACCCAGATCACCTTTGCTGTGATATCCCTCCAGATTCTCAACCACCACATGTGGTGTGAAGCTATTCCATTTTGTATCTCCACCTTGGTAATCGGTCTTGATGTGGCTTCTTCTGTATGTCCTTAATTATAAGATTTCTTTTCAGGTAGTCTTCAAATGGTTCTCAATGATGGTTGTTCTATAACTTAGTTGTAATTTTGATGTGGCCATGGGAGGAGGCGAGTGCAGCCTTTCACTAGTCCATCATCATGACTGGAACTTCTTTTTTGCACATTTTCAAATTGTGTGGTTCATTTTCTTATTGTAGAGCTTTAGGAATTCTTTTATATTTTGAATAACAGGCCTTTATCAACTTTGTCTTTTGCAAATATTTTATCCCAGTCTGTGGCTTGTCTTTTTATTCTCTTTACCGTGCCTTTTGCAGAGCAGAAGATTTTAATTTTTTTTTTTTAAACACCTACAGCACCTGGTCTTCCTAGGTGGACTCCCATCCAAGTACTATCCAGGCTCGACCCTGCTTAGCTTTCAAGATCAGATGAGAAGTTTTTAATTTTAATAAAGTCCAGCTTACCTGTCTTTTTCTTTCATAGGTTGTGCCTTTGGTCTTGTATGAAAAAGTCATCACCAAACCTAAGATTATCTAGATTTTTCTCTTATGTTATTTTCCAGGAGTTTTATAGTTTTTCATTTTACACTTAGATTAATTTGAGTTAATATTTGTGAAAGGTGTAAGGTGTACATCTAATTCATTTTTCTGCATGTGGATCTCTATGTTTTTAAAAAAATTCTATTAATATAGTATTATATAGAATGATTTTTCTAGGTTAAATCAACCATATATTCCTGGAATTAATGGTGCTTGGTCATGGTCTATAAGCTTTTTAACATGCCATCAGATATAGTTTTATACTATTTTGTTCAAGGTTTTTCATCTATGTTTATGATCAATATTGGCCTGTGTTTTTTCCCTTTGTGATATTTTTGGCTGTGGTATCAGTGTAATACTGTCTCATAGAATGAGTTAAGATGTGTTCCCCCTTTTAAAATCTTTTGGAGGAGTTTTGAGAAGAATTAGTGTTAATTAAACATTTAGTAGAATTCACCAGTGGAGCCATCTTGTCTTGAGCTCTTCCTTGTTGGAAGTTTTTTGCTTACTGACTTAGTCTCTTTACTTGTTATAAGCTTATTCAAATTTACTATTTCTTCTTGCATCAGTTTGGGTAGTTTGTGTGTTTCTAGGAACTTATTCATTTTATCTAGTTTAAATAATTTGTTGGTATACCATAGTTCATAGTTTCTCTCTCTCTTTCTCAAGTTATTTAAGGAATTGGCTTATGCAGTTGTGGGGGCTGGCAAGTTCAAAATGTGTCTAGGTCACCAGCTGGAGACCCAAGGAAGAGTGAATGCTTGCTGCTTAAGTCTGAAGACAGAATCCTCACTTCAGAGGGTCAGTCTTTCTTTATTAAGATCTTCAACTAATTGAATGAAGCCCATCCACATTATGGAGGGTAAACTGCTTTACTCAGAGTATTCTGGTTTAAAAGTTAATCTCATCTAAACAATCTAATACTTTCATAGAAACATCTAGAATAATGTTTGACCAAATATATAGTATAGTCAAGTTGACATTAAAATCAATCACAACTATTTAAAAGTATACTGTTTAAATTCCACATATTTTTTTGAGTGTCCTCTAATTTTTTATTGATTTCTAAATTCATTCCATTTTGGTTGGAAAACACACCTTGTATTTAACATTTAAAATTTATCAAGGCTTATTTGCAGACAGGCATATGTTTTACGATGAATAATTTTCTGTGTGCAGGTAAGCAGAATGTATATTCTGCTTGTTGGGTGAAGTGTTCTATAGATATTTACTAGCTCTATTTTGATTCATAGTGCTAAGTCTTCTACTTCTTGTTCATCTTCTGCCTAGTTTTTCTATCCATAATTGAAATGGGAGTATTGGAGTCTCCAACTATTATTGTTAAATTTTTATTTTTCTCTTCATTTTGTCAGTTTTTGCTTCATGCATTTTTTAAAGCACAAATGCATTCATAACTGTTGATCTTTCTGATATATTGAAATTTTTAATATTATAAAAATACCCATGTATCCCCAGCAATAATTTAAAATTTTAAGTCTCGTGTCAGATATTATATATTTTTTATCCTTTTGCTTTCAACTTGTATATTTGAATCTGATGTGTTTCTCCTTAAGACAGCATATAGTTGGATGTGTTTTTATTAATCCAGTCTGACAATGTCTGCCTTTTAATTAGATTGTTTAATTAGTTCATGTTTAATGTTACTCTTGGTATAGTTGGCACTTGAGTGGAAGGAAGAAGCCCTTGAACTTTTAGCTGCACCTGCCTGAAATTTAGTATTCAAAACATGTAGTTGTGGGGAATGGAGAATTCTGGCAGCCTGCCCATCCAGGAAGATTCCATAGCCCTCAAATGGGATCTGGATGGGAATAGAAACCTTGTGTATCTGGTTGCTTCCACGTAGAATTAAGTTTTCATTATGCTGAACTTGGGAGTGGGAGTAAGTGGGTTGTAGTTTAAAGAGTGTGAATAAATATTTTGTCATTTGCTATATGTCCTTTGTAAAATTTCAGAGATTTTTTTTTACATGGCTGTTTTTAAAAACAGTTCTTGCCGGTTATGCTTATTTTTGTGGGCCCACAGAGCTTCTGATGTTGCCATTTTCAAAGCAGAATCCACTTTTAAAAATATGTGTTTTCTTTACCAGATTTTCTTTTGATCAGGCCTTTATTCTCCTATATGAACATTTTAAGAATATGTGGACCCTTGATAGTTTTAAAAGGCTTTGAATGATGGGTTCACACATAGTGTGTACTAAGGCCAGGTTGCCTGATCTCAATGACCGTATTGGACTTAGAAAAGAGAATTGACCTCTGGGCACTGAAGCCTCAGAGCAGTTGGTTCTGTTATAATAATACACTTGAAACTAGACTGAATTCTGGACTTATCAGTGTCTTTCCTGTGGGATACGAAAGGGAGAAGGAACTTGATCAAAGTCACATGACTAATAAAACCAGAAATAGAAACCAGCCTTATATTCTGTGTGCCCCTATTACCGCCAACATTAATACAGGCCCTCATAGGTTCACCCTTTAATTCATTCAAGCTTCCTGAAACAGCCTGATATTCTCTAGAGGAGCATGCCATTTGATTGAATCACAAAGGTACGAGAAGCCCATCTCTGCACCCATGAGCAAATAGACGCAGCCTTGGGAGCAAAATGCAGGAAGTAGCCTCATGTGTTGTTTCTCTTCAGCCATCCATGTGCTTGTTTTTTCCTTCCTTGAGTCCTGCCAGTCCTTCTTTTGCATTCTAGCTGCTGTCTTTAGGACACAGTGAATGGAATAAGTAAGTTAATGCCCGAGGGGTTCTCAAGCAAGTATTTGGAACAGTTACAGGGTTTTTAAAATTTTATTTTGAAAAATACGTATTATGAAATAAAAACACAAACAAAAACAACACTGCCATCTGTCACCACCATTAGAGTGGTTGAGAAGCTATTGTCACATCCTCTGAAGCAGGCTAGTGCTGTGCACTAGTGGAGGTACATTCAGTGACAGTTTGGTGGATATGTCCAGGAAGAGCCTGAGTTGACTCATTTTTGTCCTGGGTCTAGCAGAGGAGGCCGAGAAGGAACAGAGGGTCTTGCATGGTCCTTCTATCTGGGTCCACATTTCATCCCTTATCCCCCATTTCCCTCCCTCTGTCTCCTATGAAGCTACACTCTTGTCTCTGCAATCCTTTCTCTCCACTCTCCTGGGACACAGCCCAATTCCCTGTTCCCTTCTGGTGTCCTCCCAAAGCCACTGCTTTAGGCTCTGGCTAGCTACTGATGGAGACTGTGCTCTGTCCAGTGGCTGATTCTGAAGAGTAGAATCGGCAGGTGACCAGACCCAGTTTAGACTCCTCAACAGTGGGGATACCTGTGGGTTACCTTGCCTTTGACCCAGAAAGCGAGTCTTAATATTCTTCTTAAGACAATGTATTTTGGTCCTTTATCAAGAAGGCATATTCCTCCTGTCAACATGACTGATTCTGCTCTGCAGGGATATAATGACCTTGGTGTAACCTTTAGGGGATATTGGACTTACTCCTGAGCGTGGCTCACTTCCATATTCTATCTCATAGATGAGCAGGCAGGGAGTTGCCCTCCATTTTCTCCCGGGTGGGTATCACTAATCTTACCTTTTTATAGATAAGGAAATTGTGACTCATGGAGAGAAGTTAACACAGTAAATTGCAAACAAGGTTTTGAACACCCATCTTCTGCCAATGAGTGCAGTGCCCTTTGCACTTCATCTAAGTGGCTTGTGAGAAGAAGCAACATAAAATGGTAAAAGAAGCTCAGGAGGATTCTTTTGACCTCGTGGTTCCTTCTTGGTTCATTGAGCAAGGCTGCACTTGCCCACAACACACTTTTCTGCTTGCGCTTAGCCACCTTCTGAAACCACTGGGCTCCCTCTCCCTTTGCCTGATTCCTTCTCATCTCTCAGAGAGATCTCCCCACTCCAACACTCTTCTTTCCTATCTCAGCTATCATTTTATTTCCACCACACTTTTCTATTTACAATTATCTTATTGGTCTGTTTCCATCAGTTTGAGGGCAAGAAACTCATCTGCCTGTTGACTTTGTACCCCCACTGCCTAGTGCCTGGCATAGAGTAAAGGACAACACATGTTTGTTGAATACACAAGGACATTTAAGAGAAGGACAGGGAAGGGAGTGCTCCTGTGTGTCACTCACCACATGAGTGAGCGGGAAATGACTATCACTGTCCCTTAGTTTCAATGGAGATCTTGAGAGTCTTAGACAAGGCCACATAACTGATAAATGGTGTGGCTGGTGGCAAGCTAAGCCTGTCTGGTGTTTTGTCTTTCCTCACCAGCCCAGTGGGGGTCCACACTAGTGAATCTTGAAGACAACTGGTTTTATAATGTTGGACACAACAATTCTCTGCATATGCCTTAAATTTAGAGCCTAGAGTTCATAGGGAAATAGTCATAATGAAAATTTCCTTAGATGATTACTGATTTGATCCTAGACTCATTGACTGCCACAGAGGAAGCCCAGGTAAACTACAGTGACTGAGTTAATGACAACACTAGCAGAAGTCCCTAGGGACTTTTATAATGGTGTATGCCCTGTGTGAAGAGCATGAAGAGCATCACGTTTCCTCTTCATCTTTATGACAAGTTGGGCACCGTGTGTCTCTTGCTCTCAGGAGAGGAAGCCGAAACTTAGGCTCAGTCAATTGGCAGGAGGTAGAAGTGTGCTCTGAGGTTAGTTCTCACCTTGGCCCCTGCCTGCATGGACTTGGTGTCCCCCCAGGCTGTGCTGTCATAGGCACAGCTTGGGGAGTGGTGCAGCAGAGGGAGCCGTTGCTTTTGGGGACCTTACACAGTAATGGGGCACACCATGTGTCTGCTCACATGATCTCCTGTAAGCCTCAGGACAGCTCTTAAGAAGTGGGTGGCAAGGCTTTTCCTGATAACAGTGGGGAAATCCAGGACTCAGGGTCATCACCCCCTGCAGGGCATGGACTGCGAGGGAGGCCTGTCTCAGGGCATGCCTGAGGGTCAGGATGCTGGGGATAGTGATTTCATTGTTTTGAGCTTGTTTTCACATTTCCAAAATGGAACAACCAGCAGTCCTATGCAGATGAAGAGATTGGAGGGGGGACCCCACAGGACCCTTGATTGGGTGCTCAACTTGGGCTCCTATTGGCATCCCTGCTCTGGCCATCCTGCCATAACTTGCTGATCTCTGTGTGTTTTACAAATCATTTTGGACTTCATGGGAGCTAACCTCCAGCTTTGCTTATGGTTAAGGGTATTTTGGGAGGAGCCATCACCCACGGAGGGTTCAGAAACACCCAGAATGGCTCTCTGGGGTCTGGGTGGGTCCAGGCTGCTATGCTGAGTGGCCATGAGGACAGCAGGCCTTATCCTCTTCTAATGAGACAGTGGGGACACTGGGGACAGGGGCCTGTGGTGCAATTGGTGTCTTCAGTTTGAGAATAGGAGTTAGCTATGTGTTAAAATCCTACTTCTAGTCTAGAAGCGGGTGTGTGCTACAGAGCTGTTCTTCTGTGGTGTCCTGGCCCCTGCTGACCCCAGGCAATGACAGAGATCCCTGGAGCAGGGAGGAGCAGGGCTGGGTCTGTGTTCTGAGCGGTGAGCAGAGGATGATCACACAAAGCTGTCATAGCGCGGACTACTGGCCCTGCTCTCTGAAGGCCTGGAAGAGAGGCCTCTTCGGGGCCTGTCTTCCCTTTTCTCAGGGACCCCAACATCCACCCTTGACCTGTCCAGGCCATGGGCTAGCAGACTATGACTTCTGGGGCTGCGTATATAGCCCGGCCTGGAGGCTGTCCTTGCATCACATCTGACCACCCTCTACAGCATTACTGTTAGCTGATTTACAAAAAAACCCAGGGGGCTGGGGTGGGTTCCAAGAGGAAATGATAACCCAGGGGCATTTCCCCAGGGGCGTTTCCCCAGGGTGTGATGGTCACCAAGCAGAGGGAGCTCAGGTTACTAAGCAACTTGCAGCCACAAGAGGCAAAGTCTGGATTCAGACCAGAACTTCCTGGTCCTCTCTGGCGCATCTGCCTGGGTGTGTATTGCCTTCTCAGAAGAAGTGACAACCCTGATAGTCCTGCAGGTCCCAGCCTGGCACCAGAGTGGTCCCTGGGCTGTCTTCTTGATGTAAGATAGGTTAAATATCTCCAAGAGATGGGGAGACCAAGCCCTGTGTTGAGAGAAAAAGGGTCATTTGGCAGAGAGTGAAGAAAAAATTCAATACACATGCCGAAGTTAGTCAAAAGGAAAGTTTATTAGAAAAGGGGTAACACTCCACAGATAGAGTGTGGTCTTCTCTCAGAGGCATAGAGTGAGAGGGACAGTGAGAGATAGTGATAATAGAGATGAGGACAGTGAGAAAGACAAGAGTAAAGGCACTGAGAAGGACCCTGAGTGTTCCGGGAATTCAGTTTAAATGTCCTTTAGTTCTCATTGCCTGTGATATGGACATACAGTGAGGAAGGTGAAGAGTATGTAGCGTGAAAAGGTACGAATATGTAGAATGAAAGGTTTGCTGGCAGTTCCCAGCCTTTAATCCTTAGGTTCCTCATGTTCTTTATTTTTTTAATTAATTATTTTTTTTAACAGTAAGGCACATATATATTTACACTACATGTTCACGACCCATAGTTAGATTTCTGTCATTACATATTTGACCTCCTTTATCCTGGTAGGTGGAAGTAGGGAGCGGGGAAGTAGACGCAGTTCCTTCTGGTTTTAGCCATTGGGAATGATTCTTGGTTCTCGTTAGCAATCCCAACATAAATCTTCCTTTGTTCTGCAGGTATTCTCCTGGCTTGGCTGCAGGGCTGGTCAGCATATTGCAGTCCCTGAATGTGGCTTGATTAACATTTTTAACTATCTTGCCTCCTCCCTGCATTACTCTCAAAGGCAGCACATCAGTTGTGGGAGGCATGGGCAGGGGACCCCTCTTGCCCACACCCATGGTGATTGCTCCTGCATCCCCACCAGGTCCAGCCGAGTGGCGGCACTGAAGCCAGACAGGGGAGCTGCCTGTGTTCAGGGAATAACTCTCTGAGAACAGAGGGGAAGATAGAGGACAGAAGTTGATAGAGGTTCTGCTCATGAAAATGACCACAATTTCACCTTCTCTATGGGACAAGAACAGACTTCCCTGTTCGAGACTGAATCCAGCACCCACGCAATCAACCCCCACCTAGTTTTCGCTGTGTTATGCCAGAGCAGTTGCTACATCCTAATGTGCCCTGTAGTTAGCTTGCTTGTCACTTCATTAGTGTGCTCTGTCCTCCTAGACTCCACTCCAGGGGGACAAAGTCTGACTCTGCTCAGAAACCTCCCAAATGCCAGGGGCAGGCCCCATGCATGGCAAGTGCTCTTACAGTGTTTGCTGAATAAAGGCATGAGTTTGGGGAAGAGAGGAAGAGCTGAGCCCCAGGCCAGGCCTGAGTGGGCTGCAAGTGGACAAGGTGTACTTTTAGAGCAGAGCACCTCAAGGTTTAACTGCAAGCTGGTGGTGTTGCATCCCTGGTCCCTTTCCAACTTGTCCCCATGTGTAAGTGGTATGTGTGTGTGGTGGCAAGGACAGCAGAAAGAGGAGGAGGGTGGGGAACTCAGGTCCACACTCAGAGCTGGGAGCACCATGGGTGGCATGAGGGGCTGTACAGGCCTGGGCCTACCTGGGCTCTTTCCCACAGTGGCTACCCAGATGGCTGGGCCAGATGGGTGGCCTGGAAAGTGTGCAGTGGCAGCAGCGCTGGCCATGGGCTCTTCACTGAGGTGCAGGTGGGGGCTTCACACCCTGCACCCCATGCGGCTGCACAACACGACACCCTTGTCTGGGCTGGAAGACCCCGAGACTGAGTGAGGTTAACACTTGTCCTAGTGGCTGAGCCCTTTTCCTGAGCCGTGCGGACCTCATGTGCCCTGAGTCTTAGTGCTGACCCAACCCAGGTATGAGACCCAGGGCAAGTCTCTAACATGCTGCTTCCAGGCTTGGTTCCTCATCTGTAAACGGCTAATGAAGGTAGGTGACTGCTTCACCAGGTCAGTGTAGCGCAATGCTTGTGACTAATTAGCAGGGTGCGTGGTACATTTGGTGGGCCACAGACAGCATGAGGCGACATGGGGACACACCTTGCTTCTATACACATTTTGCCACAGGTGAACTTTGACTGAGTTTGTTTCAGATGGCTGGTGGCCTCATATAGCTGGCCTGGTGCCCTCCTCCCAAATGGTTAAGCTGCCTGTGCCCTGCTTTGGGCAGGGCCCCTCCTGACTCGAAGCCCCTCCCTCAGGCGGCAAGCTTTCTGACCTGCTATATAAGGCCCCTTGCATACTTGCTCCAACCTCCTGGTGGCTTCCTTCTGCGGAGCCTTCTCTGGGCCAGACCACAGGTGAGGACTGGTGCTGGGCTGCAAGGCTGTGAGGGCCAGTGTGGGAGTGGCTGGAAACAGTGTGGGTTGGGGTTCAGGGCAGCTGGTCTGCTCTTAACCTGTGAGGTGTAGTGTGGTCCTTGAGCCCCTCTGTCTGACCGTTGGCTTTTTTGAGTGAGGACACATAAGAGGAGAGGACAGGATGGAGGAAAGCACTTTGTGAGGGCTGTCTGTTTCCCCTGCCCTCCCCCACTCCCTGCCCCCATCCCCTGGCCCAGGGCCACTCCCTCGCTCTATATGGTGGCAGGTGGCCAGCAGGGCCTTGGGTCCCACCACCTCCAGGCTCTGCCTTTCTGCTGTGTGTCCTTGGGCCAGGTCCTCACCTTTCTGGACCTCTATTATTTCTCTCTGAAAAAGGCCTGGTCATTGGTTCACACCAGCAACTGAGGCAACTCGTACACGTGTCCAATGTGGCTGCCGTGGCCTCTATTCACCCCTACTAGAAGGCCTGACTCCTGAACCCATCTCCTCACTGGGGCTTTGGCCAGGAAGGGTGACTGGTGTGGGGCACAGGCTGCAGAGCACAGAATGGCTGCCCCTGATTTAATCCAGTATGGGACTCCCCTTGGATCACTAAATGGCAAGTCCCTCAGGTAGCAGACCGATCAGCATCCCCTGTGATTGTACCAGTTTCTCTTCCTTTTCACAGACCCCTGATAAGTCGGTCAGGGGATCACGGTGCAGAGAAGCGTGTGTATGTCTGTTTTAGATATGGTGTGGGTGTGGTATGTATGGTGTGTAGTAAGTGTAAGTGTATCTGTGGTGTGTGTATATTGCATGTGGGTAGGTATGTGCTGTGTGTGTGATGTGTGTGCATGTGTGTGTTATACATGGTGTGTGTGCACTGTGTGTGATATGCTCTGTGGTGTGTAGTATTTGTGTGCAATGTGTGTGAGTGTGTGTTACATATGATGTGTGTGTGTATACATTTGTGTGCATGTATGTGTGGTATGTGTGTGCGGGGGTACAGTGGGAGGTGGCAGGCAGCTCCCAGGTGAAGGTCCTTCCCTTTGGAAGGATACAGCACTCATGGTGTGGCCTTGGAGCTGGGTTAGCGTGGATGCTCCCATCAATGCTTCATCTGCAGGCTCGTCCCTGTAGAGGGGCAGCCACCTTTGTTGCAACTTGTGGCCTGGACTGTTGGCAAGGCAGGGACTGTTGTGAACTCGTGCTGGCCGCCCCAGCAGCCACTAGCCCCATGTGGCAGCTGTGCTTTGGGACATGGCTGGGGACTGACACTCAGCAAGTCCCCTTTTGTCCAAAGTCAGTGGAATTGAACCTCAGCAGCCTCAGTTCCAGTTGCCATTTACAGTGAATCGGTGGGTGCGGAAGGGCTCAGCCTCAGCAGTTCTGATTTGTGGTCCTTCTGTGTGCAGATGCAGCAGCGATGACACTGCAGCCAGGGCTGACCCCGTCCTGATTCAGTCCTGAAGGCCCGGCTCTGGGTGCCACCTCTGTCAGAGGCTGTGTGGGGTGGTGGTTGAGGCCTGGGCCCACCCCAGTTCTGACACCTCCCAAGAGTGTGCCCTTCACCTTTAGTGTGTGACTTGGCCTTTCTGGGACTTGTTTCCCTATGAGACAAGCGTGACGCTAGTAGTGGTACCTGCCTGCTGGGTGGAGGGGGTTACACGAGTTGGTGTGTGTGGAGTGTGTAGGACACATTGAGTCCTTAGCAGACTACTGGGTGGTGGCAACAGCCCCTACATGTGCACTGTGAACATGTCAGAGGGCACTGAGGGATGGGCATCATGCTGGAGGGGAGAGCCCAGCCCATTTCCTGGAGTGTCCCTGCCAGTGGCTCTATAGTAATGCCCAGTTGCGTTTCAGTGCTCTGCATGGGCATGTCTGTGGGCTGCTGGAACTGAGAAATGCAGACTGGCCTGGAGTGAGGGTCAGTGGAGTCTGCAGCATGGCTCTGTCCCCAGCTGAGGCCAACTGTGTCACAAGGACAAGCTGTGCGCCAGGCTTGTTAAGGTGTGATTGTATCCTGGGGCTGCCTTCACTGTGTTTCTGCAGGCTTAAGTGCTGTGGCCATTGTCTGTATCCTCAGAGACGTCAGCTCCAGCAACATTAAAGGCATCCTCCTGGCTGGTGTTCTGGCAGCGCTCACAGTGGTGTCTGCAGGTGAGGGGAAACTGTGTGGCTGCCTTTTGGGATAAGGGCCCTGTTTTCCATATCACCAGTTTTCTCCTCCTGGTGCTCTGGGACCTCCTGTGTCAAGGTGTGGTCAGGGCACAGTAGGAGACCCCTCTGTGAGCAAGGCCTCAGTGGAGTTGTTCTGGGCTGTGAATCAAGGTCTGTGGACAGTGGGGAGAAATGATGGGTTGGCTCCATCTCACAGCCTGAAGTTTAGGGGTCCCTGAGGGAAGTGGAGCCATCCATGCTATTCTTCTCCCTTAAGGTGGGCACAGGACGCTCCTGAATGTTGATGAGTCGGAATGTCTTGGCTCCCCAGAATGGCTGAGCTGTGTGCAGTGTAACTACCTGGAGAGCTCCTGTGCCAACCAAAATGCCACTGAGTGTCCCTCAAATGCCAGCGTCAATTGTAGCAGTTTCCTGATGAACTTCTCTCTGGGTGAGCATGGAAGTATTATCCACACATGTCTGGGACTTGTACTGGGCAGGAGGAAAGAAGTGCCATGCAAGGATAGAGGGATCACCAAGGCTGCCCTGGAGAAGACATGGGAGCCAGATGGGGTGAGGGGCAGAGCCAGGCAGACACATGCCCTGTGGCTCCTTGAAATGGCTGCCCTGGATGGACACCTGTTAGACCTATGTCAGTAGGTATGAGAAGCAGGGACAGCTTCTGGTTAAACTCCAGTGCAGGCCATAGGCTCTGGTGCTGGGTTTTCCCGTCCCGGACGCCCTCCACGCCTTTCCTGCCCCGGATCCCACCTGGTCCACTCAGACCCTGTCCCAGGGCGCAAGCACTGGCATGATCATTTCCTCTTAGAACACTCAGGTTTCCTTTTAACTTTCAGCACATACATTTTGAAATATACACAAAAGCAGGAAGAAGAGTACAATAAACTGCCCATGCAACCACCATCCCGTGTCAGTAATTATCTACATTTTGCTATTTTTTCTCATACTATTTTAAAGCAAACCTAGTGACATTCCCCCATAAATATCATCTCTAATAAGAACTTTTTCTTTTTACATAATGACTATACCATTATTAAACCTAAGAAAATTAGCTGTAATTCTTTAATTTCTTCCAATACCCAGGGCACCTGAAAAATGTTCCAATTGTTTCAAAGATGTTATGTTAGAGCTGCTGTGTTGGAATTTGGATCTGAAGAAAACGCTCACACTGCGTTTTGCTCTTCTGCATATTGTGTCTAAGTTGTTTTGTAAACTTTATAACCACTGTTTTGCTCAACCTCATTGCTTTGTTGGGGAAGCAGAGCTATATGTCCTGCAGCTGTTCCATTATCTGGCTTTGGTCCATTGCCTCCTCTAGCATCATCTCACTGTTGCCTGTTCCTGGCATCTCCTGATAACTGGGCCCAGGCTGTTTCATGGGCATCTCTTGAGTGACAGGCATTTCTGTATGGAAGTTGTCCTTCATGGCTCCACCCACGGTTCTTGACACTTGGAATGTGGTCCGTGTGGTTGGTGGCAGCACTTCAGAGAGCACAGGCAGCGGTGGCTCTGACTGGAAGCTCCTCGGCCCCTCGGATACAAGCTCAGTGGGGGCGTACCTAGTCTGCGCTGCCATTTTCCAGTTTTCTGAGACGTAGGACTGCAGTGGGCCCCGGGGCATCCAGGCTCCCCTCAGGCTTCCCTCTGTCATCTCTGATGACTTGCTGCTCAGGGATGGGGCTGTTTCCTGGGGGATGATTTTTATTTTTGCAGGAGGCCCTGCTCAGTGTCTCTGAAGTCACAGTGCACGGCAGTGTGCTGTGGCCCTGGCCTGTGGCAGTGGCAGCTCACAGCCTTGTTTGTGCAGGTGCGGTGTACCAGGACAAGGCCTGCTCTGCGCAGAACTGCAGTGATGGGCTGATGGACTTCAAGGTCCATGTGAGCAATGAAGAAAGCTTCCACTTTGAAAGCGAGTGCTGCTGAGGGGACTCCTGCAAGAATGTCAGAGATGTTGGGTGCTGGCCAGTGTCGCAGGTTCCTCTGTTCTCCAACTCCACTTCTCCCTTCACCCTGGTGCTCAGGGCATCAGTGACATCTCAGTAGTGGTAGCAGATGACCATAGCAAGGACTGGAGAAACAAATGGGGCGGCCAGCACTGCTGCGGTGCTGCCCATTTCTCAGCAGAGGCAGGAAGCGCAGTGCTGCAGGTCGTGTGTGGGACTAGATGCTCACTGGTGGTTCTCAAACTTTGTGGGAGCCTTCCTGCTTTTAAAAGTCTTAAACTTTATTGAGGACCCCAGAACCTTTTCTTTATGTGCACTATATCTACCAGTGTTCCCTGGATTAGAAATTAAAGCTAAAGTAAAAACCTTTATTAGTTCACTAAAAAGTTATAAAACATGTCTACATTAATAACACTTTTACATAGAAAGAACTATGTTTTCAAAACATTCAATGAGAAGAGTGTCACAGTTAATACTTTCACAAAGCCCTTCAGATTCTGGCGTGGGAAGACAGCTGCCCCTTTGCTCTGCATTTAGTCTGCAGCCATTTCACCAGCAGCCTCCTGAACCCACTGCATTGTGAAGGAGGAAGAGGAAGAGGCAAATGACACCTTAGTATTCTTACGAAAATGGTGTTGGGGACTCTCTGAAGGGACCTTGGGGACCCCAGAGATTCCTGGACAGTAGTTTAAGAACTGTTGCCCCTCATTTTAAAAAGGAGAAAATGTGGCCTGAAAGGCAATGTTCACAGAGCATAGTATATCAGGAGCAGAGCTCAGTCTCCCGGTCAAAGGGTGAAAACGGCTGCATGCATTTGCTCAGAGTAGAATTCAGTGACGGTCACACATCTGCTGGCTCATGTTTGGTTTTGGCTCACACTTCACCTTTCCTTCCTGAGCCCAGCAAGCTTGTGGACCACAGTCCTTGGAGACCAGTGGGTCTGTGGGGGTGGATAGCTGGGACCAGGCAGTAAACATTGGAGGGCTGTGGGCATGGGATGAGTATACCCTGCAGGCAGAGTATGAGGCCCCCGGACATGTAGCTGCCATACTCCTGGGGTGCCTGTGGTGTGCCTCTGCCTGCCCTGCCTCAGGGCAGGACCATGTTCTATGCGGTGACATTGTTCTGAAGTAATGCCTCTTCATCTGCCCAGCTTCTGCACAGAAAGATGAGTTTGGCATGGAATGCCCTGTGTGTTATAGTGTTGCTGAAATGTCCCGTGTTGGGAAATACTGGAAGTGTCAACCAGGAGAACGCTGTGTCAATCTAGTTGCAGAATTTAATGGTATGTCTTTGAGTTCCAGCTCCTTTTATGGAACTTGAGTGGAACCCTGCCAAGCCTTTGGCTGTAAGTTTGGGTTAACAAGAAGGGCTGGGAAGGTGAGCAGGGTGCAGGGTAAGGGCAGAACGCCTGTGAGAAAGCAAGACTATTCACCAGCCCCGAGCTGCTTGCCCTCTATGCCTGTCTCTTCCAGAGCCAACCCTTCTGGGCTGCTGTCACGTGAATTCTGCTCTCCTGTGACTTTTAATTAAGCCAGGCCTATTTAGATGCACCCGTCCCTCTTGGTATTTACTGCTTTACCAGGTTTCGCTGTTGTGTAAGAGTGGGTGGGTGTGACTTTTATTTCCTTTTATATATACATTTTTTTTTGGTACCTGTCACTGAGAGTTGCTGGCTTGTGAAAGCTTGGACATCTGGAACAAAGAGTCAAACTGGGCTTTATAACCAACCAGTTGTTCTTTTCCACAAAGGTAAATTGATATTAATCATTATGATGTTGAAATTAACAATTAAAATAAAGGTAATGTTTTAATTTTTAAATATTCAGGCCAATGTGATGTGTCAGCATTTAAAGAGTAAAATACTGATTAGTTAGGGTGAGTGGATCATGGTTTAGAAGCCACCTTCTGATTTCTCATCTGCTGTATGTGGACCAGCTCCTTGCAGAGACCAGGGTGTCTTTCTGTTTGAAGAGGGGTGGGGAAGGTTGTCTGGAAGGGAACACATCTCCCTCCCATGTCTATCTATTAGCTGGACTGCACGGAGGGTGCAGCTCAGCCTCGGGTGGTCCAGCAGGAAAGGAAGAGGTGTGAGGCTAAATGAACAGCCAGCCAGTTTCTGCCATGACGTGTGTGGCTCAGAATGATGAGTTTTAGAGCACCAACACCCATGCATGATTTGATTTCAAGTTGTTAAATGGCAATGATGGCATTGGAAATTAATGCTTAATTGAAATCACAGACTTCTCCTTCGGGCCAAGCATCATGCTTACCCTGAACTTCTTTTTACTTTTTTAAAAATAGACTTTATTTTTTAGAGCAGTTGTAGGTTCAAAGCAATTGAAAGGAAAGTGAAAATATTCTGATATACCTCCTGCACCTCCTCCACATTGCATGGACTGCTCCACTATTAACCCCACCAAAATGGTACATTTGTTTTAATACACATGTCATTACCACCCAGAGTTTACAATTCCACATCAGGGCTCACGCTTGTGTTGTACTTTCTGTAGGTTTTGGCAAATGTGCAAGGACAGGTACCCACCATTGTGGCCCCAGCCAGAACAGTCTCACTGCCCTGGGGACTTCTGTGCTCTGTCCGTCCACCCCCAACCTCTGGCAGCCCCTCACCTTCTCACTGTTTCCAGAGTCCTCCTTTATCAGAATGTCATACAGTATTAGCCTTTTCAGATGGACTTCCCTCACTTGGTCCTGTGCAGTTTAAGATCCTTTTACTTTGGAAACCTCCAGGGTGTCTGCACGCTCTGACCTCAATACTCATGCTATGTCTGAGGTGGCAGTGGCCTTTGGAGGGCCCCTTCTTTCTGCTCTCGTTGTTCCCAGGTGTCTTCTGGTGCAAAGGATGGATTTTTAAAAATTCATAGTGTTTGACTTATCCTGAAAGCAAGACAGATCAAAGCCACCATAAATGTAGGATTTTTGTTTGTTTTTCCCAACATCACTTAAAAAAAATACTGTAGACATGTGTCAAGCAAAATGTCTTCCTAAGTCACTAACTCAATCCCGGCACTGACATGTGCTGTAAATCCGCAGGGGGCAGCTTTCTTCCCTGATGTGTTTCAGTTTTCCCTCTTCCTCAGTGCAAGTTTGGATCTAGCCTGCCTCAGATCAGTAGCTAGTCACCTGCTCCTGCCCCTTCCTCCCTGAAAACCGCCCGTCCTCAAGGGCTATTGGCAGCTGACAGAGCAATCTTGGCATATAGTGCCTCAGTAAAAGGTTGCCACTGTCACAGCCACATCTTCTTTGAAATTCCCTGGCCTTTTCCTAGGACTGGCACCTTCGAACTGGTTATCACAATAGACTCAGATTTAGAGTAGACACATGGAACTGTCTGCATCACCCTGGCTGTTCTTCCCTCAACACTGACAAAAGTCTGGCTCAGAGGACAGTGTTCAGTGAGGAGTAGGTAAGGGAAGCAAACCCTGCAGAGCTGACCCCCTCCTGGTGGAAGCAGAGTGTTGCAGGGAGTCCGAGCAGTCCCTGGGCTTCACTACCTGCCAGCCATGTAGGACAGCACTGGGATCCAAGTCCAGGGTCCAGCTCCACACTCCCATGAGTCCCTGTGCCAGGACCCCTGTGTGTTCTGGGTGCCAGCTTCTTCCTCCTGGCTCGTTTTTACTCTCACAGGTCCCTGAGCACTTGGGTGGGCTGAGACCTTACTGTTTCCTCTGCACACACAGAAACGAAGTGGCTTGTGCTTAAAGGCTGCTCCAACATCAATAACTCCACCTGTCAGCTCCTGTCTTCTGGAAACCAGACAATTGGAAAAGTCTGGTCAAAATGTTTGAGTGTATAGACAACGCCAACGCCACCTCAACGCCTCTCCTCACTAAGCCCACCCTGACCACTACCCATAGCACTGCGTCCAAAGTCTCCTTCGCGCCCCCCCGCCCCAGGCCTTACCAGTCTCCTCCTGCTGGGGCTGCTGCCCTGAGAACCCTCTCCTCCCCGACTTGACTTCTCAGTAAGTGGCAGTTGAGGCCCTCCAGACTGGGCCTTGTGACAGCCACATTGCTCTCCATTATTAAAGTGTTGTTCACTCACTAGCCAATCTGTCCCGGGGTGTTCTAGATGGGGCTTCCTTCTAGACACTGTCCAGCACCACCCTGTCCAGCACCACCTTTAACCCAAGCACCTCCCTGATGCTGGCACACCTTGCTTCTGAGAAGCAGCCCTTTTCACCTGACTGGCAGTCCTGCCTCTCTAGGGACTGATATGCCACATTCGGGATATCTCAGCTGTGCCCCACAATGCCCTGTGCTTCCCCAGTGCTGATAGCTTGCTCTTCAGCAAATTATCCTGGTTGAGGTCAGAGGCCTACAGTGAAGCTGTTTAAGGCCTGGTCACTACAGGGCCCAAGTAGGGTTCTGAGAGGTGCTGAAGGCCAGCAATTTCACCACCTCCCAGGTAGGGACATAGTGCTGTTGGTGCCCTGGATGACCAGGTGTCCTGTAACTTTGCAAAGAATGGAATGTGGCCACAGAGCCCCAGTTCCTCCTCTCAGAAAGCCTATAGTCAAAAGCAGAGCCCTTGACTCCATGTCAGATGCCCAGAGAGCAAAGAAAACCATTCAGTCCAACATGCACAGAAGAGCAGTTTTGGTGAATGAGGTGCCCTTGAGCTAGACTTGCAAGAATGGAGTGGTCTGTCATGAAAAATGTAAAGTTGTGAAACAATGGGTCTTCCTCATCTAGGCTTCCTGACAGTGTACCAAGCCCAAAGCCACCAGAAAGGCCATTTGGTGTCCCTCATCATCACATATAATCTCTCTTCTCTCTTTCTCTCTCTCTTTCAGCTTTTTATTTTGAAATAATTTTAGATTGACCACAGCATTGCTAAAGCAGTGCAGAGTTTCAGTGGCTCCTCTTGCACCTCCCTCTCCCATTGCATCTTACACAACCACACTACGATTACTGAGCCCAGGAAATTAGTGTTGAGACAATGTGGTCAACTAATGGACCTCATTAGCATCTCACAAATTTTCACTCATGTCCTTTTGTTTTCTGGTTCAGGATCCAATTCTTTGCATTTAATCGTTATGTCTCCTCTGTCACCTACAATCTCTGACAGTTCTGGAGTCTTTCTTTCATTGACTAGTTATTTGGCAGAATGTTCCTTAATTGAGCTTGTCTGAAGTTCTCTTATAATAAGATTGATGTTATGCATTTTTGGCAAGAATCCTTTCTCCATGCGTCTTATCAAGAGGTCCAAGTCGATGTGTCCAATCACTGGTGATGTCAACCTTGATCACTTTGTTAAGGTGATATCTGCCAGGTTTCTCTACTATTAAATTACTTTTTTTTTTCCATTTGCAATTAATAACAGGCTAAGTTGTGCTGCTGTAACAAGTAGATCTTAGGGGAAAAAAATCTTAGGGTTTTAGCACATAGGAAGTTCACTCCCAGTTACTTAACCTGTGCAGTTTCCTGACTGGCCAGCCATCCTGGGTGGCTTCCTCCGAGAGTGAGGCTCCTTTTATCTCAAGCTCCTCTCCCCTGGGACTGCTCAGCTGTCTGTTGGCTGTTGATCTGGGTTTTGTATCCAGCTGGCTGAGAGGTACAGAAAGAGCCTGGAGGGCCTGGCTGTGGCTTTCACCACTTACTGGTCACAAGTCAATCACATGGCCTGGGAAGAGCTAGTTTATCCACATGCATGTTGCAGGTTCTGCCTCAGAACCTGTATGGTTCTGTGGTCAGAGACATGGCCTCTAGATCCAGAATGTGACTTCAAATTCTGGTAACAGACCCCTGAAAAGACGCTCAAGGTCACTAGCCACCAGAGAAGTGCATCTCATATCCACACTAAGATATCATCTCACACCTGTCATAATGGCCATCATTAATAAGTCAACAAACAAGTATTGGTGGGGATGCGGAGAAAAGGGAACACTTGTGCACTGTTGGTAGGATTGTGAATTGGTACAGCCACTGTGGAACACAGTGTACAAATTTC
Source organism: Eonycteris spelaea (assembly GCA_003508835.1). NCBI lineage: Eukaryota > Metazoa > Chordata > Mammalia > Chiroptera > Pteropodidae > Eonycteris > Eonycteris spelaea. The sequence continues at coordinate 207,375 of PUFA01000473.1, read as the reverse complement.
TCAAAAAATTAAAATTAGAACTACCTTATAACCCAGCAATTGTACTTCTGGGTATTTGTCCAATAAAACCCAAAACACTAATTTGGAAAGATCTATGCACCCCTAGGTTCACTGCAATGCCTATTTTACAATAGAAAAGATATGGAATCAATCTAAGTGTCCATCCATAGATGAGTGGATGAAGAAGAAGTGGTACATATATACGATGGAATATTACTCAGGCATAAAAAAAAGAATGAAATCATCCAATTCGTGACAACATGGATGGACCTGGAAAGTATTATCCTAAGTAAATAAGTCAGACAGAGAAAGACAAATATCATATGATTTTATTTATATGTGGATCTAAAGAACAAAATAAATGAACAATCAAAACACAAACAGACTCATAAATATAGGGAACAAGCCAGATGGGAAGGGTTATGGAACGGGGTAAAAAAGGTGAAGGGATTAAGAAGTACGAATTGGCAGTTAAAAAATGGTCATGGGAATATGAAGCACAGCATAGGCGATTTAGTCAATAATATTGTAATAGCTATGTATGGTGTCAGGTGAGTACTAGACTTATCAGAGGATCACTTTATAAATTATATAAATGTCTAAACACTATGACATATACCTTAAACTAATATAAAACGACACTGTGTCAACTCTGATTGGAAAAAAAATCCTGCCCTGGAACCTTGGCCACCAGCCACCAACTCTTCATGCATCAGTTTCCTGCTTGCATTGCTAGGATAGCAGTCACGTCTGCTGCATGGGATTATGAGGGCTGCCAATACAATTTTGGTGAGGACGACATGCCAGCCACTGGCAGAGGCCCCAGGGCGAGGGGGTGGGAGGTATAGCCCTGGCCCACTTCCCTCAAGCCAGGCTGACCTCACTGAGCCTGTGGCTGCTTCCAAGTCTCAGGATCCTTATCCCAGGGCCTCCATGGTTACTTCCACCATTACCCTACAGACCACTGCTGCATGCATCTTTGCACGATTCCCAGCTCCATGCAGCCAAGGGCAGCAACAGAGCTGACATGCTCTGAGAACCTCCTGGGAGCCTGTGAAGGCTCATATGAGGAGGCAGAGTCACCGGGAATGTAAACCTGGATGTTGAGGATTGGGAAGGTGGCCAGAGTGGGGAGGCCAGGCCCTAGGAGGTGTCCACACCCTGCATGGGCTCAGGCTTTAGGCTGAGGGCCAAGGGGCTGTGGCACAGGCAAGTGCAAGAGGAGGGGGCATTGGGTCCTATTCTGAGAGGTGCCCTTAGATGGCAGGGTACAGGTGGGAAGACGCAGGAAGCTGAGACAGAGAGGGAGTATAAATGGAGGAGTGGAACTTGCCTAGGCAGACGCCCTTTCACCTTGCCCTGAGGGCAGTTCATACCCTAGAGATGCATAGCTATTTCCTTGTCAGCTCCTGCCTCCTCGCCCAGAGCAAGGAAGATGGCAAAGTGTCACTCCTGCTCAGTGTCCACCTTCCCTTCCCTGCCGTTCATGTTAACTCTGGATGTGCGTCCTCTGGGCCGGTCTTAGATGGCCCACTGGAGTAAAACCCTTTGTCTGAGGAGCACCACAAAAAGCTACACTCACATTGTACTGACAGACCAATCACAAATCATTTCCTCTTTCCAGAGTACTTTATAGTTTGCAAAGCTCTTGTGCCCAGCTGATTTTATATCATTTGGAATCAGCTTTCAGATTCATACAAAATATGTGCTGACTCATGAGTTCAGACAAACTTGTCCATGTAGCCACTCCCCTAGTCAAGGTATAGGAATGCCACCCTTCCTCAAGTTCCCATAGTCCTTTGTAGTCTACCCATTTCAGCTCAAGGGCCCACCGTGTCTCCACTGCCCTCACCCAAATGACAGGCAGCTCTTCTGCTCACACTCCACTGGGCTGAGCAGTGTCTTGGCACCACTTGGATAAGGCAATGGGTAGTATAGGCCTGGAGGTCAGCGCTTCCAAAAATTCTGCCCCATGGAGGGGTCGGTCAGGGGGCTGAGCCCACTGACTCCACATCCTCCCATTCCCAACTCATGGCCCGGGCGGAAAGACAGGAGTGAGTGGGCTTCTCTTCTGTGTGGACTGGATATAGCGCTTCTCACTTCAATTATGAACTGAACTAAATGTCCACATAATTCTCCATCTGAAATGTAAATTGCACCAAAGCTGAAACCACTAATCACTGTAAGTCTCATCAATGTCCTATTTTTAACTGAGTGGGTGAATATGCTCATGGCTGTGAGAGGATGCAGTCTCCAGTTGTTCTGCAGGGACCTTCAGCACCAAGTGACTATGGGTATGAACATGGGGTGAGGAGGGCAGAGAGGGGGCCCAGTTGCGATGGGCAATGAGAGAACAGCTACTTGGGCCAAACGACTCCAAGGCTTCCAGTGTCCCCAAAAGTGCTCCCACCAGCAAGTGACCAAGAGAGCTGATGTGTGAGTAGTTGGAACCCTGGAGCCTGGGCCTCACCATGCCAGTCTGAGAACTGGGATATAAAGGAGGGTGAGGTGGGTGCTTCCTTGGTGGCCAATGTCAACCTGGAAGCAGCTGGCCTCCAGGCCGTGGCTCGGGAGACAGGAGTCACACACAGATGGGTGTGGTGGCATGCTGGGCTGGCATAGAGGAAGCTGTGCTTCTGCTGCCCACATTCCTCAGGGACTGTCATGAGGTCTCCAATCCCAGTACTTTCTTGGTCTGAGAACTAGCTACGGTCTCCATCAGTGACTTGTGATTGGAGATGACTGTGGGGAGGGCTTGCAAGGAATCTCATCTAGAAGGTAGAAGGCTGGTGAGAAACCCAGGAAGAGATTGTGAGGAGGCTCTTCAGAAGACCGAATTAGGGAGTCCAGGCCTTGGCCTGGCCCCACCTCTGAGTGGTCTGAGATCAACCCAATATCAGAACTGATGAAGGGGATAATAATGGCAATGATACAGAAGTCATGCTCCCTGTGAGCATATGGCACCACACACACTGTGTGGGCAGCTGCCCCTGGGACTCCAGATGCTACAGGCTCCTCCTGTCTATGTCTGTTTAGAGCCATGTGAGGACTTGGCCTCAGGCACGGCCCTCTTCAGTCTTCAAGGTGGGTGTGAAGGGGCAACAGGAAACTTGGGAGAACTCAGGATCCTCAGTGAGCACAGTGGTCTGGGGGCCTGGCAACAGCCATGCTTCCTCCTCAACTCTGGGCAGGCGTGGTGTTGGCTGGGAGTGGGCTTCAGGTAGCTTTCTTCCTGCCTCCAGCTTTTCATGTTGCTTTTCGTATTTTTTTTTCCTCAGAGTCCACTGCCTCATTCGTGTTCCCTGAGCCCATCCCACCTGCTCCCACTTCTTCTTCCTCTCTAAACTGGACACAGTACAGAACTGACGTTTATTTTTTTCAGTTCTTACATTGACTAGTTTCTCTTGCTTCTCTGCAGATTTCTCACTTTTTACTTATTTGAGCCAAGCGTTCATTTGTTTGCTTGTTTGTTTGTTTATTTTCCTCCTGAGGCCAGTGACCTTCTTGGCAAAATGATCCTCTGTCCCCTGCCTTACTCTGGAGTTTGGAAATGGCCTGGCCTGAGTGAGCTGCAGAAGGTGTGTGCTTTGCTTCAGTGTCCACCATGCAGAGTAGCATTCCAGAAGGGGCCTGTGTGCACTCTGGTATGGACATGGTGCCCTCCAGCCAAGAACCCCCTTGGGGACTGAGGCCTCTCTTGGGCCAGTGTCTTCTCCAGGTCACTCTGTCTGGTCAACTTGGCTTTGCAGATGGCACCCATGTAAGAGCAGCACACGGATCCTGATCCCAGGCCCTTCCTGAAACTTCTTTTCTCAGCTGATGGTGCATTCCAATGTCTCTCTTCCTGCCCACAGGGTCTCCACATTTTACTACTGGTTCACTGTAGAGAGCCAGATCTGAGCCTGACCTGTGGCTGAAGCACTGGCAGAGTTATGCTTGACTGTGCTGCAATCTGCCAAGGGCAGAGAAGCAAACAAAGAACAGACGGCTGCTGTGATTTAGCACAGATAACCGGGTACAGACAGGCCTTCAGGAGATTATTGTTGCCAGCAAGTTTCAAGTCCCAAGAAGAAGACTCCCATCCCCTCCTTGACCTTTAGGTGTATATAATAAATGCCTTGAGCTTGCCTTGGGGTCACTGTATCTCCATCAGAGTGCAGTGTCCCACCTGGCCCCAGCTTTTCTTATGTCTCTGTGTTTTTCTTAATCCTCTATCGCTGCCCCCGCCCCAGGTTAACCCTCTAGTTGTGCAGGTCAAGGCAGTTCACAACCTGGAAAGTCCCCAGGTGGACCCTGCAACTAGTCCTGCAGACAGAGGCAGCCACTCAGGTTGGGAGACAGTAAGTTTGAGAAGTAAGAGAGCTTTCAGGGCCATCTTGGGTGGGTGGCTGCCCCCCAGAGCCTTCAAGTTTACACAGAGGCCTTAAGCGTGCAGTTACCTAGTCATCCAGATGGTCTCAATACAACAGGGGCCCAAGACGTGCCCATGAAACAGCTCGTACTGCGGGAACAGTAGGCAGATGCAAGGCGCCTCCTGTTGCATCCAGATTCAGCGTCCTCAGAGTTGGCTCTGCCTCTGGTTCTGCTCACAGATTCAGGCTGAGGCTTTTCAACCTGTCTCTTGCACGGGGGATAGGTTGTCCAGTGTTTTGAGGTCACAGCCAGTGCCGCGGTGAACACCTCTGCGTGCATGCATTTTCATGTTGCTGGAGGTCTGTCTTCCAGGTAGATTTCCAGAAGAGTCAAAGAAACGAAGTACCCATGAGATTTAGTTATGTTTGTCAAAATGTCCCCCACCCTCTTTTAAAAATACTTTTTATTGTGAAATATTTTAAAAAATCTAAAAAGTGCATTAAATAAACTTACAGTTTAATTAAAAAAAAGGCAAGCATTGGAGCCCAGATCAAGGAATAGTCGTTTTCAGTTCTCCAGACTTTCCGTGCATCCTTTCCTGAGCACAATCCTCTGCTCCTGTAATATACCCATTACCCTGGTTTTTCTGATAATTTCTTGCCTTTCTACTGTTACTGCCTACATAGTAAAAATTTTATTTTTGTTTTTCCTGTTTTTGAACTTCATATAAATGAAGTTAGGCTCTGTATTTTCTTTCTCAATATTCTGAGATGTTTGTGCATTTTGTTTTATGTATCATTTTTTATTGTATCGAATTCCATTTTATAAGTATATCATTTTATAAGTATCCACTCTATTATTAGTAGACATTTCAGTTGTTTCTAGTTTTTGACTGTTAAAAATAGTCCCTCCATAATCATTTTTATATATGCATATGAGAGCAGCCACATACATTTCTCTAGGCTTGTGGTTCTCAGCTTGACTCCAAGTCCAACATTATAGCTTCAGCGGAGACCTTTATAGAAATGCAGTTTTAGTCCTCATCGCAGACCTACTGAATCAGAAATTCTGGGGGTGGGGCACAGCAATATGTTTTAATAAGCTCTCCAGGTGGTTTCGAGGTGTACTAACATTTAACAATCTTTACTCTAGGGTCTACGATTACCAGTTAATTGGAATAAATACCTTAAACTTCACCAGATACCAGCATTGAATGCAATTTTCCATTGAGTCTATAGCTTTGCTAGATTTAAAAATTTTGCCAAACTAGTAAATGTGCAACAATACTTCATTGTATTTTAAATTTATGTAACCTTTAAAAAATATTTCTATTAAAATATAGCTACCATACAATACTGTATTCATTTCAGTTGTACACCATAGTTTTTCAACATTTATGTACCTAAAGAAGTGATGACCATGATAAGTTAGTAACCACCTGACACCATACAACACTATCACAATATTGTAGACTATATTCCCTATGTTGTGCACCACAACCCTGTAACTCATTTGTTTACCCGGAAGTCTGAACCTCTTATTCCATTTCACCTTTTCCTCTATTTTTGCTTTTTCAATTACAGTTGATATTCAATATTATTTTGTATTAGTTTCAGGCATACAGCGTGGTGATTAGACATTTATATAATTTACGAAGTGATTCCTCTGACTAGTCTAGTAGCCACCTGACACTATACGTAGTTATTACAATATTATTGATGATATTCCCTTTGCTGTATTTTGCATATCCATAACTATTTTGTAACTACCAATTTATATCTTTTAATCTCTTCACCTTTTTCACCCAGCACGTCAAACCCCCTCTCATCTGGCCATTGCAAGTTTGTTCTCTGTGTCTATGAGTCTGTTTCTGTTTTGTTTCCTTGTTTATTTTGTTCTTTAGATTTCATATATAAGTGAAATTATATGGTATTTAGCTTTCTCACTTAACGTTAATACCCTCTAGGTCCATTTCATGTTGTCATAAATGGTTTAATTTTATTCTTTTTTTTGTGGCTGAGTAATATTCCATTGTATGTATGTAACACTTCTTTAATATTCTATTGATGAACACTTAGGTTGTTTCCATAGTTTGGCTGTTGTAAATAATGTTCAATGAATGTAAACTTCCTTCTTGAAATGCTGTGCTTACCAGCATCCCAGCTAGCACATCACGAGAGGGCCTGTTTTCCCATAGTCTTGCCAAAGAATGTGTTGTTTTACATTTAAAATTAAATTTATTGTGCTAACATTGAAGAAATAAAATAAGTTTCAAATAAACAGCCTAACATTACACCATAATGAGCTGGAAACAGAAGAACAAAGGGAGCCCACAGTCTGCAGAAGGAAGGAAATAACAAAAGTCAGAGTGGTAAGAAAGAGAACAGAATAAGGGAATCATATTATATTTTAAAGGTTGCTACTCTGATAGGTGGGAAATGATATCTCAGTGGTGGTTTAATTTGTATATCTCTAATTATGGGTTTTAAATATTTTTTCATATGTTTGAAGGCTACTCAGATTTTATATAGATCTTATATATTTTGTCTGTTCATGTTTCTTTTCTATTTTTCTATAAAATTTCAATCTTTGTTCTTCAATTGTTTTTCACTTTAATAGGTCCAGAAACAAACATTATAATTATATGAAGAGTGTCTTTCATTTCAAAATTTATAAAAATATAATACATATTTTACTTTATTTAATCTTCATAATAAAATTGTTATAAATTAATAAAAATTTATATTATTGAGAATTTGTGAGGATTAAATAAAATAATACAGAACTGATTACTAAGCTCCACACCTGACAGGGTACTAAAACACTAAATGTCAATAATGATCATTTAATATTATTATAATATTGAATATTTCTAATAATCTTGTAACAGAAGTGAAACTTTTGAAAATGCAAAATAATTGTCTTTTTAACATCCCATATTATGTGAGTGGATTAAATTTGTTTCTTTTTTTTTTTTGAAATACTGTTTTCATAGTCAATTTTAAATGAAAATTATATAGTTCTTCTATAATTCATTGCCCTACATAGGTATATGGATAAACCTTATATTCAAGAAGTCTGTTGATGATGTTGAGCATTTTGTCATGTTCTTGTGGGCCATTTATATATATTCTTTGGACAAATATCTATTCAAGTTCTTTGACTATTTTTAAATTGGGTTTTTCTTTTTGTTGTTGTTAAATTGTAAAAATTCATTATTCTAGATAATTGACCCGTAACAGGTGTGTGATTTACAAATATTTTCTTCCATTCTGTGGATTATCTTTTCACTTTCTTGATTGTGTCCTTTGATGCACAAAACTTTTCAGCTTTGTTGAAGTCCACTTCTTCAACTCTTTCTTTTGTTGTTTATGTCTTTGGTGTCATACTTAAGAAACATTGCCGAATCCAAGGTCATGAAGATTTACTTCTATGTTTCTTGCTAAAATTTTATAGTTTTAGCTCTTATATTTAGGTCTTTGATCCATGTTAATTGTCATGTACAGTGAGGTAGGGGTCCAACTTCATTCTTTTGCATGTGATGTCCAGTTGTCTCCAAACCATGTGTTGAAAAGACTATTCTTTTCCCTTGAAATAGTTTTGTTGAAAATCAAGTGGCTGTAGATGTATTGGCATATTTCTGGACTCAGTCTAACCTACTGATATATCTGTCTGTTCTTATGCCAGTGCCACATGTTTTGTGAGTAGTAGTAACCAGTAACTTTGTAGTTACCTTGGAAATTGGGTCATGTGTGAATCCTCTACCTTTGGTCTTTGCTGAGATTGCTTTGGCTCTTAAGTTCTTTTGCAATTCCAGATACATTTTAGGATTGGATTTTCCATTTTTGCAAAAAGGCTGTTGGTATTTTGATAGGGATTGCATCAAATCTGTAGATCACTTTGTGGAGTATTACTTTCTTAACAGTATTAAGTCTTTCAATTCATAAACATGAGATAAATTTCCATTATTTAGGACTTCTTTAATTTTTTTTTAGTGATGTTTTATAGTTTTCAGTGCACAAATCTTGTGCCTCCTTGCCTGAATTTATTTTTAAAATCTTAAACTTCTTGATGCTCTTGTAAATGGAATTGTTTTCTTTTTTTTGGATTGTTTATTGCTAGTGCATCATAACAACTGATATTTGTGTGTCGATCTTGATTCCTGCAATTTTGCACAAGAATTTCTTTATTACTGCTAATATTTTCCTTTTTCTATCTGTGAATAAAAATTTTACTCTGAATAAATAATTTTACTTCTTCCTTTTCAATTTGGATGACTTTTATTTTTTTCTGTGTCTCTCAATTTTAAGAGTTTTCTATACCGTAAGACCCTTGCTCTTGGTATATGTTAAAAATGTTTTCTTCTTGCCAGTTATCCTTGGCTTTGTGTATTTTTTCTTCTTAAAATTAATATTAATATAATATTATTTGAAAGTTTTATGTATTAACCTTTTAGCTATGTTTCTTCTCTTCACATATTTGGAAGGCCAGGTACTCTGACATGTCTCATAGTACCATGTAGGTCTGCGTTTAAGTTGATTTATTGTAGATTCTTAAACAACAATTTAGTTTCCTAGTTGGAGATTTCTTCAATGAAAAGTACAAAGTAGAACAGAAATGAACTACAAACTCTGAACAGGAGGCTGTAAAATTATCATTTATTCTGTTGGAGAAGTCAAAAACAGACTATTATTTTTTCTTTTAAAACAACATAGCTTTTCAGAAATTACCTTTGTGCTTATAACATTGTATTTCTTTATCCATTCTTAGACATTGGATTGATTTTTCTTGTCTAATTGTATGAACTAATACTTCCAGTGTGATGCAGAATAGATTTACCTGGAAACTATTTTGAGCATTTTCAGACGTAGTACCACTTAGTCTTTCTGGCAGAGGTTGAGAGTAAACGGGCCGCACTGTCAGCTGCTCTCTTCCTTCTTCACCACATTAAAAAAAAATCATCTGATTTGCTTGCTACAGAGCATTGTGGCAGGGTAGGGTAGGGTGGTGGTAGGGTGAGAGGTTTTGTCCCGAGATTTGAGAATTTTTCTATTTTGGTTTTCAGTTCCTTTGAAGTTTTGACCTTTCTGATTTTAAGTTATGCTGATGGCATGGTTTTGTGTAGATTTATTTATTTTCTTTGTTTTATATTGATTCAGGAAGATATATTGGGAGATGCATAAGTATGTTAAGGGAAGGGAAAGCTTGATTTCAAAACCAGATGAAGACATTACAAGAAAGGAAAATTATAGGCCGATATCCCTGATGCACATAGATGCAAAAATCCTCAACAAAATATTAGCAAACGAATTCAGCAATACATCAAAAATATCATACACCATGATCCAATGGGATTGATTCCTTGATTAGAAGGTTGCTTCAATATTTGCAAGTCAATTAACATGATATATCACATTAACAAATTGAAAAGTAAACATCATATGATCATAGGAATAGACGCAGAAAATGCATTTGACAAAATCCAGCATCCATTTGTGATAAAAGCTTTCAGCAAAGTGAGAGGAGAGGGAACACACCTCAGTATAGTAAAGGCCACATCTGATAGAACCTACAGCTAATATCATACTTAATGGGGAAAAGCTAAAAGCAGTTTCCTTAACATCAGGAACAAGACAAGGATGCCTACTTTCACTACTTCTGTTTAATGTAGTATTGAAAGTCCTAGCTATGGCAATCAGACAAGAAAGAGAAATAAAAGGTATATGAATTGGAAAGGAAAATTAAAACTGTCATTATTTGCAGACAACATGATACTATATACAGAGAACCCAAAAAACTGTTAGAACTGGTAAATAAATTCAGTAACAGGATACAAAATTAATATTCAGAAATTGGTGGCATTTTTATATACCAATGATGAACTATTAGAAGGAGAAATAAAGAAAACAGTCCCATTTACAATTGCATCCAAAAAAAATGCCTAGAAATAAATTTAACTAGGAGGTAAAACTCCCTTGGGAAATTATAAGACATTGAAGAAAGAAATGGAAGAAAATACAAATAAATGGAAGCATACACCATGCTCATGTATAGGAAGAATTAACATTGTTAAAATGCCCATACTACCCAGAGCAATCTACAGATTCACTGCAATTCCTATCAAAATACCAATGACATTTTATACAGAACTAGAACAAATAATTCTAAAATTTATACAGAACCTTTAAAGATCCCAAATAGCTATGGCAATCTTGAGAAAGAAGAACATAGTTGGTGGTATCACGCTTCCTGATATCAAACTATACTACAAAGCTATAGTAATCAAAACAGCATGGTACTGGCATAAAAACAGACACATGGATCAATGGAATGGAATAGAGTTCAGAAATTAATCTATACCTATATGGCCATTCAATCTATGACAAAAAAGAGGCAAAAATATATAATGGGATAAAGACAGTCTTTTCAATAAATGTCATTGGGAAAACTGAATAGGTTCATGTAAAAAAATGAAACTAGACCATATTCTTACATTATGTACAAGAATAAACTCAAATAGATTAAAGACTTAACTATAAGTCCTGAAACAATAAAACTCTTAGAATAACACATAGGTAGCGATTCTCTGATATTGATCTTAGTATTTTTTTTTCTGATATATTTCCTCAGACAAAGGAAACAAAAGAAAAAGAATAAATGAATAGGACTACATAAAACTAAAGTTTTTGGGCAACAAAGGAAACCATCAGCAAAATGAAAAGACGACCTACTGAATAGAAGAAGATATTTGCCAATGGTATATTTGTTAAGAGATTAATATCCAAAATTTATAAAGAACTCATATAACTCAACACGAAAACAACAAACAATCCAGTTAAAAATGGGCAAAGGACCTGAATAGGCATCTCCTCAAAGAGCACGTACAGATGACCAATAGACATATGAAAATATGTTCAAGGTCAGTAATCATCAGAGAAATGCAAATTAAAACCACAATAAGACATTACCTCAGACCTGTCAGAATGGCTATCATCAATAAATCACCAAGATGTGGAGAAAAGCAAACCCTTGTGCAGTACTGTTGGTAAGAATATAAATTGGTATAGCCTCTATGGAAAACAGTGTGGAGGTTCCTCAAAAAATTAACAATGGAACTACCATATGACCCAGGAATTCTACTGAGTATCTACTCCTCAAATTTGAAATCATTTATCTATAAAAATATATGCACCCTGATATTCATTGCAGCATTATCCATGAAGGCCAGGACATGTAAATGATCAAAATGTCCTTCGATAGATAATTGAATGAAGAAAAGGTGGTACATATATACAATGGAATATTACTCAGTCATAAGAAAAATGAAATCTTACCATCTGCAACAACAACATAGAGGGAATTATGCTAAGTGAAGTAAGTCAGAAAGAGAAAGATAAATATCATATATTTTTACTTATATGTCAAATCTAAGGGCAAAATAAGCAAACAAATGAAATGAAAACAGACTCATAGTTACAGAGGATAAACTGAAGCCAGATAGGATGGTGGTTGGAGTCTGGGTAAAAAAAGTGAAGGGATGAAGAAGTACATATTGGCAGTCACAAAATTGTCACAGGGATGTGAAGTACAGCGTAGGGAATATAATCAATAATTTTTTAATACAACAGAAAACAGCACACACTACATGATGTCACTTATATAAAGTTGAAAAACAGGCCAATCTATCTAATCCAATGGTTCTCAACAGTGACAATGGAGTTTATGGGGGACCTTTGGCACAAATGTCTGGAGACATTTTGGGTTATCATAACCGAGGGTGTTGTTATGTATAGTGCCAGGTGGGAACTAGACTAATCGGGGGATCAATTTGTGAACGATATAAATGTCTAACCACTATGCTGCACACCTGAAACTAATATATAATGATATTGAATGTCAACTCTAAGTGAAAAATAAAAAATTAGAAAATCAGTGTTATCATGTTGTGCTTTGTGTACAATAAAATGAGGTACAGAATTCAATGAGTACTGATGAGTGTCCACTATTGTGTGGTGATATGGCAGGCACAGTGTGCATTTGGTTTTAATGGCCCAGAGGGTTTCTTCATGCTTCTTCCAGTGATCACCCACCCAGACAATGCTGAGCTCTCTGACGCTGTAGATTGGTGACGCTGTAGACAGGCACTGTCGGCTTTTGGGGCCAGATGTGTCTCTGTGGTGGGGGCTGTCTTGCTATCTTCTGGCTCTAGGAATTTCAGCAGCAGCACTTCCAAGTAGATGCCAGCAGCACTCTCTTCTGTGACAGCCCAAGACATCTCCAAACGTGTGTGCCAAATGTCCACTAGTGGCTCAGTCGCTCCCTGTTGAGAACCACCGGATTGGATGGATTGGTCTGTTCTTGGACTTAATGTAAGCGATGTCATGTAGTGTGACCTGTTTTGTGTTGATATAATGTTTTCGAGATTCATCTCAGTGCTACATGTGTAAGAGGCTCATTCATTCCATCTAACATGGACATCCACCATTTGTTTATGAGATATTGTTTCTTCCTTTTGATCAATAGTCAACATGCTTTTGGAGGGTTCTACCCCCGACTTCCTTTGGAACTCTGTTGGACATGACATTTTATAATGAAGTTTTTGTTAATGTGAGCATTCTGTTTCTCTCTAGGAAACCCTGCAGTTCCACCCTTTCTGAGCCACTGGCCTTGTCACCTGGTTGTTAGCACATGCTCAGGGGCACTATCTAGGGAACACTGATTGCTCAGTGACTCACCTCACCACACATAATTAGTGCAAGTTAAGCAAGGCATTTGACTGGCACCTATGCTTGTAGCTGCTTAACTGTTCCTCCTGGTGGGAAAGGGTCTGGGGCAAGGCCCCAGCCCTGCTCCCACTCCCATCAGATGGGAGCTCTGAGCTACAGCTGGGGTGGATGAGGAGTGTGGGCAGCAGCAGTGATGGGCTGCCCTTCCTGTCCCTCCTCCTGCAAAATCTGTATCACTTCTCTACCCAAACTACAGAGGGGCAAAGGATTTGGGGAAGATCAAAAAATAATTGTTTACATGCTGATTATACCTCAGTAAAGGTGAAAACAAAGAGAAAGATATGTCCATGACAGGCAGTAACACAGAAGCCTATTGATGGTGCTTGGACAGGGCTGAGGGCTGCCTAGCATGAGATCGTTAAGGGGATTTTGATGTGTGGCCACTATCCAGAAGGAGAGGAGGGCAAGGGAGTTTCTGGGAGGGGGAACTTGTGTTTAGGTGCTGCGCTCAGAGACATGATATGGGAGTACAGGTCAGAAAGTCCTCAAAGGCCCTAGAAATTTCAGCCTTATAACTGCGAGGCTGATGGGTGAGGTTCCCTAGGAATATACAAAGCAGTCAGTCTCTAAATGGCTAAAAATTTACTTGTTTGGACTATTTTTAAAATTATTACAACTTCAAGTTCACTGATGGCAGGCTTTGGAACTGAGAGTCGTAGCCTGCTGTGAAAAAACACCACCTTGGGGCCCTTCATAGGGCAACTTTGGCTCATCTGTGTCATGCACACCCAACACTAAGGTGCTCTCATCTGGTGCCTTGCCCTCACACCAAGTCCAGTAAGGTGTGAAGGGTGTAGGCATTGCCCTCCTGCCCACCACTTGGACATTTTTACTTTGGGTACCCGTTTGCCTCTTCTTCCCTTCTCTTGTCCTCCTCCCGGGTCCATCCTTGGCCTACTGCTTGATCCTTGATGTCCTCCTCCAGCCCAAGAGGTGGACTGTGTTTGAGGAAGGCTGCCCTGTGGGCGCAAGTGGGTGGCAGCGGGTGGGCGGCAGGTCAGGGTCCTCACTTGGGCCCTTTATCTGTGAGTCCCTGTGCAGTAATCTACTCAGCATGCTGTGCTTGTGACCCCTGAGCTGAGACTGACCCCCACAGGCCGCTGCTCTGTGTCCTCTCCTCCCGGTCTCCATGGCCCTTCACTGGTCCCCTGTAATAGTTACCATGACAGTCATGCATGATCGAGGTGTTCCTCTGGAGCCCAGCCCTCCGCCTGTGCATGCCACTACTGGGAGCATGCCCTGAACTTGTCCCCATGAGAACGCTATTCTTTGAAATAGCCTTTACTTTCTAAAATCATGGATTGTTCAAAAACATTTTAAAATAAATTGCTTTATTCAGATTACCTAAAACTTCTTTTAAGCTTAAAAAAAATGAGTATTGAACATTTAGAGACAAAAGTAACTACCTTAAACTCTCTTATTGGATAATCACTTCTGAAATTTTGGTGTTTTTCTTTACAGTCTTCTACTTATTTTCAGATCGGTGGACATCAATTTTATAGAGTTTGTCTCCTGATTTCCTAATGTCTGGTGAGCGTTGCTGCATGCTGATAGCATCTGCTCGGGTCATGTTGATTCTGCACAGGGCTGCGGTTCAACCATCGCCCCTACCGGCTGAGCCTGCGGGCTGGCCTAACTGACCATAACACGGTGTTTGCCAGAGTGGCCTCCAGACAGCCTGGGCTTGGCCTGCTGGGGACTGCCGTCTCCCTTGTCCACAGCAGGTCCTCAGCTCCTGGCCAGTAGTCAGGCACACAGCTCTGTTTCCCAAGACCTATCACCCTACTGGGAACTTTGTGTCATGTGGGCCGTGTGCTCAGTGGTGCTCTGGGGATTCAGGCACAGGGACCTCTGCCTGAGCTAGGTGCTCTCAGCTACTGCATCATGGGACCTTACCCAGATATCCTGCCTCCTTTGCTGTCAAGGACCGTGCATCCTGCAACCATGCCTGTGGCTTCTCTTTTGTGAAACCTTCTCACTCAGGGTCTTGGACCTGGAAGTGCAGTTCTGAGATAAATGATTGTGCAAGAGTTTTCTCTGCACAGGAGATAGGCCCCAGGGGAATAATTTAACTAGACTGTGGAAAACCTTTCAAGGCTTTTCAATTCTAGGCTGCTGACTGTTCATTTTCTGGTCTCAGCAGGTTCTGAGCCTGTAACTGGCAGTGAGCATCAGTTCCAGGTGAGCCTGGCTGTGCCCCACCACTGCCCCAGGTTTCCATTCTGCTCAAATCTTGGCCCTTCATCCTGCTTCCCTCCATTTGTATTAGCTTTTCACACACTCACATGTCCTTCCGGTTGTCTGCTTTTCCATGTACTACTTCCACCCAGACTCTTGAATTCTAATAACATGCTGGTTTCTGATCCAAATGTTGTAAACTTGCAGCTCTTTTAGTCCCAGTACCCCAGGTTTTCAGCCTTCTTAAGTTTTGGTTTTAATATTTAAGTATATATTCAAGATAGACAAATTAGGTTTTATTAACAAAACATGTCAAACCTGATTTGTAAGTCTTTATAGATAGTTTCAGATGAAGCTGGAAAACAAGGTATGTTCAAGGGACGGGGTTGCCCTGCTTCTCGCATTCACCATGAGCCTGCTGTCAATCAGAGGTCTGTCACCATGCACATGGCCCATTTCCAGCACGAGAGCCCACACTGTCTCCTTTTCTGCCATGTTTCAGTTCCTACTTTAGCCTTGGTTCTAGGCCTCAACACTATCTTTTAAAGTGAATGCTATTATTTATTTACATTTTTTATTGTAGCAAAGTAGACCTAACATAGAACTTAACCATTTTAAAGTGTATAATTCGGTGACATTCAGCGGTTTGCAGTGTTGCGCAACCCCCACCCTCTGTGGAGCTTTTCCATCGCTTTAAACAAAAACTCTGTCGCCAATAAAAGAATCTATTGCTTCCTTTGTGTGAGTTCACCCACTTGTGTGCATATGTGACACTGAGAATTTATCTCCTTGTAAAACACATCATCGATCACAGGCTACTGAACATGGCTTCAGTGTTCATCTGCTTGTTTCTTTTCCAGCTTTCTTCCACTGTCTTAAATACAGCTAGCCTTTGTTTTAAAATACATGCGACATTGTAACTAATTCCATTTTGAAAACAGATTGCCCAAACAGGAAAGCCTTTATAATTCTCTCCAAAAAGGGATGTGGCTACTGCTACGGGTTTCAAAACTGTCTTTCTTATCTGCTCTGGTGACAGTTCTGCAGCACACCTGGCAAATGAAGCAAGATGCACTGCCTGCTCTGGCAGCAGGTTGGCAGATCTTTTGTTTTAAACTTCTCGAGAGAAGACACAAAACTCAGTGTACAGTGGGCCTGATGCAAGACAGGGCAAATTTCCCTAAGTGACAGGGAGACCAAGCCCTGTACCGAGAGAAGAGGGTCCTTTGGCGGAGAGTGAAGAAAGAATTCAACACACATGCCAAAGTTAGAGTCAAAAGGAAAGTTTATTAGAAAAAGGAGTAACACTCCACAGACAGAGTGTGGCCTCCTTTTAGAGGCAGAGAATGCATGAGGGACAGTGCAAGAGACAGAGGAAGGCACTGAGAGAGACCCTGAGTGTTCAGGGAATTCAGTTTATATGTCATTTTGTAGTTCCATTTCTTTTGATGTGGATGGGGAAGAGTATGTAGTGAGGAAGGGGAAGAGTATGTAGGTAAAAAGGTAATAATACGTAGCGTGAAAGGCCTGCTGGCAGTTCCCAGCCTTTATTCCATAGGTTCCCCATGGTTTTAGCCATAGGGAATGACTCTTAGTTGCTCTTTCCCCTTCACAGGTGTGGGGAATGGGCTGTTAGCAATCCCAACCGAAATCTTCCTCTGTTCTGCAAGTGTCCTTTTGGCTTGGCTGCAGGGCTGATTAGCACATTGCAATCTCTGATTGTGGTTTGATTAACATTTTTAATTTTCTTGCCTCCTCCCCACATTACTGGCAGCCACCATTCTACTCTCTGTTTTTATGAGTTCTGCTATTTTCTATTCCACATGTAAATTAGATCATACAGATGTGTCTTTCTCTGACTTAGCTCACTTAGCATGATACCCTCGTGGTCCATCCATGTTGCCACAAATGGCAGGATTTCCTTCTTTGTCATGGCTGAGTAATATATACATAATACCTCATCTTCAATATTCATTTACCTATTGATGGGCACTTAGGTTGCTTCCATGTCTTGGCTATTGTGAATAATGCTGCAGTAAACATGAGGATGCAGATATCTCTTTGAGGTATGATTTTGTTTCTTCAGATAAACACCCAGAAGTGGAATTGCCGGATCATATGGTAGTTGTATTTTAAATTTTTTTTAGGAATCTCCAAGCTGTTTTCCATTGTGGCTGCATGAATTTGCAATCCCACCAACAGTGCATGAGGGTCTTCTTTTCTCCACATCCTTGTCAACACTTGTTGTTTGTTGATTTATTGATGATGTCATTCTAACAATGATGTCTAATTTGCATTTCTATGACAATTAGTGATGTTGAGCCTCTTCATATGTCTATTCGCCATCTGTATGTCCTCATAGGAGAAATGTCTATTTAGATGGCCAATAGATGTATGAAAAAATGCTCAGTGTCACTAATCTTCAGAGAAATGCAAAGTAAAACCCTTCCTGTGTCTACTTGGGCACTTTTATCACCAAAGGAGTGGAAGGCACCTTGCAAGTTCAGCGAGTTGGGAGAAGGAAAAGCCAGAGGAGGAGGAAGGAAGAGGGGCTGGTGGGTAGGGGGGCGGGCTGTGGGGAGGTGTGTGAAGGCTGAGCCTGAGATTACTCAGCTGGTTATAGATTAACCACACCCTATAGATTTTTAAATGGCCTTCTGGAAACTCTTGCCACACCTACAAGAGAAATGATCTATAAATAGATAGGACTAGTGATCCGGTAATTCCTTCTCTCTTGCAGCCCCCACCTGAAACTCCCCCTCCCCATCCTGAGTAAAGAGGTTCACGCAGAACTTGAGACAAAGGAATCACATGCCCCTTGCAATGGACACTGCAGAGGTATATAAGCTATAAGAAATCTAACCAGGGCGAGCTCATGCTTTGGTGCAGTTAAAGTCTCACGCACTCCGCTGGCATTAAATTCTCCTTCCTCTAACAAAGTTGTCTGAACGTCCGATTTCCTCTGTCGGGTGTTGCTTCCTGAAACAGGTGGCTGGAAGATAAGTGTAGCAGCCATTTGCCCTTCATCTCTGTGCCCACACCACCTCCATTTTGTCCAACCAAGTGCAGCTGTCATTGAAGACTAAGGGCTGGATGCAGGGTTATTCTCCAGAGGGTCATGTGCCATAGCAAATGAGGCTCTGGAGCATCGTACACTGAAGAGGGCCAGGGAGAAAGAAGGCGAGGAGACGCTGGGGGTCCTATGTCTTCTGGTCAGACCCAGTGCTCCTGGGCAGTGAGGGACACCTGGAATCCAGGGTGTTTGCTTCTTCCTGAGCCTGCGCATCCTCCTGGGACAATGCCTACTCACCCTGCACTGTGCATCTCAGGCCTGAGTCTTTGAGCCCTGACCAGGGGCTGGGTGTTGGCTTCTCACTGAACCCAAAGGATGGAGTTGGGCCCAGGCAAAGACAGAGGGTCTTCCCTCCTGGTCAGTGGCTCTGATTGGCTGCACCTCACCCCTCTGCTCCCCCATCCACCTCCCTCTGGCTCTCTCTCATGGTCCACTATCCACTAGGACTAAGGCTGGTCACTGTGCCCACTGGCTTCCTGAGTCTCTGTGTGAGCACAGGCACCTTATCACTCAGGCTCCCCAGGACACAGGCAGGGCCACGGCTGGGCCGGGAAAAGGGGCTGCTGCCTTCTCTGGAAGGGCCAGTGGGACAGGCCTTTGTAGCCTGGCATCTAGCCGGCCTGGGGTGGAGTCTTTGTCTGATTCCTGACAAAGACTAGTCTAGGCGTCTAGTTGGGAAGCAAGAGCTCTGTAAGAAACGCTGCCTGACCTTGGAGAGTAAGAGGATGGACACAGAGGTGCCACTGGGAACTGCTGTCAGAGCACAGGCAGACCACTGTCCCCACACAGAGCAGACCTCAGAAGTGGGATCAGACCTTATCCTCACTTCACAACGAGAAACTGAGGGCCGAGGAGGTGGGCAAGTGGCTCCCAGGGGTGAGTGCCCTTACCCCAATGAGCAGCAAGGAGGAAAGGGAGAGGGCCTTGCAGAATGATGCGTGGGAGCTAGGCTGATGGCAGGCACAATTCCCCGCATTAGGCCTCCACCTGGGACCTGGTATAGGAGGTCCCTTCTGGTCTCAAGAATGAGCATAGCTGGCCTGAGAGTGGGATCTCTGCAAGTTGCGGCTTCCGTGGATGATTGAAGCCCAGGGGTGGATGAGGGCACAACTTAGAGATAGTGAACACTCTGGTCACTCCCATACTTCACGTGTCCATCCCCCCAGGTGCCACAGCCCGAAGGCTCTGCAAGGACCTGACCTGAGCAGAAAGCTGCACAGACTGGCTTGTCTTGGGCCCTGAGTGCTCTGTCCTCCCTAGGGGTGAGGAATAGGCTATGGTCCCGCCAGTGATGATAAGAACCTCTCGTTGCACCAGAACCTCTCTCATTACCCGAGCCAGGCCTGCATGTCAAGCCAGGCCGCCCCACAAGCCGCATAGGGTGGGCGACCAGAGTCAGCAACGACAATAGGTACTTAACCAGCACTTTGACCAGCAACTGTCTTGACCAACAGTACACTGCGAGTCTGGCCTCCTGGCCTCACACCTTCTCATCTGCAGCCACTGCGGAGGTCCCAGGGTTCATGGGCAAGTTGCACTTAAAAAAGGAAGGCCTGATTGGCTGAAGAGACGCGGAACCCAGAAAATGAGAGCCTCGCTGTGGGTCTGAGGCAAGAGCTGTGCTTTGTAAGGGACACTGCCTTCCCTATTTCAGGAAGGGGTGGAAGTTGCCTTGACAGGCTACCCAGGTGGGCTGATAGGGCCTGTACACCCTTCTCATAAAACACCAAGCCACTTCACATACAAGCGCACCAGAACACAATCATCAAACTCTTACCACACCCAGGGAACAGTAAGCCAGGCTCTGGCGGAGACTGACAGGACGTCATCTGGAGGTCACTGATGGGGGCAAAGTGACTCTGTGTCTGCAGGTGTCATGTGATGGAAACTTGGGTGGTTTCTCAGAGTGGAAGTTTTGCTGCAGTTTGTGGACTTTATTTATGGAAGGAAAGGCTAAATTTCAGTTACAGAAGAGTGATAAAAGAAGCAATTTTTTTCTATCCAAGCCTGACAGAACTTGTGGTGCACCTTGCAACCCCAGAGTCCAAGCTTCCGGGGCACGCGGCCACCTGTTGGTTGCATCTTGGGTTGAGATGCCAGAAGGAAAGCAAAGCTCACACTCGGATTTATGATTTGGCTGCCAGACAGTTCATTTTGATGTGTACACAGAGTTCCTTGTTTGGTCAAACGCAAACAGATGCCCATTTGTCCTCATGTGTTGCTAATGCCATCGGGAGCAAAGTCCACTGTAATGGGCGTTTCACAGGGCCCCGTGCGGTAGGCAGCACTATCTCCCTGCACAGACCAGAAAGCCAAGGCCACAGGCTCAGCCAGAGCAACCTGTCTCACTCCAAGGCCACTGTCACTGTGTTCAGCCAGGCTGTCTTCAGGCAGACTCACTCTCCCCTCTATTTAAAGAAAGCAGAACAAGCTTTTATCTGTTATCTTGAGATTGTGACAGCGCTGGGCAGTGGAGGCTTGGAAAGAGGTTGGAGGTGGTGCTTGGACAGGTACATATTTTTCTGTCTCTGACATCGTTTGGCTCACAGTAATTATGCAAACAGTGTGAAACAGACTTTGTCATTTCCTAAGAACAGGCCTTCAGGAAGGAAAGGTGGGTGGCCCCAACCTCTCCCTGGTTCTCACACTGTGATGCTCAGGCTTTTCTGAGTCCAGAGGGCACGCGTGAAGGTAGGTGAGCACAGGTTGTGGGATTCCCCAGCACAAGTAGTTGGGCCTGTTGCCTAAGGCAGCAGAATCTAAATGGCTTTTGGGAAGGAGCATGGATGACAAGAGGCAAGTGCCAGGATCTGTCCAGCAAATTCCACCTGTCCTTTTGTTAGAGAAGCTGTGGTCCGTGGTTGGCAACCCCACCAGGCCTGGAGGGTGTCTTCTACTTACAGCCTCAGAGGACGTGACATGGCCTCAAACCTTGTTTGAAATTAACTCCTGTGTCCCCTGATGTTCCTGTGTCTCCTGACATTCCTGTGTCCCCTGATGTTCCTGTTGACCTTTGTTTAAATGACAGGAACCTGTTCTCACTTCCTGTTATCATGCCACATATTTGCAGGGGCTCTAAGCAAGGTCCTGCTGACCTCTGGCCCATCCTGAGCCCTGAGCCCTGGCCCCTTAGCACCCTGGCATCTGAGGTGGCTGGGCAGCCTACGGCTCCTCATCTGCAGGCCTGGACCTTCTCTCCCTCTGGCTCTTAACATGTGAGGGACTCTGTCCTGTGAGGTTCTGCCCTGCCTGCTGCAGACCTGTGGTGTCCTGACATTTCCAGAGTGTAACCAAGATTTCAATGCTTGGGCTGAGGGAAATGTGAATGCCAGCATTTTAACTTTCCTCTTTCATTTAAAACAAAGTTTATGCCCTAAAAATAGATTAAGAAGAAAACAGAAGGAGAAGGAAAATGAGGTGAGAGTGACTCTAAAGAGAGACAAGAGGGTCCCCAGGACCTGGCTCTAGGGTGGAATAATGAGCGATTGGCTCTAGGAACAGCTGTGCGCTGCTGTCCACTGCGGGCCAGGCACTTGCATGTAACCCCAATCCCTGCAGAGCCCCGGGAGTGAGCTGTCAGCCTCATCTCTGAAGATCATGAGATGGGGCCCAGAGGCTGAGGTCCATCCTCACTGTGTCTCTTTGTTCCCCAACTGCTCTCTGCTGACCCTGACCTTCTGCTCTTACTAGGCTTCTGTAGGGCCACTATGCTGCCCTCCTTAGCTCCAAACGGCCTCCTCGCTGCCTGTGTGCTCGCTGCCTTGGCTTTCAGCTCTGTGGGTAAGGACGGCCACATGGCCCCTTCCTTCCAAAGGCTGGAAGGGTAAGATAGTCTGCACAGCAGATGAATGTCCACTTATGGGAGGTAGGTCCAGCTCCAAGAGCTGTGGTGGGTGCTGCAGGGTTGTGGCCCCTGGTCAGCATCTGGGCCTATGCTGGGTGGTGGGTCAGCACAGGGTCAGGGCCTATGCTTCCCTACCCTCCAGGAGGGACTGGAGACTGAATGGGCGGGCACATTCCACATCACAGGGAGCAATTTCGTGGCACCTGGACTTCCAGGAGTGTTTGGCTATTGGAAACATCAGCTATGATTCTTGAGAGTTTCATTCCTGAATTACTTTTTGAACAGTTTTTATTTCCTTTCCACAGAGAGTTATACATGCAAAAGGTGTGCTCTTAATACATGTGATTCTAGCACACAGAGGAGTTGTGAGACCTCTCAAAGCTGCTTCAGCTACAGACAAGAATTCATTTCAACAGGTACGCTGCCAGGCCCAGCAGGACTGTCCCACTGCAGGGGACCACGCCACTTCCCTGTGCTCAGTTCTGCCCCAGCCCCTTCCCCCCACCTGGAGTGGTGATGCCCGCATTGTAACAAACGTTGGCCAGCCGCCCTCTGTCGGTCAGTCCGTGGACCAACGCGGAAACAGGAGTGGACACATGGACGCAAGGCCCGGAATCATCCCAGTGGCCACCGGCGCAGCGTCGCTGCTTGTGGTTCCGACCGACACTCCCTGGGTTGTTCCGTGCAGGGCAGCCCTTGACGTTTGTAGAAGAGAAAGGCTGTGCAGAACGCCAGTGTGTCCCGCTGAACTTCTCAGCCACACTGGGGAACAACACGATGTTCGCGTATGGCCACCAATGCTGCAGCTCTGAGCTATGTAACACTGGGGACTTCCAAGGTGAGCTGGAGTTTCTGCCCCTTCTGACTGAACTGCTGCCTCCGCCTCCCAAGAAGCTGCCTGTCACCTGGCTGCTTTGAGACTCCCCTGACCTTGCCGCTGGGGACCTTCCCTGCTAGCAGATGACACAACCTTGCCTTGCTGGGGACTGAGTGACTGTTGGGTGCCAGTCTGCAGGTTCAGACTGTCCTTCTTCACCCACACGGCCCCCTTCCCTAAGTACCTGCTGGACCAGAGCCCCTTCTCTCGGGAGTCTAAGTGGTTGTCCAGGGCAGGGATAACCCCTCCCCTGTCCCCCGCTCCATCTGCTTAGTTAATGGCCCTCCACTCCCTGTCCACCTTGCCACCCTCCTTGTAAAGTTTTGATAATTGGAAGGTGGGACTTAATAATACTCTAGGTTCCTTTTTCGGCTTATTCCTTAAGATGACATTTTCTCCTCTGCACTCAGTGCCTCAGAAGTCCTCAGTCCTCAATGGTGTCCAGTGCCCTGCCTGCTACACGGAGAACACCAGTCTCTGTGAAGCAGTTCTCCTCAACTGTGCTGGTGCCGAGACTAGGTGTGTCCAAGTGAACAGCACAGGTATGCACACTTCCAAGCCTTTCTTGTTCAGCCTCTTAAACGGTGCAGTGTGCTGGCTATCTATTGCTGTGTGACAAACTTGGTAGCTTAAAACAACAGCATTACTTACTTTACACATCCATCTGCTGGGGGTCAGGAATCTGGAAGCTGCTTAGCTGGCCGATTCTGGCCCACAGTTGCCCATGAGGTTGCAGTATAGTTGTCAGCAGAAGCTGTGGTCATTTGGACAGAAGACCTGCTTTTGAGACCACTGGTGTGTTCACCGGCTTGGTCCCTCTCTACCTGGGTCGCTCCATGGGTGTCCTCATGGCACATCAGCTGGCTTTCTGGAGAGCAAGTGGTTGAGGGAAGGGGGCCAGATAGGGGAACAGAGAGAGACAGAGACAGAGAGACAGAGAGAGAGATGGGGAGTGGGGGGAGAGAAGGGGTCAGAATATATAGTTTTAGTAATTTAATCTCAGAAGTGTCATATCATCGTGTCTGCTGTATCCTGTTGGTTGCCCTAACATACACGGGAGGGACTACACAAGGGTATGGGTGGCAGAAAGTGGGTACCACGGGGCCCATCTTGGAGGCTGACCACCATGTGCACCAAGGGGTGGTACAGGGCCAAATGCTTGTTATTCCCCCAAGGTTTGGAGGAGCCTGTGTCAGAAAGGAGAGTGGAAGAGGGGAGGCTCAATTGCTTCCCGTGGCAGAGTAGAAGACTTAGGCACATGGGACCTTGGCTCATTGGCAACCAAGAGGGAAACACCTCAGTTCTGGTTTTCATCGTTACTGCCATTACTGCTATTTCAAAACCACATGGTTAAGCTCTTAATTTGTGTAGGTGTCGTTCTGAAATCTGTAAAGGTATTGCCACTTTCCTGAGTAGGTGAGAGTGTGTGTCTGATAGGGGCGTGTGCATCATCTGACAGAAAGTGGGAGTGTGACCACAGCCCTGGGCTGCAGAGCCAGTGGGCACTGTAGGTCCCTTTGTGATCAATATGTAAAAAGTTTCATGTCGCTAGTCATGTTAAGTCACTGATTAAATGATGGTAGAGAAGTTTGATGGGAATGAATGCAGATTGCATCTTGTCTTTTTGAGATTTTGGAGGGCTGTCAGGTGAATGGCCAAGGTGAGTGGAGACAAACGAGGAGCAGGCAGCATCACCAAGGTTCAGAAGAGGCAGGGTATGGGGAGTGGTCTGTCCACTCCGACTTGACTTGCCATGGGAAACACAGGTGTGCAGTGAGGTGCCATGTGCTGAACTCACATTGGACTTGCAGCCTGGGGAGGAGAGACCTGATCTCAGGCGGACCTACATTGTTTCCCTCTGGAAGCATGGGTGGGACAGAGAACAGGAGCCACTGGGCATTTAGCCGAGTGCATAGTTCTAACCTCCAGCCTTCCTCCTGCTGTCAATCATCTCTCCCTGAGTCAGGAACCAGGGCCTCCAGTCCCAGCCATGCATCTGACACAGTAGGACCATTTGGGATCCCTCCTAAGCTGAGGAGTCACTGGGGCTAGAGAGAAACAAGATTTGGTTCCAGAACAGAGCTGAAGCTGCAGTGGTTGTTTCTCTGGAAGAAGACAGGACTTAGAGATTCTGGGCCCCTAGAAACTCTTGTCCCCCAAGGGAGGCAGGCATGGCAGGATGCTGTGAGAAGGAGACAGGATGAGAAGGAAGACTCACCCTTGGATCTCTGTCTTAGCAGATGGTGATAGAGCAAGCATTTTCGCCAAGGGTTGTGCAACTGAAACTGCCTGCAACTTGAAGAACTTTAATGTGTTGAATGGCATAATAATCCATACCTACTGTGTGGACACACACGGGGCGAGCCCCCCACTGCTGTCTGTCGCCTCCTCACTCCTGACTGCTCTCATCCTGCTCAAGGTCTTATTTTGATTGTTTAGGCCCTGCCAAGGCCACCCCATGGGCTACACACCCGGAACCTGGTGTCCTCAGATGGCTCCCTCCCAGCACTCCCCAGACATCGCAGAATTAAAGAACTGATACTTTCTTAAGCATGTGTGTGATTACTTTAGGTAAAACAAACAAACAAACAAACAAACCCCCACCTATTCTTCTAATGGTTTCTTTCTTCACCCCAAGAAACACATCTGAGAAGAAGTCTGAGACAGCATCTGTGACAATTGTTGTGACCCTACCTACCTTTGTCACTCATCCCATATCCTCGCACATCCCCAAAACATACCTCTTTCCTGATATCCTCAATTTCCTGTCCTAACCCTTAACTGCCCTCCATCAAGGAAAATGCTTTTGAATAACAATTCAAGGACCACAGTCTGTGAAATCCTGGGTACAATCAGATCTATCTCACCTGGGAACCACGACAGGTACTGAGGGTGGATGGCCTGGGGATGAAGGAGATAGGCAGAGGTGAACTGTGAGGTTCATTCTCAGTGCTAAAGAATGGGAGGCTGATGCAGTGGGGCCCAGATGGCTCTCCCCACACGTAGGGCTTATGACCATGGATGTGTGTGGAGCCATCCTTCTTGTGATGCCAGGAAGAGTGTCCAGGGTACAGGCTGTGTGAGGCTCTTGTGATGCCCAAGCTACAACCTAGAGCTCTGCAATTTTCTGGATGTATTCCTTGCAGGCGACATTGCACAAAAGAGAAGGATGCCCCACTGTGGTGATTGGAGCCAGAAGGAAAGCGGTCCACTGTCTGCACCACATAGCGCCCAATGCACTGAGGCTCCTGGGCTAATTGCCCACTTGGACCACCAAGCAGCAGGCTGCTGCCCTCAGTCCTACCTCTGCTTTTGCCTCCCAGGCTTCATTAGAACCATGTTTGAGGGATTATCTGCCCAGACCATTATCACATTTTATGCCCCTTCCCACCCGGTGCTCAGCACAGTGATGTATGAGACCATGAAAAACACAGGTCCCTCTGCCAGAGATAAGGAGCTCACACACAGATAATAATGACAGGAGTTTGTAACTGCAGGGGATTCTGGGCGCAGAGTAGTGGAACAGCTCAGGGAGCAGGGAAGGGAGCACACAGTTGGTGTTGGCACATGAAGGAGGGAAACTGAGGCAGGGCTTGAGGGAGGAGCCCATACCTAAGTACCTCCGAAAATGGCTAATAGGCAAAGTCCTCAGGGAGGCTGTGAATTAAACTGGAGTTGCATGAGATCCTTTTATAAGGAAAGCCCTGGGGAAATAATAGAAGGGCCTATGCTGGTTGGGCTCCTGAAGACGTCTCAGGAGCTCTTGTGGGGAGTTTCCCTGTCATCTCCACATAGTCTCACAGATGGGAAAGCTGGCAGCAGGGCGGCCACCATCCAGATGGTCTGGTTGCACGCTGGTGCCTCACTGACTGTCAACCCATCACCATGTCCTAGGAGTATTAAGTAGTAGCCAGAGTGGCTGTAACAGAGAACAAAGTGGCACAGACTGGGGACTTTAATGAGAAAACCTTATTTTTTCATATCATTTTAGTTTTTGTAGTCTCCATTTATAACTGGTTCTTTTTTATGGTTGCTGTTTCCTTTCTTATGCTTACTATCTCTTTACTGAAGTTCCCACTGAGATCATTTATTTTTCCTTTAAGTTCATTAAGCATCTTTATAACCAGTCTTTTGAACTCTATGTCTGGTAGAATACTTGTCTCCATTTTATTTAGTTCTTTTTCTGAAGTTTCTTCTGTTCTTTCATTTGGGATGTTTTTGTTGTTGTTTATTTGTTTTGTTTTGTTTTCTGATTTGGCTGCCTCTCTGTGTTTGTTCTATGTATTAGGTAGGGCTGCTATGTCTCCCGGTCTTGGCCAAATGGCCTTATGTAGTGGGGGCCCTTCGTGGCCCAGTGTGACTATCTCCCTGATCACTTGCACAAGGTACTCCAATAGTATCCCTTGTGTGGGTTGTGTATGCGCTCCTGTTGTAGTTGTGTCTTGATTGCTCTTGCACATTAGTGAGTGGGATTGACTCTCAGGCCTGACTGGCAGTAAAGATTGGCTATGCCACAGGGTATGAGGTATTGAGTAGGGGGCTGACTACACAGAGTGGAATTTGCCTAGTAGGCTTTGTCTGCTGTTGAGACCACCCTTTGGGAGTGCTTGTGTGGGGATAGTCAGGGTGCTCTGTTGTCTGACATCAGCCTCTGGATGTGTTTTGTCCTGTGGCCTTTTGGGTAGGGACATATACAGACCAAGGTCATTTGCTGCCTGTGACCTGCGTGTGGCTACCTGGTAGGAGCTACAAAACTTTCTGCAGTTGGTCTCTTCCTGTCCTGGACCTCAAAGAACTTAGGAAGAGGCCCATGCTGGGGAACCAAGGCTGGGTGCCACCAGTACCAGGTCTGGGGCAACTCAGTAAAAGTCCCAAGGCGCCTTCCAGGACTCAGGCTGCCTGCTGGCTGCCCATAAGGCTCAGCAGCTGAGAAAGCCTTGAGTGGCACACGAATTGGGTGAAAATGAGGTTGAGGGAGTCGCCAGGTTTTTGGGTGAGTTGTGGTTCCCAATGTTAGTGCACATTCAAATTTCATGCCAATGCTGAGCCTGTGGGCACTCACAGAAGTCTTAGATCCCCCTGAGGGCACCTGTCCTCCTCATGCCTGTAGACTCCTGGGATTTGTTTAAGAAATACTGCAGCTGGGGTCAGGCTGTTTGCCCACTCTCACATGGAGCCCATTGATTTTTGTTGAAAGAAACTTCCCACCAAAGGGGCAGGGTGGGCCATTCGCCTCCCATTGGTAATGGGAGTTGGGTGAGGCAGGGCCCTGGGAGTAAAGCGGATTTCATCAGACAATGCAGATTCAATTTTGGCTGTGTGAGGGAGTATTCATCGAGGTAAAGATGGCACCCACCTGTAGGCTGCACAGTAGCATGGCTAAACACAGGGATAATGGCGGTGACTCTTTATCCCTTCCCTGAAGCCACAACAACCCAATATTTCCTGTATGTCTCTGGTGCCTCCTGAGCTGCTGACCCTCTGATAGAGCCCAGAGTGAGTGCCTGTGAGTAAAGTCTGGCATAGAGCTTTTAAGGGGATATCTGGATTTCCAACTGCCTTTCAGTCTCATGCATATGGTTGGAATCCTGACTTTAACAGCCAGATTGTGGGTTCTCCTTTCCTCAGCACTGAAACCTTGAGCAAGGGGAGCCCATTGCGGGATGGAGCCTGTCCCTTCTCTGGTGGTATCTCCAAGGCATGATATCCCTCCAGATGCTCAACCACCACATGTGGGTGTTTGGACCAGCCTGGTTTGCATCTCAGCCCTTCCTACAATGTGGCCCCTTTTTAATCTTTAGTTATAGGAATTCTGTTAAGCTAATCTTCAGATGGTTATTCAGGTTGAAATTTTTTTGTAAGTTTAATGTGGTCATGGAAGGGGCAAGCATTGTGTTTACCTACTCTCATCTTGGTCAGACCCTAAAGTCTATATGAGAGTATACATATCTTCATGAAATGACACAAAATCCAAAAGAGAAGAAAAGACACACTGGGTAAAAGAGGCACCTATGCAAATACAGGGTGGGGGGAAATAGAAGTTGGAATAAATTTTATTAAGGAACATCTTCATCTTGTGGTTATTCAGGGTGTAACTACTAATTCCACCAAGTTTTTCATCCAGCCATCCTTGTGTGCGTTCAGTCCACCATTCCAAGTGACATTTTTAAGTGCAGACCGTGTGGCAGACACTCTTCTAGGCTGGGGACAGCACAGTGAAACAGAATTCCCTGGATTCATGGTGTTTTTATTGTGGTTGTAGCTCACATAGACAGGATATTAATGAGTATATGTGTAGTATGCTAGATCAGAAAAACCATAACATAGGGATGAGAATGTGAAAAGCTGGTGGGGCAGGGAATGAGCATTTTCAGTATGATTAGCATGGAGGGCCTCACTGAGAAGGTGACTTTTTGCATAAAGGCCTAAAGAAAGGGAGGGAGAGACCCCATGGATACATAAGGGAAGAAAAAATTAGGAAAACAGCCAGTGTAAAGGTCTTGAGAGGAAGCAAGTTCTTCTCAAGGAGGGTAAGGAGACCAGTTGAGGGTGAAGTGTAGTGGGTGAGGGCAGAGCAAGAAGGAGGAGTGAGGGACAGAGCAAGAAAGAGAGCAAGGAGCAGGGTGTGGAGAGTAAGGTGAGTGGGGAGGTGAGTGAGGAAGAGTGCGAGGAGGTGAGCAAGGACTAGAGTGAGGAGGAGAGTGAGGAGAATGAAAAGGTGAGCAAAGAGACAGAACAGTAGGTCTAGTTCATGCAGGCTTTGGCTGTTGCTCTGAGTCAGGTGGGTTAATGCTGATGATTTTGGACATAGGAGGGATGAGATCTGACTGGATCTACTGAGCTCAGTGTAGAGTAGGCAGTCAAAAATTAGTACTGGCTAGGGTGATCCCCCAATTAGTACAACACCCATCTGACACAGTACATAGTTATTACAAATTTATTGGCTATAATCCCTATGCTGTACTTTATATCCCTGTGACTCTTGTAACTGTTCATTCTTAACCTTTCACCTTTTTCTCCAGCCCTTTAACCCCTCTCGCATCTGGCAACCATCAGTTTGTTTTCTGCATCTATGAGTTTGTGTTTTGTTTTTTATTTGTTCTTTAGATTCCACATATAAGTGAAATAATATGGCATTTATCTTTGTCTGACTTACTCCATTCAAAATAACCTCTAGGTCCATCAATGCTGTTGCAGATGGCAAGATTTTATATGTTTTTATGGCCAAGGAATATTCCCTTGTATATATTACCACCTCTTCTTTATCTGTTCACCTAGATGGACACTATCTTGTCAGATGTGTGCTATGAGTAGGGAGAAAACAAGAGAGTTTCTCTTTCAACTGTAGATGCATGTTTCCCTGAATTGGAGAAGGTAGTACTGAGGGTTCAAACGTTAGCTTTTCAATGCTGTGGTTCAGCTTTGTCATTCTAGAAAAGGGACTTGAATAAAGTAACCAGTGAGGAAGAATAAGGGATGGGTGTTGGGATGGGATGGCCAAAAGAGCCCAGTGTTTTAGCCCTGGAGAAGCAGGATCACAGCATATATCCATGCAGTGCCCAGTGATTCCTCATGAGCACAGGTAAGAACAGGGTTCTGTGGAGAGAAATGATGCTCCCAATCCAGAGCTGCCCCAGGAATCCTTCCAGTGCAGCCTTGGGGAAAAATGAAATGAAAAGATTAAAAGGTCAACATTCTCCAGTGCTCCAACATGAACTGCTTTGGAGTGTGACCTGGAGTAAGGTCGGCGCTGCTCAGCTGTTCTCCTGGGAACTTGAGCAGAATGCCCAGACCCTGCCATGTTGGACACAGTAACAAGGGAAGTAAGAGGGCTGAAGAGTAAATATGACATCCTTCGCTTCATGTCCCATGATTCCATTCCTCTAACTCCTTCATCCATGTAGATTGTAAAATAGACCATGAGATTCTCGAGAGACGCATAGGACATAGATTTTGTCATATAACAGGGATTTCATAAATATATGTTAAACTAAATTGAGCTTTTTCCCTTCCCAAAACATGAAAGAAGATAAATCTTGCTAATGAATTAAGGGAAATAGTAGCACATAGATGTATATACTATGCAGGTAGGGATTGAAAGCTGATAGACTTATTTTGAGTTAGAGGCGAGATCAGCTGTTCAGTATGAGAGGGAGGGAATTACCCATGCTATGGGGAAGAGAGAGATGGAAAGCCCTGGGAATAAAGGAACAATGGGAAAGCTATCACTGGTTTTGAAGAATGTGACTGAATATATCAGAGATGTTATACATACCAGTTTCATCAAGAGGCTTCAGGGAGAGTATCAGATAAAACCTACTCTTGCCTCTTTTGTATGTTCCCTTGCCACAATCATTGCTTACCCCTTGCCCACAGAAATCAGTCATAACAGCCTGACCACTGGTGTCAACAACTTAGCAGTATAGTTCTGATGAAACAGGCAAATACTGAGCAGGATTTGGGCATTCACTCCTCCTCTGGGCTCTGTTTTCCTCCTATGTCACAGGGATCATGGATTCTATTTAGGGAGGTCGTCTTCTTTCTGGGCTGTTGCTTCCTAAGGGGTTTAAAGGTAAACCTGGACCAGAAGAGTTGCTAGTGTGTTGGCATAATCAACAGCAATTTTTTGTGGTGCTTGTGATTTTCGGCTTCCCACTGCATGCTGCCTGAACTTGTGGAGATTGACAGAACTAGGATCAGTGGATTCTTTCCTACTGCACAGTACCAAAACAAAGCAGCTCATACTCCTAGGGCAACACAAGTTCATAGGTCAAAAAAAAATCACGTCTGATAACTAAGTGACAGCAAAAGTGGATGACATGGGACCACCTGACAACATAATGACTTAATAGACTATCAATCTTAATATCTACTAAAATAGAATGTAAAGAAAAATGCCATAAAGGACAAAGAAGGATGTTGCATACTGACATCATGAACTGTTAATTCAGTATCAACGTTGTCAAGCAACAGCAGACAGGAGGAATAAACTGCAGAAGGAAATAAGCACAGTGACAAGTTCTGTTGAACATTATTTAATCTGAGAAACTGCTGGATCAAGCAGGAAAACATAACCAGACACATATCCAAGACCTGAACAATTAATAATTGCAAGCTATCAGATATCAGAAGAAATCAATATCCAACAATGATCTACATTATTTAGATTATATTTTACAATAAAGTTAAAATTTAACGAAGATGGTTTTTAAAAATCTCCTCTACAGAAACAAGTAAACATATTACTAAATCCATGTAAAATTTCATGAAGGAAATTAAATAAGTCGATAGAGTAAACTCCATAGAACTATAGAAATGAAGTAAAATTAATGAGGGCAGAAATCAAATAGAGAACATATAACGTAGTAAATAAGTGAAACTAAGGTCTTGTTCCTTGAAAATATTACACTTTTACGTCTTGATCAGCAAGACTGATCAAGGAAAAATAGAGAAGATGCAAATGATCGATACACAGAACAAAAAAAAAAAAAGAGGAAAAAACTATAGAAAGATAACCAGAGGTGGAAAAATGAGTGTATTATCAGGAATTCTGAGTAACAATATGTTAATAAAGTTTATATCTGTCAATGAAAAAATTCCAAAACCTAAAGAAAATGTTTGAATAGTTTATTTGAGCCAAGATTTTGGGGCCAGTCCTAGGAGAACAACTCAACAGATTGAGATAATGCTCTGAGGAATAGCAGTTTTTGCGGCTTGTTTTATACATTAGCATCAAAAGGAGGAGACAAAAAGAAAGTTACGCGAAATCCACTGGTGGTAAATTAAGGAGGTGGGAGAGGGTATAGTGAGGAAATCTCTGGGATTGGATAAAGAGTAAAATGGAGAGACACATACTTGTTTTACATTGGTAGGTACAGGAGAGAACATTTCAACACACATAGTTACAGAGGTACATAAATGCAAAATAATAAAGAAATGTCAGGATCGTGTCACCCCATCCCTGGGTGTTTATGTCTGAAGTCTGTAGAAGAGATTCATTTTCACATTTTAAGTATGTTATTTTTTTTTCCTTTTTTTCTTTTCAATTACAGCTGACATTCAATATTACATTAGTTTTCAGGTATACAGCATAGTGGTTAGAATTTATATAACTGAAACCATACAAAGTTATCACAATATTATTGATGATATTCCTTATGCTGTACTTTCATTCTTGTGACAATTTTTATAACTGGAAAATTTGCACATCTTGCTTCCTTTACTTTTTCAACCAGCCGCCTAAAACCTCTCCATGTGGGTAATCGTAAAAATGTTCTCTGTATCTATGACTTTATTTCTGATTTTTCTTTGTCGGTTTTTAGATTCCACATGTAAATGAAATCATATGGTATTTGTTGTTTCTCTGTCTGATTTATATTTACTTAGCTGAATACTCTCTAGATCCAACCAGGTTGTCACAAATGGAGAAATTTCATCAAAAAAATTAAAATTGTAAATTATAGGTGACATACAATATGTTAGTTTCAGGTGTATAATAACACAGTGATTAGATATTTATGTAACCTGCAAGTGATCACCGTGATAAGTCTAGTACCCATATGATACCACACATAATTATTACCATATTATTATTACTTTCCCCCCCTGGCTTTCTTGAAATAGACAATTAGTTGCTTGTATTTACATTGTACATTCAATGAGGTTTTTTTTCCAATTAGAGTTGGCACAGTATTAGTTTCAGTTGTACGGCATAGCGATCAGAGATCTATATAACTCATACAGTGATCACCTCACTAAATCTAGTATGCCTCTTCCTCCTTACATCTTTATTACAATATTGTTAACTGCTTTCCTTATGCTGCTATACTTTATATCTCCATGTCTATTTTTGTAACTATCCATTTGTACTTCTTAATCCCTTTGCCCCCTTTCACTGTCTTCCCCAAAACCCCTCTTGTCTAGTAGTCCTCAAAAATAGTCTCTGTATGTATGAGTTTTATTTCTATGTTTGTTGTTGTTGTTATTTTGTTCTTTAGATTCCACATAATATACATGAAATCATGCATATTTGTGTTTCTCTCTCTGATTTATTCATTCAGCGCAATACCCTCTAACTCCATCAAGGCAATATCTTTTTCCATCCCCTTCCTTTTAGTCTGGCGTGTGTCTTTTAATCTGAAGTGAGTCTCTTGTAGGCAGCATATTAGGGGTCTTGTTTTCTTATCCTTTCAGACACTCTATCTTTGGTTTGAGCACTTAATTCTTTTCCATTTAAGGTTCTTTGTTGATAGAAATGTAGTTATTACCATTCTTTACTCATGTTTTTTGATACATGTTTTTCCTTCTTAAAGAAGTCTCTCCAACATTTCCTGTAATACTGACTTGGTGCTGATAAATTCTTTTAGCTTATTGTTTGTCTGGGAAGCTCTTTATCTGTCCTTTGACTCTAAATGACAGCTTTGCTGGGTAAAGTATTCTTGGTTGTAGATCCTGGGTTTCCATCATGTTGAATATTTTGTGCCAAGCCCTTAAGTCCTGCATAGTTTCTTTTGAAAAATCAGCTGCCAGTCTTATGGGTGCCTCCCTTGTAAGTAACTAACTGCTTTTCTCTTGCTGCTTTTAAGATTCTCTCTGAATTTTACCTTTGGCATTTTAATTATGATGTGTCTTGGTGTGGGCCTCTTTGGGTTCCTCTTTCTTGAGACTCCCTGAGCTTCCTGGGGTTTTATGTCTATTTCCTTCACAAGGCTAGGGAAGTTTTCCATCATTATTTCTTCAAATAGCCTTCGACTGCTTGTTTTCCTTCAGGTACTTCTATGACATGAATGTTTTTCATTTAATTGTGTCTCATTGTCCTCCTTAAAATATTATTACAGTCTCGGCCTCTTTTTTCTTGCTTTCTCATTAGGAGTGTCCTTGTTTCCCCATCCTCTATAATTGGTGGTTTGGTCATCTTCTTTATCCACCTTGTTGATTCCCTCTGATATCCTCTTCATAGCAGATAATGTGTTCTTCATTTCTGACTGCATATATATTTTTTTATATCTGTTAAAATTATCACTGAGTTCATCTACTGTTCCCCTAAATTTATTGAAGCATCTTTATACCAGTGTTTTGAACTCTGCATCTGTTAGATTGCTTGACTCTATTATTCCTTGATTTCTGTTCTGGTTCTCGCATATATTTCTGCTTCTTTGTCTTCCCATTTTGGCTGCCTTTCTATGTACACAAACAAAGCTGTCTGTTTCCTATGTACACAACAAAGCTCGTAGGTCTCCTGGTAATATTAGCATTGCTTTATGTAGTAGATGTCCAGAGGCATAGTTCTGAGTGGAGTTCAGCTGCAGGCTAAGTTTAAGCCCCAGCCTGTGCCCCTCTGGAACCACCTGTTAAGATTCAGCAAGCAATCCACCAGATGCTGTGATCATAGTCGCCCCAAGATGTCATGCCATAAACCACGAGTCAGCAAGACATCAGTTGTGAATCTTGCAGTTGGCTTAGCAAGGAGCACTGGACTTGGCTGGGGACATACCTGGATGTGCCTTGGTAGGGCTGTGAGTTAGGGGAGGCAGAGTTTCAGGGACTCCTCTGGGAAGTAACCTCTGTTATCTAATTGAATGATATCTAAGCTATGGTGGTGCTGCATCCCTACACTGGGAATGGGGAGGACTCAACAGAGGAACAGTGGATAATGTCAGCACTTCTGCCTGTGAGAGAGCCTCACCTCCAGTTCTCGTTCCGACAACTCCAGTGTCCCCCTGTAACTCCCCTGGTGCTCCCCAAGCAGGCTTACCTGGTTGCTGGTGCTCAGAGCAAGCAACGTGCATTACTGGGAAAGTCTGGCTTGCAGACCATTGGCTCCTTTAAGTGGGGTTGACAACTGTGGCTGTTGCTACCACACGCCTCTGTCCCACTCAGCCACATTGAGACTGGTTAGCCTTGCAATCTTCACCCCCTCTCTACCGTTCTACCTCGCAGAGTGATTTCTTATTTCTATCTCTAGTTGTAGTGCTTCTGTTCGTGTAGATCCCAGGTGACTTTGCTTGCTGTTTGCTCTGTGTTTTCTGTCACAACTTTGATTTGGTCACAAGAAAGATGAATAAAGCTTCTGTCATCTATGCCATGTCCCCCAAATTATTACAATATTATTGACTATGTTTCTTAGGCTGTACTTTACATTCCCATGACTATTTTTTTACATTTTTATTTTTCCAATTATAGTGATATACAGTATTATATTAGTTTCAGTGAACAACAGTGATTAGACATTTATATAACTTATGATCACAATGATAAATCCAGTACTCACCTGACACCATACATAGTTATTAAATATATACCCATGCTATACTCTGGATCCTCATGACTACTTTGTAACTGATGATTTGTATCTCTTAATCCCCCCCCCCCTTTACATATCCCCCATCTCCTAACCCAGCAACCATCAATATGTTCTTTGTATCTATATATTTATTTCTGTTGTTTATCTTGTTCTCTAGATTTCCCATATAAGTGTACTCATATGGAATTTGTCTTTCTCTGTCTGACTTATTCCACTCAGCATAATACCCTCTAGATCCATCCATGTTGTTTGCAGATGGCAAGATTTCATTCTTTTTTTTTATCACTGAGTAATATTCCATTGTATATATGTATCACCTCTTCTTCATCCAATTCATCCACTGATGGACACCCAGGTTGTATCCATATCTCGGCTGTTGTAATAATGCTACAATGAACATATGGGTTCACATGTCCCATATGACTTCAAAGTAGTGTTTTGGATTTCTTCAAATACATACCTAGAAGTAGGATTACTGGGTACTTCTTGTCTCTTATCATAGCCTTTGTTTTAAAGATTATTTTGTCTGGTATAAGTATTGCTACTCTCAGCTATATTTTTGTTTCCATTTTCATAAAATATTTTTTCCATTCCTTTACTTTCAGTCTGTGTGTGTCTTTCAATCTGAAGTCTCTTGTAGGCACCACATATAAGGGTTTTGTTTTCTTATCCATTCAGCCACTCTATGTCTTTTGATTGGATCATTTACCATTTACACTTAAATTAATTATTCCTAGATGTGTAATTATTGCCATTTTCTTATTCATATATTTTTTATTTTCTCTTCTTAATGAAGTTCCTTTAACATTTCTTGTAATACTAGTTTGGTGGTGATAAATTCTTTTAGTTTTTTCTTGTCTGGGAAGCTCTTATCTGTTCTTCAATTCTAAATGATAGCTTTGTTGGGCAATTTTGGTTGTAGGTCTTACTTTTCATACCTCGAATATTTTGTCACTTCTGGACTGCAAAATTTCTGTTGAGAAATCAGCTGACAGTCTTATGGGAGCTCCCTTGTAGGTAACTAATTGCTTCTCTCTTGCTGCTTTTAAGATTCTCTGTCTTTAACCTTTGGCATTTTAAATGATGATGTGTCTTGGTGTGGGCCTCTCTGGACTCATGTTGCTTGGAGCCCTGCACTTTCTGGCTTGTATGACTATTTCCTTCACCAGGTTAGAGAAGTTTTCTGTCATTATTTCTTGAAATGGTTTTCAATTCCTTGCTCTCTCTCTTTCCTGTTACCCTGTAACGTTAATATTAGTACCCTCAATGTTGTCCCAGGGCCCATTAAAACTATTCTCATTTTTTGAATTCTTTTTTCTGTTGCTGTTCTGATTGTGTGTTTTCTGCTTCCTCATCTTCTACATTGCTGATTCAATTCTCTGCTTCATCCATCTACTGTTGATTCCCTCTTATGTAATCTTCATTTGTTATTTTATACTTTATTTCTGACTGGTTCTGTTTTATGTTTTCTATCTCCATTTTTATTTTTCTATCTCTTTGATAAAGTTCTCACTGAGAAATCTATTCTTCCCTAAAGTCACTGAGCATCCTTGTAACTCGTGTTTTGAACTCTGCATATAGATTGTTTGTCTCCATTTTGTTTAGTTCTTTTATTGAGCTTTGTTCTATTCTTTCATTTGGGACTGATTTCTTTGTCTTCCAATTTTGGTTGCCTCCCTCTGTTTGTTTCTATGTGTTAGATAGAGCTTCTGTGTTTCTTAGTCTTAGTAGAGTGGCTTTATGTAGATGTCTATGGGGTGCACTGGTACATTCACACTGGTCACCTGGGGCAGGGTGTTCCAGGTGTGTATCCCTTGTGTGGGTGTCTGTGCCCTCCTATTGTAGTTGAGTTCTTGGTTGCTGTTTGCACATCAGTGGGAGAGACTGACCTTCAGGTTGATGATTGTGATTACTAGCGTGTGACTACAGTGGAGAAGCTGATTTGCAGGGGCTGACACTATGGAGCAGGATCCATTTAGCGGGTTTGGTGCCTGCCTAGCCTGTCCTTTGGGGTGTGTCATTTGGGGAGGTGGCTTGGTGGTGCTTTGGTTCAGTTTAAGTGGCCACATGGCATGCTGACCCTAGGGCCTCCTGGGAGGGCCACAAAGTGATCTGTAGATGTCTTCTACCTGTACTGAGCTTGGAGTTCCTGGAAGAGGCTAAGGCACAAACTAAGGCTGGCTGCCACTAGTGCCAGGCTGGGGCTGCTTAGCAAGATGATATGGCATGCTAAGGCCAGATGTTGGTTGTTCAGGTTTTGTGAACCTTTGAGAGATTTTAGGAAAGTCTGCAGCATGAGACAAGACAGAATATTTATATGGAAAAGCCACTAAAAGTGGCAGGGTAGGCCTAGAATTTAGGTGGGGCAGGGTCTCAGAAACTCCTCAAGGAGAAATAAATGATCAGTGTTAGCCAGGTTGATGGAGACTCAGATATGGCGACTACCTGTGTCTTCACACTGGGACGAGGGGGCGGGAGGAGCCACAACAAAAGAACAATTACCTCTGCCAGTATTTCTGTTTAGGAAAAAGCTGTCCCTCCAGCCCTGTATGTCCCTGGTGCCTTTCAAGACGCTGCCCTAGGGCTGGAGCTCAGAGCGAGTAAGTCCATCAGTGATTAAGTCTATGCATGAGTCTTTTAAGTAGAATGCCTAAAACTCCAGAGGCCCTCCATCTCACTTGGCCACAATTTTCTCTGATTTATACAGCCAGAAGTGGTGGGGACTTCTCTTCCTGGCACTGTTGCTCAGAGCTGGGGAGCCCGATGTGTGGCTGGACCCTCTCACTTTTCTGGAAAGAACTCCACGGCTGAGACATTCCTTCTGACTTTTCACCACTATGAGGTGTGGCACCAGCTCATTTTACATCTCTGCTCCTCCTAGCAGTCTCAATGTGGCTTTTCTATATAGCCTTAGTCATAGGACTTCTGTTCAGCTAAACTTCAGATGATTCTCATTGATGGTTGCTCTCATTGATGATTAGCTGTAATTTTGATGTGGCCATGAGAGGAGGCCAGAACAGTATTTTCCTGTTCTGCCATTTTGAATGGAACTCCATATTTTATTCTTTTTCATGACCAAGTAATATTCCATTGCAAATATGTCCACTTCTTCATCCAATTGTCTATCGATGAACACATAGGTTGGTTCCATATCTTGGCTATTATAAATAATATTGCAATGAGCACAAGGATGCATATGTCTTTTTAAATTAATGTTTGGATTTCTTCAGATCCATATCCAGAAGTGCAATTGCTAGGTCAAAACATTTTTTTAATTTTTATTTTTTTGAGGAACTCTCATACTGTTTTCCATAGTGATTGCAACAATTTACAATACCACCAACAGTGCATGTGAGTTCCCCTTTATTTACATCTTTGCAGCACTTATTTGTTGATTTATTGATGATCAGC
Source organism: Eonycteris spelaea (assembly GCA_003508835.1). Classification (NCBI taxonomy): domain Eukaryota; kingdom Metazoa; phylum Chordata; class Mammalia; order Chiroptera; family Pteropodidae; genus Eonycteris; species Eonycteris spelaea. Next base: position 167,550 of record PUFA01000473.1, on the reverse strand, counting down.
TATTCTGACAGGTGTGAGGTGATATCTCATTATTGTTTTAATTTGCATTTCTCTGATGATTAGTGACATTGAACATTTTTTCAAGTCTATTGTTGGCCTACTTTTTATCTATGTTTTCTTACTTTGAGTTTTAACAGACCTTTGTATATTGGGGTAACGTCCTTTATCAGCTATGTCTTTTTGCAAATATTTTCCCCACTGTGTCTTGTCATTTTTAGCCTTTGTGACTATGTCTTTCAAAGTGCAGAAATTTTTTAATTTTAATGATCGGATGATAAATTTTTTCCCAAATTGTGCCTTTATTGTTGTATTAAAAATCATTGCCATACTCAAGTCTACCTAGATCTTTTCCTGTTATCTTCTAGGAGTTTTATAGTTTATTTTTTTTGCATTTTTAAAAAATTAATTATTGGGGGTAGCATTGGTTAATATAAGTATATATTTTTCAGGTGTACATTATAATTTGACATCTGTATATTCTGTTGTGTGTTTACCACCTAAAGTCCAGTTTCCTTCAGCTACCATATATTTGATCCCTTTACCCATATCACCCTCCCCAAACCCCCTATATTTGACGCCCTTTACCCAATCTAACTCCCTGCTCCCCGCACTCCCTACCCCTGGTAACCACTAGTCTATAGGCCATGTCCATGAGTCTCTGCTTTTTTGTCCTATTCATTTGTTGCTTTTAGGTTTATATCCACATATAAGTGATAACAACTTTTCTGTCTGGTTTATTTCACATAGCATAATTATCTTGAGATCCATCCATGTTGTTCGCAAATAGCAGTATTTTATCTCTTCTTATGGTTGAGTAATATTCCATTGTATATATGGACCACAGCTTCTTTAGCCAATCATTATCGTAGGACACTTTGGTTGCTTTCATGTCTTGGCCACTGTGAATAATGCTGCTATGCACATTAATGTGCAAATATCTTTTGGATATGGGTTTTCAAGTCTTTGGGGTAAATACCCAGTAGAGGGATTGCTGGATCATACGTTAGATCAATTCTTAGATTTTTGAGGAACCTCCATACTGTTTTCCATAGTGGCTGTACCAATTGCAGTCCCACCAGCAGTGTATGAGGGTTCCTTTTTCTCTGCATCCTCTCCAACATTGTTATTATACTTGTCCTGTTGATTATAGCTATTCTAACAGGTGTGAGATGGTATCTCATTGTGGTTTTGGTTTCCATTTCCCTAATAGCTAGCGACGCTGAGCAACCTTTTCAAATATTTGTTGGCCATTTGTATGTCTCTAGGAGAAGTGTCTGTTCAGGTCCTCTGCCCATTTTTGATTGAATCATTTGTTTTATTGTTGTTACTGAGTTGTATGAGTTCTTTGTATATTTTGGATATTAGGCCCTTATCAGAGTTGTTGCTTGCAAGTATATTTTCCATTTGAATGGTTGTCTCTTTACCTTGTTGATGATTTCTTTGCTGAGCAGAAGCTTTTCAGTTTGATGTAGGTCCACTCATTTATTTAGCTTTTACTTCTCTTGCTTTTGAGGTTAAAGCACAAAATCCTCTCTAAGTCCATGGTCCGAATTCAGTTCCTATGTTTTCTTCTATGCATTTTATTGTTTCAGGTCTTATATTCAGGTCCTTAATCCATTTGAGTTAATTTTAGTGTGTGGTGATAGACAACAGTCTAGTTTCATTCTTTTGCAGGAGGCTTTCCAATTTTCCCAGCACCATTTATTGAAGGGCTTTCCTTTCTCCACTGTATGTCTTTGACTTTTTTTATCAAAAGTTATTTACCATATAAATATGGGTTTACTTCTGGACTCTCAATTCTGTTCCACTGGTCTGTGTGTCTGTTTTTCTGCTAATACAATGCTGTTTTGAATATTGTCACTGTGTAGTATAATTTGAAGTTGGCAGAGTGATGCCTCCAGCCTCATTCTTTTTTCTCAGGATGGCTTTGGCAAGTCAGGGTCTTTTGTGTTTCCATACAAATCTGATGATTTTTTGTTCTATTTCTTTAAAAAAGGCCAATGGGATTTTGATGGGGATTGCATTAAATCTGTATAATGCTTTAGGTAATATGGTCATTTTAACTATGTTGATTCTTCCAATCCAAGAACATAGAATATCTTTCCAATTTTGTATCTTCTTCCATTTCTGTTAATAGGCTCTTGTAGTTTCCATTATATAGGTCCTTCACATGTTTTGTTAGATTTATTCCTAGGTGTTTTATTCTTTTTCGTACAATTGCAAAAGGAATTATTTTTTTCTACCTCTTTTTCTGACACTTCATTATTAGAGTACAGGAATGCTATGGATTTTGAATGTTGATTTTATATCCAATAATACAGTAAATACAGTATTTGCTTATTGTTTCTAATAGTGTTCTTATGCAGTCTTTAGAGTTTTGTATATAGAGAATCATGTTTTCTGCAAATAATGACAGTTTGACTTCTTCATTTCCTATTTGGATGCCTTTTATAATTGCACTCTCTCTAAGACCTCCAAAATTATATTGAATAACAGTGGCAATAGAGGATAGCAGTGCCTTGTTCCTGATCTTAGAGGGAAGATTTTAGTTTTTCACCATTAAGTGCAATGTTGGCTGAAGGTTTGTCATAGGTGGCCTTTATTATGTTAAGGTACTTTCCTTCTATACCAATTTTGTTAAGTGTTTTGGTCATAAATAGATGCTGTATCTTGTTGAAGTCTTTTTCTGCATCTATTGACATGATCATATGATTCTAATTTTTTAATTTATGTGGTGTATCACATTAATTAATTTGCATATGTTGAACCATCCCTGTGCTTCTGAGATGAAGCCCACTTGATCATGGTATAATCTTTTCAGTATGTTGCTGTATTCAGTTTGCTAGTATATTTAGGATTTTTGCATCTGTGTTCATGAGAGATATTCATCTGTAGTTTTCTTTTTTTTGTGTTATCTTTACCAGGTTTTGGTGTCAGAGTAATACTTGGCCTCATAAAATGAGTTGGGAAGTATTATCTCCTCTTCAGTTATTAGAAGTGTTTGAGAAGAATAGGTATTAAATCTTTGAATGTTTGGTAGAATTCACTGGTGAAGCCATCTGGTCCTGGACTTTTACTTTTTGGTAGGGTTTTGATGAATGTTTCAATGTCCATACTGCTGATTGGTCTATTTAGATTTTCCAGTTATTCTTGAGTCTGTCTAGGAAGGCTGCATTATTCTAAGACTGGTTCATTTCTTCTAGGTTATTAAATATGGTGTTATATACTGTTTCAAAGTATTCTTGTATGATCCTTGTATTTCTGCGATATTAGTCATAATTTTCCCTTTTTCACTCCTGATTTTGTTTGTGTCCTTTCTTTTTTTTCTTTAGTGAATCTAGCCAGAGGTTTGTCAATTTTACTTTCTCAGAGAATGAACTCTTTATTGAATTTCTTTTTTGTATTGTTTTTTTTGTTGTTGTTGTTGTTTCAATTTATTTTCTGCTCTAATTTTATGATTTCTTTCCTTGCTTACTTTAGGCCTCATTTGTTCTTCCTTTTCTAGTTTTATATATGAAACGTTAGGTTGTTTATTTGAGCTCATTTTGTTTTGGAGATAGGACTATAATGATATGAACTTTCCTCTTATAACCGCTTTACCAAGTCCTGAAAGTTTTGATATGTTGTACTATTGTTATATTTTGTTTCTATGTATTTTTTGATCTCTCTTTTATTTCTTCTCTGACCCAGTTAATCTTCAGTAGCATGTTGTTTAACCTCCAAGTATTTGTGGTTCTTTCTGTAGTTGATCTCTACTTTCAAAGCATTATGATCAGAGAATATGGTTGGTATGACTTCAACCCTCTTATATTTGTTGAGGCTATCTCTGTGTCCCAGTATGTGATTGATTCCTGAGAATGTTCATGTGCACTAGAGAAAAATGTATAAGCATCTGTTTTTGAGATGGAAGGCTCTCTGCAAATGTCAATTATGTCCAGTTGGTCTAATGTGTCAGTTAAGGATGTTGTTTCCTTATTGATTTTCTGTTTGGATGATCTGTCCATATCCAACAGTGGGATATATAGATCCCCTACTACAATAGTGTTTTGATCTTTTTCTCCCTTTAGTCTGTCAGTAATTGCTTTACATATTTTGGGACTCCTTGATTGGGAGTATAGATATTAATAAGTTGTATGTCTTCTTGGTGCATGATTCCCTTTATCATTATGAAGTGTCCCTTGGTATCTTCCTTTACCTCTTTTATTTTGAAGTCTATTTCATCTGATTTTAATATGGCTACTCCTGCTTTTCTCTGAATACCATTTGCTTGAAATATCATTTTCAATTCTTTCACTCTGAGTCTGTATTTGTCTTGGGAGCTGAGATGTGCCTCCTGGAGGCAGCATATGGTTGGGTTTTGTTTTTTGATCCATTCTGCAACTCTGTGCCTTTTTATTGGTGAGTTAAGTCCATTTACATTTAGGGTGATTATTGAAATATGAGGTCTTCTTATAGCCATTTTATCTTTGCTTTGGTAGTTCAGGTTTCCATTGCTTCCTTGTCTTATGTTGTTTCTTTATTTTGGTTGGCTTTTGTGGGTTTGCCTCTGCTTCTTCTTGTTTTATGTTACATACTTCAGTTCTGAATCTTTGATGTGTGGTTACCATTACAAATATGAATAGTGTGTGTGTGTGTATATATATATATATATATATGTATATATATGTACATATATATAATGTGTGTATACATATATATATATGTATGTATGTGTATATATTATATGTATACAGTCATCAATTTTCTTTTGCATGTGCCTTAACACTTTCCCTTTGCAAATTTAGACCTTTGAATCCTCCCTTTTCAGTCATTGGTATCTCAAGTTGTCCTATGTATGCTGAATGTTCATTACTATCTTGCTATAGCATTTCTCTTCTTATTTTTTAGCTTATAGTGCCCTGTTCTTAGTAAGGGTTGCACTCTGCTTCTACTTACCTGATAGTCACTTTACTCCTAATTGTATTTTTGTTGTTGCTGTTTTTGTTTGTTTTGTTTTAGGTGAGTTGACCTATTTTAGTATTTCCTGTAGTGCAGGCCTCATAGTGGAGAATTCCCTCAATTTTTGTATGACTGGAAAAGTCTTAATTTCTCCTTCATATCTAAAGGACAGCTTAGCTGGATATATTATTCTAGGCTGGTTGTTCCTTAGTTAGTAGTTTCAGTATTTGATTCCATTCCTTTCTGGCTTGTAAGGTTTACGCTGAGAAGTCCAACAATAATCTAATGAATTTATCTTTTTAAGTTACCGTTTTCTCCTCCCTGGCTGCCCTGAGAATTCTGCCTTTTTGTTCATTTTCGATAACTTTAATACAATGTGCCTTGGTGAAGGACTTTTGGGGTTGAGATAATTGGATGTTCTGTTGACTTCCTGAATTCAAGCTCCAGCTCATTCCTTAGATTTGGAAATTCTCATCCACTATTTGTCTGAAAATGCTTTCTAGTCCCTGCTCCTTCTCCTCACCTTCGATAATGCCCATTATTCTTGTTTCCTCTCAATGTATCAGCTAGATCTTGAATTTCTCTTTCATGATTTTTCATTCTTTGGTTTCTCTCTTCTTCCTTCTGATTTATTTCTAGATTTCTGTCTTCTTTATCATCGATTCTTTCCTCCATTTGGTTGACTCTATTTCCCAAGCTTGCCATTTCATTTTTCAACTCTTGCAGTGTGTTTTCTATCTCCAGATCTATTCTTTTCTTTTTGAGGGTTTCAATCTCCCTGCTCTGCTCATCTTGTTGTTTTTCAGTTCGAAATTGTTGATATGACTCATTTCAGGAGTCCCTGAGTTTTTTCAAAAGTACCACCTGAATTCTCTGTCATTTAAGTTGCATATTTCTATGTCTGTTAGCTTATTTTCTAGAGATTTTTCTCTTTCTTTCTGAGATGCCTTGTCACCTTGGTTGTTCATGGTGTTTAATGGACTATTTCTCCACCTGGGCATTAATGGAAGTGTATTCTGTTGTTTTTCCAGAAAGAAGATTTATTAGATAAAGGTCTCTCTTTAGCCTGTTACAAAGAAGGCGCTTTTCTTTTGGTTTCCAGTAGATGGCATCTAAGCTCTTGGATCCCTGCTTTATATAAATCTTTAGAAATGCCTTTTTCTTTTCTGATAGATAATCACACTCGCTACCTGAATTTCAGTCCCTGTGAGTGTTAGTAAAAATCTTGGTCGTGTTTGCTCAGATTCCCCTGGAGGTCTGTGGTGTTTGGTCTCAGAAGTTATGGGGGGGGGCCCTCTGGGTTGGAGTTTGGGGCTGAGGTTCAGCCTTGGTTTTGCAATCATAACTGGTAAAAATCAACTGTTATTTCTTTGTCAGCAGCTTCTCTGCTTTCTACCCTGATGACTGGGCCCTACTGCCAGCCCACCACAGGAAGATCACAGCTTCAGGGAACTTGCTACTCCTTCTGCCTGCCCTTTCCTCCTACAGGCAGCTCTGGTGGTTACGAGGCAGCTTCCTTATTTCTCCTAGTCTACCACCGACATCCAGGGTTCTGACCTTTGGTATCTCTTATGCACAGATTCCATGCTCAGACGTGCTGGTGTGCAGTTTGGATGTTTTTTGTTGTTTTAGATGTTTGGCTTATTGTTTTTTCAAGAGGAGAGATCTGGGATGTTTTTCACTCTGCCATGTTTCCAAAAACCAAAAGATTGGAGTTTTATAGTTTTGCATTTTACATTTAAGATCCGTGACCCATTTTGAATTAATTTTTATGAAGTGTAAGGTATGCATTTGATTTATTTTTTTGCATGTAGATGTCCAGCTGTTTCAGCACCATTCACATGAAAAAGAATGTCTTTGGATCATGGTATTGTCTTTGCTCATTTGTCAAAGATCGGTCTATTTTTTGACCTCTCCATTCTGTTCCATTGATCTGTTAGATTATTTTGTTTAGGTGTGTTTTATGATCAACAAAGTGGTCCATCTTTTGAATATTAATGTAAACTTGAAAAGAATATGTATTTTGTTGTTGAAAGTAGTCTACAGATGTCAATGATATATAGTTGATGGTGCTGTTGAGCTCAACTATGTCCTTACTGATTTTCTGCCTGCTGAATCTGCCCGTTTGTGACATAGGGGTGTTAAAGTCTTCAACTATAATGGCAGATTCATCTGTTCTCCTTAATGTTCTATCAGTTTTTGCTCAGTATTTTTACACTCTGTTGTTAGGTACATACATGTTAAAAACTGTATTTTTTGCTTGGAAACTGACCCCTTCATCTTTATGTAATGCCCTTTGCCTGGTAACTCTTGAGTATTGTTGCTTTACCCCACATTCTTCTTGCTTGCATTGTTTCTGAGAAGTTAGGTGTAATTCTTATACTTGCTCATTTATAATGATTTTTCTTCTGACTTCTTTCAGAGTTTTTTATCTTTGATTTTCTGTAGTTTGAAATAAGTGCATGTGTTCTATAGTCCTATAATTAGGTCTCAGTGTTTTTGTGAGCTAGGGCCTCTGGACAATGAATTTCATTCACGCTTCTTCATCCCCACCCAGCTGTTACTTGATCAGTACGGCAGGAGCAGGCTGGACATGGGGCTTCCCCTTCCCAGGTCTGTTGGGCTCTGATAAAATCCCAGCAAGTTAGGCTCTGCTAACTAGTTAGGCTCTGGTTAACTAGTTTCTCTTGAGAGCATGTTAAGAAGAGCAGAGTGCTCTGGCATATTACCAGTAGTACCTTCTCCCTGCTGCCTGCTGGAAGCATGAGGGAAATTTTCTCTGAGATTCATTGCAATAGCCTGGTGGAGTTCCAGTGGGTAACTCATAAAAGTGTGGGGGTCCAGATGACCAGGAGTCTCTGAAGTTTTCCTCTGTTGTACTGGCCTACAGTCACAGCCTCAGCTATGAAAATGGTCATTCTCTGTACTGCCAGACAATCTCTTTGATTTTGGGACAGTTCTTTGCCCTATGATCTCTCTTTGCTACAGAGCTAAGAAGTAGTGCTAAGTTTTCAGTTGTTCAACTTTTTACTTGTGTGGATGGAGTGGTGACTTCCCAGATTCCTATAGCCAGACAGGAAAGTGGAAGCCACTGGACTGACCTTTAATAGCAGTTATTCTGGGATCTGGAGTTAGAGACTCTGTTTCCATCTTATTACTCTTTAAGTTTTTAAAAACAATCAAGCATTATTATTGAAACAAAAAATTCAACTTAAAAGGAAATATCTTTTGGAGACAGGTAAATGTGGAGAAGTAGTAAAAATGGAGAAGATACATGGGGAGGACTCCAATTGTCAGCTGTACCCAACCCCAGACTTTCCACTTCAAGTGGCCACACTTTATGAGAGATTCTACTTTGGAGGAGTTTCTTCTCTAGCATGCCCATTCTGCTTTCCGGATAATGACATCCAATGTAAGGTGACCCGGCACTGAGGTTCAGTGATAAGTAAGCAGAGATGGTTACATTGAAGTAATAACAGTAGAGTGATAGATGTTATAAGGGCACCATAAGGATTGTATGACAGAGCATGGCAGAAATACTCAAGTTACCCTGAGTAGGTGGACAGGGAAGAGACAGTAAATTTATTCCTGATAGAAACTGGCAGGGAGTTAGGGAATGGGATTAGTGCTGAGGCACTTGCACCTGACTCCTTGTCAGTTCTTGCAACCTGAACTTCCTGTCACCTCAGTGGCTTTAAAATATTAACTTTAATAATATCTTTACTTAGCACAATATAATGAGTATGTATTCAAAGTGTGGTCAATATAAAAAATATCAGTAAGGTATTTTTCATTATTTCCCTTGCTAAGTATTCATAATCCTATCTGTATTTTACACACACACACACACACCACACACACACACACACACACACATCATATCTAAATTTCATCAAAATCAATTGACTTATATTTATATTTCACATTTAAAATAAAATGAAAAAGTAGATTCACATAAGCCAATTGTTCCCAAAACTTAAAAGTTTTCTAATAATTGAATTAGTTATGAAAAAAAATCATTTTCTTGTAGTATTTTCATTCATGTTGACAAATTGACTCATTTTTTTGAAGATTTGTTTTGACTTTGAAGCAAAAGCACTTCAAAGTTAAATCAGCCCAAATTAAGTAACTTCACTAACTCCTTGTCCACTCAATATTATTACCTATTTTGTACGGGCTATTGCAAAAATTGAACAACTCTAAATTTATAAATAATTAACAAAGTGTTCTAGTTTTTCTGGTAGGTTTTATAGACATTTTACATAACACTGTTGAGTATAACTAAAATCTCCAATAGGTTAATTCATATTAAAATGTTTTGTAAAATTATTGATTTGTCTTACAATTTTCATCAACACAAATTCTCCTGTCTAGCAAGATCACAAATTAGCCATTCCTTTTATTGGAAATTAAAATTTAGCTCATGTGTGTGCATTGTATTATCAATGAGAAAACAAGTTACATGAACCTTTTCAGTCTTTGATTATTAAATGTTCAGCAAGTATTCTTTTTGTTTCAAGGAGAATTTTTAATTGGACCTAACAGTACGGTAAATTTTTGTAAAACTCTTTCAAGATTCACCTAACAAGCATTGGCAAAGAACACATGATCATTAAATTCCAATTCCCTACATTCTTTCATTTAACTGTTCCATAAACATGTGTACATGACACTTGCATGTATACACTCAGTGATTTAAAAAACTATTTGTGGCACTTTTCACAGGGGCTGCTTCAGAAAACTGAGCAAAATACTTTCAGTGGAATAAAGCAATAATAAAACACTTGCCTCTTATTTTAAAATTTCAATAAATCCTGGTATCTGAGCTACTGGAATCAGAACACCATTCGTCATGCTAGAAACTGATTTAATTATATTTTTCTTTGACAGATATCTATGACATGAGTTTGAATTTTCGGGTTATGAATTGATATTTCTTCATAAATTTGGAAGTCCTCTGAGACAGAACATATTAGTTTGTTCAGGGTTCTTATATTGCATGACTTAATGAAAGTTGAAGAAGAATACTTGCAATTTTCAAACTTTTTATTGATTGATGTTTGATTCCTTAGAAAGTTCTTGTGTTTACATGTAGTTGTGAGTTGGCCTAATCAAACATTGGTTCACTTTGTATAAAATAAGAGTTTTTTGTTTTTTCCTCATATTTCAGTTTTTTTTAAAACATTAGCTGAAAATTAAAATTACCTGGGAGAAATAAAAACAAAACAGGGGGCAGGGAAGAGGCAGGGCCAGGCCTCACCCAATGGACTGAACGCCTATCTCTGATCTGGACGAGGGCTCGATGAGCAATCTGCCCTAAAGCCACCAGGAGACTAATGGCAGCCAGGAAAGAACCAGAGACCCTGCCTTCAGAGCATGTCTTTACTGGCTTGGAGCTGCTCTGAATCGTGGAGAGGGTGGTGTGCTCAGTGCAGTGAGTCCCCTGTGTTTACCTACTGGTGGCACTGTCCACCACTCAGAGACAGGCTCCCGGCCAAGTCATGTGTTCACCAACACCTTCTTGTCCTCCACTTCCTGACCATTCACCGCAGCTGCTACACGGTACCCTCTGCCCATTCCCGTGCACCCGGCCCTGCTGCCAAACTGCACAGATCTCCTCAAAGTTCATCTGAAATCCTCACCTTCCCAAATCAAACCCATAGCCCCCCACTTCTACCTGTGTCTAAAGAAGTCACCCCAGGCTACCCTAGCAGAGATACCATGTGCTCCTTCTCTAAATGCCCTGGGATCTTCTCAAAGGCAGGGAGCCAACACCTGCTGACTTTGGACCCACTCTGTGTAAGGCTGGGCACACAAGTAAACCTTGCTGAAAGAGTGAGTGGACAACTGAATATGACTATGGAGAAATTAAAAGACATGAAAGAACACATAAACCAAAGGTGCACATTTAATTCCTAAATGGAGATGGCTAGGCTTTGCAAGAGCTCAACGGAATAGCTGCTCCAGGAAGACAACAAAGATGAAGGGAGCTGGGGGTGTGTTCCATGCTCCGTTTCTGATGGCTGATCTGCAATGCTTACTTTCATTAGCAATTGGAAAACCCATATAAGTTACTGTCTCTTTGCAAAGGTCTGCTTGTGTGCATTTCTTCATTTCAACAGCTACGTCTTTAAGACCTGCAAGAAACCATAAGTGAGACTTCCACCCTCCTCTTCCTTCCTTCTTTTCTCTTTCAACCCCAAGACTGGCCATATTGCATGTGAGTCATCCTGGCACAGCTGCACAACTGAGGCAATTGGCCTGAATGGTGTCCTCTAAACACAGGGCCTGCAAAACCTTTACAACCTATCTCATTCAAATACTTGTGCTTTTTCTATACCCGCAAGTAAATTTTTTCCAGCCTATATTTCCACCAAATTTTTTCCAGCCTATATTTCCAAATGTTTTGCAGACATTTGCACAGATGGGAATAAATTCTGTTCTTCCTGAGTCTTCAGTGAGTGTAGGAGCATCTGGCACGCTGCCAACACTCAGAGATCCCGCACATCTGTGTTTTAGTAGCCCTTCATGACTTTAAGGACACAAATCTAATCTCTTATTGTTGGTTTGCGCTATTTTTTTTAAGAAAGAACAAAAGCCATACAAAAGCTATCATTTTGATTGTGTTTTCTGCCTTTCAAAGTGCCTCAAGTGCCTTCTCTCATGGGCAGCCACTTTGTGCTCTGATTTCGGTGTGTCTCCTCTGGGGGCCATACCCAGTGACTGCTGTTTTAAAGCAAAATGTCATTCTGTTACACAAACTACAGAAAGTAGAAACCTAAGAATCCAAGAGCCCAACCAACATGCCCATCCCTGCAATTATCTCACTACTGAAGGTCTGAAGAAGGCTGAGCTCCTCCATGTCAGTGAGAGGAGGTGAGAGGGTAAGGAGACATGACAGCAACCCAGCCTTCTTGGCACTCGGCTCCCCAAAACACTGCAGTACTCCTGGTTCATTTCAAATGCATCTTCAATTAACTTAGAATTCTATGCTGAATTTTCTTAAAGCAAGCAGAGTAAATTTTGTTTTACAATCTCTTTGAAGAAAATTTAAGCTTAGCCATTTCCTTTATCCAAAGCTTTTACTTCGAAAATTAAACCTCCTTGGAGCAGGGGCATGAATTATTTTTGTCTTTAAAGAGACCAGACAAAGTTTGCAGAGGATGAAATTTCATCCAATACGTTGAACCAACTTCCTCAAAGCTAGCAGAGAGTTTGTTGATAAAAACGTGCAAAAACTCACAAATGAGTGAATGACTGTGAGAAAGCCAATTAGACATATTCTCAGAGTCAGGCCACTGTGTTGTCACCATTTCTAAGAAATTTGGATAAGAGCTGGTTTCTCCTCCTCCCACCCTTGGGACACACATACCCATAAGGTTGTGAGAGAGTACCACTGTTTTGTTTTCACATAGACTGTGTCCTAGAAAAGTACCTGTGTTTATGATGCCATAAAACTCAATGCATTTCATCTTGTTCACTGCGCACCACTTGAGCTTGCTGTCACACTTTCCTCCCATCACTGCAAAGCAGGTCGGGCACTTAAAGCCACTGGAGCTGAATTCATCGACATCTTTCTCCTCTAGGTCATTCATTTTAATCTCCCAGGAAACTTAAAAAAGACAGAAACTGACTGGCAGGCAAATATTCACAAGGCAGACTCACCCACCCAGCACCTGGACTACCACAAAAATCCCTACCTTCATGTAGCTTACTATCTGGTGGGGAAGGCAGACAAAAACAAACAGGAAAAAGACATGGTCAGATGGTGATAAACTCTAGAGAGAACTGCAACAGGGTGGTCTGAACTGAAAGGGTGGCTTTTTTTTGAATGGAGGCCTAAAGGTGATCTGCTTCCAAACACTGGCACAGAATAATCCAGTATGACGAAGGACACAGGACGCAGTGCACATGGGATCTCACGCAGGGCCAGCTGACAGAAGGAGCCTTAGCCCTCCTGCATTGTCTGCCTCTGGGCTTTTTCATGATGTCTTAGTGGACAGAAGTCCACTGACCCCCTGCCTCCAACTAGTGTCTCCACTACCACCTGCTGCTAAGGACAAAGACTGGCCTTGTCTGCTCTGGTAAAAGGTGTCCCAGGCCAAGTTAGGAGAAGGGGAAAAAGGAAGTAAAACTGGGGATTTTACCTGTAGAATTTTTCTCAGGCTACAAAAAGCTGGTTCTGAATTATTTACCATCCCTTTGTAGCAGGACCTCCCCTCACTCTTCTCTGACTCCACCAGACCCCACAGGGTGAGGGTGAGGGGCAAGTAGAGTGTGACACCAAGGAGACAAGCCCACTAGGAGCCAGCACATCCTCCCCACACCTTGCCTGGGCACCAAGAATCCTGGGGTTTCTTGCTAATTAGATCAAATGGTTTGCAGAGATATAGGAGTGGGGAGCTGGACTGGAGGACCGATGTGTCTGTGCACATGGGCATAATGCTCTTCGGAGTGAAGAGAAGACAGTGGGGAAAGGAGGTGGTCTGGAGACCAGGGCAGGGGTCTCTCAGTGCTGGTGTTCCCTGGCATAGAAGCCTGAGAAGTATGAAAATTCCAGGACTTTTAGGTCATTTTGAAGGTATATTTATCCACCTTCAGAGGATGGAACCTACATTAACATTTCTTAGCTTAATGTGTACCTTTCAAATATTGAGCCATATTGCTCTGGGCTCTGCAAATGTGCAGGCAGCGAAGGCCTTTCACCTGGGCAGGAGCAGGAGTTGGGGTGTGTGGGAGGGTTGGTTTCTAGGGGCTGGGAGCCACAGTTTGCTATGAGCAGGGGAGAAGCACAGTCCAGAGAAGGCTGGAGCTGTCTGGCACTACAACCTTGAAACCCAAGGTTAGTCTGGCCAGCTCTCCTTAGAGAGGCTTGTTTGATGAAGCACATTACAGAGAGCCAAAAGTAATTAAAAACACGAACACAAGGAAGTAACATAAAAAAGAAGATAATCATTAACATTAAAGAGAGTCCAATTCATAATTTCTCAACAATGCCTCTTGCCTCTCCAGTGTAGGAAGGAGGCAAGAGAACTAAATGTGCTGGCCTGCAGCCAAGCCAGGAGGACACCTGCAGAACAAAGGATGATTTCTGCGGGGTTGCTGACAATCCATTCCCAATATCCTGAAGGGGAAAGAAAACAGAGTCTTTAAGTGGAGCTCTATACAAAATAAAATTGCTCATTCTCTATGGCTAAAACCATAGGGACCTATGGATTAAAGGCTAGAACTGCCAACGGGCCTGTCACACTACACATTCTTCCCTTTTCTCACTACATACTATCTATTACTCTTCCTCACTGTATGCCCATGCCATCAAAGGACAATGGGTAAACAAAGTCTTTAAAAGGTAATTCACAGTAATTAAGAACGATGTAGAAACGGAATTTCCTGAACACTTGGGGCTTTGTTTCTTATCTTATTTTTTGTCTTTGCTTTCTCTTGTCTTTGCTTTTTCTGTCTTTGGGACATTACCCCTTTCCTAATAATCTTTCTTTCTGACTCTAATTCTGGTGTGCGCTTGAGTTCTCATGCTCAGCAAAGAACTCTCTTTCTCTCTCTTGGTGCAGGGCTCGAGCTGCCCAATACTTGGAGAAATACGCCCTGTCCTGCATCACCTCTCACCCCTCTCCTTGACATGGGCCATCATTTATGAAATATACTTAACAGAATTTTTTTTTCTTTTTAAGTATACACAGTTAAAAAGATTTTTTTTCTTTTTCTTTCCTCCTTTCTTTGGGAAAAGGCCCTCTCCTTTAAACTCAGATAATTACCCTGAAATGGTGACTCAGGTCTTCTGGCTATTAATAAGGATCATTGAAACTTAGAGTTCTTCTTGGTCCATTGTAGGCAGAAATGGCTTTAGGCCCTTAGAGTCAGAGAGGGGAGGGGACCTTTAACTCAAGGTTTTTTTGTTTTTTTGTTTTTTTTTAATTTAAGAAATATATTAATCAAGACTGTTATCCTTTACTTTCTTAATAGAGAAATCAGTAATAGAAACAATAACTAGATATATGATTTAAATAACAAGTTTGTATCTTCCTTTTTTTTCCTTGTCTAAGGAGAGAGGTGGCATTCTGGCGAGATACCCAAGACCACATTCTGACTGACACAGAGAGGGAAAGAGCTCCATGAAACCCCAGGGCAGGGACGAAGACTCTCCTCAGCAGGAAGCAGATACATAGCTCTCAGAAAAAGGTTAGGAAAGAAAGTTAGATAGGGAGTTTTGAGGTCATCCTATTCTAGAAAGGGTCCGCCCCAGTCCACCCATAATTAAGCAAGTTAAAAGGCATTTTTAGGCTAGAAAGTAACTCACACGAGTAAACAAGTAAGCAAAAAATTGGGTACTAGTTTAAGCCCGACACTTGCATCTATGCAATGGAGACCATAATGACCTTCAATTCACCTGAGTTTCATTATACCATCATTATAATATGATGCGTATGCCTGGAAGTTCATTGGTATCATTACAACAGACTGAATTCTGGAAAGCAAACTACGAATCACTGAGTCCTGTCAGTTGTCCATCAAGGAAGCCCACTTCTCTAAGGAAAATAACCACCCATGACAAATAGGGGTTAAAAACCCCTAAGGTTTTGTTACCGGGTCCTTTGAGCCACCCTTCTCCTGCTCAGGCCCGTTTCCATGCCTGAAGTGTACTGTTGCTTTACTTTCCCTTCCAATAAAGCTATTCTTTTGCTACCATATTGATGTCTTGCTCAATTATTTGTTCAAGACATCAAGAGTCTGGACAATGCATTTAGAGGGGAACTCCACTCTCCAGTAACATTCTTGAAACTTTCTCAGCTCTTCTTGAAGCTACTTTGCTCACTGTGTCTATTTAAATTCAATTCAAGTTCAGTGCCTGGGCCACTGAACTTGAATAAATAAATAATATTTGCCCATGGTATAAAATGCAAATGGCATAGAGCAGAAAGCGTATCATCCTCTCCTCTCCAGCCCCAGCTCAACTCCTTGGAGGCAACCAGTTATCCCTTCAAATGTATATTTCCAGGGGTGGTTTGTGTATTAACAAACATATCCAAATGTATCTTTTTCTTTCCATGGCAGCATTTTATACTCCCTCACCTCGAATGCTTGAAAGATGCACTGAGCCAGTGGCCACCGTCCTAAACAGTGCGTATACAGCCACCTCACACATTACAGAGTGTCTTACCACACAGTACTGAGCTGCTGAGCTGGAGTCCTCCACAATAAGACTGATGTGAATTAAAACTGAAGTGTGTTGTGAGAATGTGTGCAGCAGGTGTTCTCATCTATTTCTAGTGGGAAAATTAGGACAAATTCTTTAGGGGGCAATTTGATATTCTAGAATAAAACTTAGCGCAAACTCTTTGACCCTGTAATACCTAGGTATTTTCCTAAATGTTTAATTGAATTTGTACTGGGTTGTTTACTGCTGCACTTTCTGTGATAATAAATGGTAACAAATGGCTGAAAGGCTCCTGACTAGGCAGATTTCAGCACATCATGAAGTAAATGTGCATACACAGAATGAATGTCATTCTATATACACACTGTATGAAAAGCTCTCCAAGAGGAACCTTTAAGGGAAGAAAGCAATATGGAGAACACTAAGTATAAAATGCTGCCATGGGAAGAAAAAGATACATTTGGATATGTTTGTTAATACACAAACCACCTCTGGAAATATACATTTGAAGGGATAACTGGTTGCCTCCAAGGAGTTGAGCTGGGGGCTAGAGAGGAGAGGATGATACGCTTTCTGCTCTATGCCATTTGCATTTTATACCATGGGCAAATATTATTTATTTAAAAAATGATATAATTAAAAACAAATAAAAATGAATAAAATAAAAACAATGGGAAAGATAGGAAAAGATGGGTTCTAAGATTTGCTTTGCCCCTGAAAAACATAAAACCTGCAAGAAACCAAGAAATCCAATTAAAAATGGACAAAAAAAAACTAGAACAAACATCTTTCCAAAGAAGACATACAAATAGCCAACAGCAAATGCAAATCAAAACCACAATGAGATATCACCTCACACTTGTCAGATTGGCTATCATTAATAAATCAAAAAAAACAAGTGCTGGAGAAGATGTGGAGAAAAGGGAACCCACGTGCAATGTTGGTGGGATTGCAAATTGGTGCAGCCAGTATGGAAAAACAGTTTGGAGGTTCCTCCAAAAAAAAGTAAAAATTGAACTACCTTTTGACCCAGCAATTGTACTTTTGGGTATTTACCCAAAGAAAACCAAGACACTAGTTCATAAAG
Organism: Eonycteris spelaea; assembly: GCA_003508835.1. NCBI lineage: Eukaryota > Metazoa > Chordata > Mammalia > Chiroptera > Pteropodidae > Eonycteris > Eonycteris spelaea. The sequence goes on along the minus strand of PUFA01000473.1, from coordinate 150,352 downwards.
ATCTATGCACCCCTATGTTTACTGCAGCACTATTTACAATAGTCAAGATATGGAAGCAACCTAAGTGTACATCAATGAATGAGTAAAGAATACACACGAACATTATTCAGCCTTAAAAAGGAAAAGATGCTATTTGTGACAACATGAATGGATCCTGAAGCCATAATGCCAGGTAAGTTGAAGATGAATATTATGTGATCTCACTAATATGTGGAATATAAAACAAAAGAAAACAAAACAAATAAAACCCAAACTCACACAAAAAGAGAAATCAGACTGTGGTGTCCAGAGGAGGGAGAATTGGGGAAAGTTGGTCAAAAGGTACAAACTTCTTGTTATAAGATACATAAGTACTAGGAGTGTAATGCACAGCATGATGACTGTACTTAACACTATGATATATATATATCGGAAAGTTATTGAGACCAAATCCTATGAGTTCTCATAACATGGAAAAATTGTTTTTTCATTTTCCTTTTTATTGTATCTATATGATATGATGGATGCTAACTAAACTTACTCGGTAATCATTTTCAAAACATGTGTAAGTGAAACCATTATGCTGTATACACTAAACCTATTACAGTGATGTATATCAATCATATCTCAAAAAAACTGAAAAAGGCTTATTATAGAAAATATTCAAGCAACCTTCACTACAAATCACCACCACAAAGCAAGCTCTGACCAGCACAGTAAAGGAGGGCAAATTTGAGAAAACAAGTGGTCACCTGGTTAAGTCCTCTAGCCTCCTGGTGAAGTCACTCCTGGGGAGGCGGGGCACTGGAAGAAAACTGCTCAGGCATAAGCCCTATGCAGACTGACAGATCTCCTCCCTTCAACCCAACACCTCCTACAGACTCTCAGATCTGCTTTTGAAGGGAAAGGCTGTCATTGTTCTTAGCATTGAGCTTTGGTTTCTGTAAAAATGCAGAGCAACGGGCAGGTTAATAGCACTGCTCTGAGTTATTCAGTGAGTGAACGATTTTTCCTCTTTGGAGATGAGCTTTGATGGGAACACTCAGTTTGCCTAGGGGCAAAGATGAGACTCAGTGAGAGAGACAGGAGCTGGGGGAGGAGTGCAGGTCAGGAAGGCTGAATGCACTTGAAGGTCTGCACTTGAACTAATCCCCAAATCAGTGACTTTGTTATCTTTTATAGGTGTGGAAAGCAGAGAAGAAATCAAGAAAGACTTAGAGTTTTATGTAAAATTAGGCTGATCTTTCTTATTCTATCAGTAATCCTAAACTGGCTCACTAAATTTTCAGTGAGTGATAGCTATTTTTACTGGTTGGGCAGTGTGGGGCGGAAGGAACACTGAGAGGCACCCCTGCCTATCAAAGCAAAGATGGGGACTTGAGAGGCTGAGGGAAGAGGGGAAGCATAAGGGGAGGGGAACGCACAGTTACAGCAGCTGGTCAGTGGACTAGTAGACCCTCTGGATGATGCAGGAGGTCAGCGTGGCAGGAAGCCCGCAGTGCCCCGGGGCAACTAGAAAATTTACCAATGATTATGTGGCAATAATAGAATGAGTGCGGCCCATGAGCAGAACCTCGTCTGGTGGACAACCAGAGGAAGTGGAGGCTGTTGTCCCCACTGTCCCCACAATCCTCAGGGAAATCAGGAAGTGGCAGAACATCTGGGCAAGTGAGGTGAACATCTCTTCCCTCCTTCCCCCAATAGGAAGTGTCCTCTAGAGAAAAACAGGCAGAAATCTATCCTCTAAGGAAAGCTTTCAAAGTACCAACCACTCACTGTCTCCCATGTTCCTCCCAAACGTAAGAAAACAGGAACCAATCAATATTCCTAGTCCTCCAGTAAGGCACGGAAAGCGCAGGCAGGCTCAGCGGGCCGCCTGAGGCCAGGCAGCAGGAGCACACTTGAGGTGACACTCAGGACTGCTCCCAGCACTGGTCAGCGGAGGGCGGGAGCCACACCTGCAGTGCACCGTGGGCACCACACTGGACACTGAGGTGTCACCGAGGGTCTGTGGGTGCCGGAAACGTGGGGTGCGCGGTGGTAGGGTGCGAGTGGGGATGTGGGATGCGGGGGGCGTGATATAAGGTGAGAATGGGGGTGCAGGATGCCGGAATGCGGGGTGCGCGGTGCAGATGCAGAGCAGGGCATGGGCTGAGGGCCAGGGTGCGGGGCCCCACGCGCTCACCTGTGAGGAAGGGCGCGATGGCTAGGGTGCAGGCCAAGAGCAAGCAGCTTGAAGCTCCAAGGGGCATGGTGCAGGTAAGTTCTCTGTGGAGACAGGGCAATCAGCTGTGCCCCACCGGCCAGCCCTTCCCCACCAGAGGCCTCCTGCCTGCGACTCCGCGCAGCCCTCAGGCCGCGTGGGCTGCCGCGAACCCAGCCTCTGAGGCACCTGTGCTCAAAATTAGGCCTGTCTGCTCCTTTCCAAAGGGCGCAGTGAGCTGGCGGCCCGCGTCCGTCCCAGGCTGGGCTGTATGGCTAGGCGCTTGGGCATGTAAGTCTACCTGACCCGAGCACCTGGCGCTGTGGTCCCCACAGGGATGGTCCTATCGTAGGCCATAGTGCACTGCGCACGCGCGGGTCAGCACCGCCGCCGCTCCCCCCGCGCCCCCATTGAGATGCCTCAGGGCTAGTAGCATGACCGGAGAAACCTGCTGGGCTATTTCCACAGTTCAGAGAACTGGGCCTCGAGGCTGGAGTCCCTGGTTCTCTGGTTTTCTGGTGCTCACCCACTGCACTCCCACTAAAGGTGTCTGACTGTGGCTGAGCCTCTTTCCTCCCTGCTCTCAGCGCCTCTGAGAAGAAGGCACCTGCAGTGCTGAACCCTGACAGCCCCTCCACCTGCCTCTCCAAGTGGTCAGTGTACCAAATAGTGAGGGGCACCTCGGAGTATTCCCTGACTCACCCGCACCTCCTCCACAAGGATTTCCTGCACTGAGCACTTACAACCAGGGACCAGTGCACACGCAGGAGTCAACTCAGGTAATCACTAGCCCTGGCCGTAGAACATAAATGCATGGTCAGTGTGTGCTGAGTGCAAAAGTGCTGAAATTCTGCCTGCTCCCCCATCGCTGTTTCCAGTCCTGGCTTTTGCAACAACTCCAAAAACCCTACTCCTTTTTGGAAGCAGTCTAAGTGTCCAGAGGGCAAATGGATAAATAAAATGTGAGAAAAAAATAAATAAATCTAGCCTTATGTAAATCCTGATGCATGCAACAGCATGGATGATCCTTGAGGGCATTATGCTAAGTGAAATAAACTAGTTAGAGAAGACAAATATTGCATAATTCCCCTTACAGGAGGTGTCTATAGTACTCAAACTCAAGAAGAGAGTACAGTGGTGGTTCCAGGGCCTTGGGAGAAGCAGGGAAAGGGGAATTGTTCAATGGGTGTAGAATTTCATTCTTTTTCTTTAATAATATGTTTTATTTTTCAATTCTAGTTGGCATACAATAATATAGTAGTTTCAAGCGTACAACATAGTGATTGGACATCTATATTACTCACAAAGTGATAACACAAATAAATCTAGTACCCCTCGGACACTGTACATAGTTATTGCAATATTATTGACTAAATTCCTTATGCTATACTTTATATCTCCATGACTATTTTATAACTACCATTTTGTACTTCTTAATCCTTTCCCCCTTTTTACCTAACCTCCAAATTCCCCTCCCCTCTGGTAACTCTCAAAATGTTCTCTGTATTTACGAATCTGTTTCTTTATATTCCATGTGCACATAAAGTCATATGGCATTTGTCCTTTTTTTCCACATCTTTTTTTCTTTTTTAAAATTTTAATTAGGCTCAAACACAGTACATTGGTTAGACATTTATATAGTTTATAAAACAATCCTCCTAATTGCTCCTTCTCTCCTCTGGTTTTCCACCTAGCCAATATATTAATTCTAAGCTATGCCATACTCCCAATCAGTTGGTTATCTTTTTGTCTTGTTGATTGTTTCTTTTGATGTACAAAAATTTTTAGTTTGATGTAGTCCAATTTATTTATTTTTTCTTTGTTTCCCTTGCCCGGGGAGATGTATCTGAAAATAAATGACAGTTAATAATATCAGAGAGTTTACTGCCTACATTTTCTTCTAGAAGTTTTATGGTTTCGGGTCTTACATTTAAGTCTTTAATCCATTTTGAGCCTATTCTTGTATATGGTTTAAGAAGGTGGTGCAGTTTCTTTTTTGAAGAGGCTGTCTTTACCCCCATTGTATATTTTTGCCACATTTGTCATATATTAAGTGAGTGTATAGGCATGGATTTATTTCTGGGCTCTCAATTCTTTTCCATTGATCAATGTATCTGTTTTTATGCCAGTACCATGCTGTTTTGATTACTGTGCCTTGTAGTATAGTTTGATATCAGGTAGTGTGATAACTCCAACTTCGTTCTTCTTTCTCAAGATTGCTGTGGCTATTTGGGAACTTTTATGGTTTCATATAAATTTTGGGATTATTCCAGCTCTCTGAAAAAATGCAATTGGTATTTTGATAAGGATTGCATTGAATCTATAGATTGCTTTGGGTAATGGCTATTTTAAAGATGTAGATTCTTCCTACCCAAGAGCACGGTATATGCTTCCATTTATTTGTATCTTCTTCAATTTCTTTTTTAAATACATATTTTCTGAGAACAGGTCTTGGTTAATTTGATTCTCAGGTATTTTATAGTTTTCGATGCAATTGTAAATGGGATTATTTTCTTAATGTCTCCTTCTGAAGGTTCATCATTGGTGTATAAAAATGCCACTGACTTCTGAGTATTTATTTTGTAACCTGCTACTTTACTGAATTCATTGATCAGTTCTTACAGTATTTTGGTAGAATCTTTAGGGTTCCCTGTATATCATATCATCTGATTGGCAAATAATGAAAGTTTTACTTCTTCCTTTCCAATTCAGATACCTTTCATTTATCTTTCTTGTATTATTGCTGTGGCTAAGACTTCCAATACAATGTTGAAGAGGAGTGGTGAAAGTGGGCATCCTTGTCTAGTTCCTGATCTTAAGGAAAACGCTTTAGCCTTTCCCTGTTTAGCATTATGTTAGCCTTAGGTTTGTCATAGATGGCCTCCATTATGGTGAGGTATGTTCCCTCTATTCCCACTTTGCTGAATGTTTTTCTCATAAATGGATGCTGTATTTTTCTGCATTTATGTGATTATGTGGTTTTTATCTTTTGATTTGTTAATGTGATATATCATATTAATTGATTTGTGGATATTGTACCAACTTGCATCCCAGGAATAAATCCAACTTGATCATGGTGTATAATGTTTTTAATGTATTGCTAAATTCGGATTGCTAATATTTTGTTGAGGATTTCTGCATCAATGTTCATAAGAGATATTGGCGTATAGTTTTTTTTTTTTTAATTTTGTAATGTCTTTTTCTGGCTTTGGAATCAAGGTAATGGTGGCCTCATAAAAGGGGTTAGGGAGCCTTCCCTCTTCTTGAATAATTTGGAATAGTTTTAGAAGAATAGGTGTTAATTCTTTGAATGTTTGGTAAAATTCACCCATGAAGCCATCTGGTCCAGAACTTTCGTTTTTTGGAAGGTTTTTGGAATGCTTTTTAATTTCATTGGTGGTAATCATTAGGTTCATATTTTCTGTTTCTTCTTGATTTAGTCTTGAGAGAGTATGTTTCTAGGAATGTGTCCATTTCTTCCAGATTGTCCAATTTGTTGGCATATAATTGCTCATAGTATTTTCGTATGATTCTTTGTATTTCTGTGGAGTCCATTGTTATTTCTACTCTTTCATTTCTGATATTATTTATTTGAGTCCTCTCTCTTTTTTTCCTTGATGAGTCTGTCTAATTTTATTTGTCCCTTCAGAGAACCAGCTCTTGGTTTTATTAATCTAATCTTTATTATTCCCTTCCTTCTCTTCATTTTGGGCTTTGTTTGCAGTTCTTTTTCTAGTTCTGTTAAGTGTATGGTTAGATTGTTTGTTTGAGCTTTTTTGTTTGTTTGTTTCTTGAGGTAGGCCTGTATTGCTATGAATTTCCCTCTTAGGATTGCTTTTGCTTTGTCCCATAGATTTTGAGTTGTTATGTTTTCATTTTCTTTCTCTAGGTATCTTTTGATTTCTCCCTTCATCTCATTAATAACCCATTCATTGTTTACTAGCATGTTATTTAACCTCCATGTGTTTGTGTGTTTTCCAGGTTTTTTTCTTGTAGTTGATTTCTAGTTTCACACCATTGTGATCGGAGAAGACTGCTGATATGATTTTGATCTTCTTAAATTTACTGAGACTTGTTTTGTGTCCTACCATGTGGTCTATCCTAGAAAATGTTCCATGTACACTTGAGAAGAATGTATATTCTTCTGCTTTGTTGTGAAATGCTCTGGAAATATCTATTAAATCCATCTGGTCTAGTGTGTCTTTTAGGCCCATTGTTTCCTTGTTGATTCTTTTCCTGGAAGATCTGTCCATTGGTGTCAATGGGGTGTTAAAGTCTCCTACTATGAGTGTATTACTATTGATCTCTCATTTTTTGTCAGTCAATAATTGCTTTATGTATGTAGGTGCTCCTATGTTGTGTGCGTATATGTTTACTAGGGTTATGTTCTCTTGATTTATGGATCCATTTATCATTATGTTATGCCCTTTTTTATCTCTTATTATAGCATTTGTTTTAAAGTCTATTTCATCTGATATAAGTATTATTACCCCAGCTTTTTTTTTATTTCTGTTTGCATGAAATATCTTTTTCCACCCCTTTACTTTCAGTCTATGAGTGTCATTTGATCTGAAGTGGGTCTCTTGTAGACAGCATATGCATGAGTCTTGTTTTCTTATCCATTTGATTGGAGCGTTTAACCTGTTTACATTTAAAATGATTACTGACAGGTATTTTATTAATCATATTTGTTATTTCTATTTTCTAATTTATCCCTTTCTTTTACAGAAGTCCCTTTAACATTTCTTGTAGTACTAGCTTGTTGGTGATGAATTCCTAAAGCTTTTTCCTTTCTGGGAAGCTCTTTTTAATCAAAAGCCTTTCTGGGTAGAGTATTCCTGGTTGTAGATTCTTGTTTTTCATAACTTCGAATGTTTCTCGCCAGCCCCTTCTGGCCTACAAAGTCTCCATTGAAAAATCAGCAGACATTCTTATGGGATACCCTTGTGGGTAACTAGCTACCTTTTTCTTGCTGCTTTTTAAGTTTCTCTCTTTGTATTTGACCTTTGGCATTGTAATTATGATGTGTCTTGGTGTGGGTCTATTTTAATCCCTCTCCTTTGGGACTCTTCATGATTCCTGAATTTGCATGTCTAATTCCATTGTCAAGTTATGGAAGTGTACTGTCATTATTTCTTCAAGTAGATTCTCAATCCCTTGCTCTCTCTCTTCCCTTCCGGTACTCCTATGATTCGAAGTTATTATTATTATATTGTTATGCTTCATGTTGTCCCAGAAGTCTCAAACTATCCTCATTTTAAAGAATTCTTCTTTCTTTTTGTTGTTCTGATTGGTTATATTCTGCTACCTTGTCTTCCAATTCACCTGTTCAATCTTCTGCTTTGCTCAATCTGCTGTTGAATCCTTCTAGTGTATTCTTCATTTCAGTTACTGTATTCTTCATTTGTGTCTGGTTCTTTTTATGGTTTCTATGTCTTTTTAATGCTTACTATCTCTCTGTTGAGGTTCTCATTGTGCTCATCCAGTCTCCCCCTAAGTTCGTTGAGTATCCTTTATAACCATTTATTTTGAACTCTGTCTCTGGTAGGTTGCTTGCCTCCATTTCATTTAACTTATTTTCTGGAGTTTTCTCTTGTTATTTTATTTGTGGCATGTTTCATTGTTTTCTCATTTTATTAGCCTCTCTATGTCCTTTTCTATGTGTCAGGAATATTTGTTTCATCTTCAGCCTTGTCCAGACGGCCTAATGTGGAAGGTGTTCTGTGTGGCCCAGTGGTGCACTCTCCTTGATCCCCTATGCCAGGGGCTCTGGACGTGATATTTGTGTTGGTTGTGTGTGATCTTCTGTTGTTGCCAAGTCTTTATTGTTGTTAGTACACAGTGGATGGGATTAACGCTTAGGCTGACTAATTGTGGGAATTGGCTGCACCCACAGGTTAAGAGTTGTTGTGTGGGGGCTGACCCCACTAAGTGGGATTTGACTTAGCAGGCTTGTGTAATTGTTGCAACCACCCTTTGTGTGTACCACTAATGGTACTAGTCAGGAGTTGCTCTGTTGTGGCTAGTGCCAGCCTCCAGATGCATTCGTTTTGTGGCCCCTTGGGAGAGGATCCCCAGTAGGGCAAGGTCAGCCACTGCTTTTGATTGCTCAGGGCAAGTACAAAGCTATCCACAGATGGTTGTTGCCTATACTGGATCTATAGGTAAGTGGAAGAGATAATGCTGTAAGGAGTGGTCAATTATCTCCTGTCCCTGATCAAGGGCAGTTTAGCAGAGGGACCAGTACTCCTCCACATTTGACATTGCCTATCAGTTGCCTATAAAACTCTGAAACTAGAAGAACCTTGGGTGATATGCATGTTGGTGGTGCAGGGACTCCGGGATTCTCATGGATCTATTGAGTAAATTTTCACCTGCTGCTACACTGTCAGTTTCATGTCAACACTGTCTCTGTGGCTTCTGTACAAGTTTCCAATTATATAAATGTCAGCTGCTGCCCACCCTGGGCCTGAATGCGCCACCCCAGGGCAGGGCAACTTTCTATCAACATGTGGCGGGCACTTTGTGTTTGGATGGGGCAGGAGCTCAGGGAGTCAAGGGCCATCAGGCCAATACAGATCCCTGAAATCCCCTCAAGAGATATTGTAGCTCATACAGGCAGCAGTGGTCTGCCCACAACTATTTTCCCTGAAATGCGCTCACTGGGCTAGCCAAGGTCTATTGCCTGCACAGACTGTGCAACCCCAGAGCCAAGCTGGACATGAGGGGCTGCCTATCAATGGGCTACAGGCACTTTGTGGCTTGAATGAAACAGTATCTCAGGAGACAAGGGACTTCAGGCCAGTACAGCCTCAGTTTTGCCGAAATTTCTGTGCCTTGGCATTCCTGCTGTAGTCACAGATCACAGTGAGACCGATTGCTGTCTGGGGCAGTCTCACAGACCCCAGACAGATGCACTATTGGAACTCTTGCAGGCAGCAGAGGTCTACTTGCCACTGATTTCCACATAGTGCCCACAATGCTCCAAAATTTGTCAGGGTGGCGGGGTGTGTGGCATTTCACTGTCAATGGCCTGCCTGGGGCAATTTGTGGGTAGGGTGGGGCAGTGTCTCAGAGAGACAATGGCAATCAGATTAATAGAGCCTCAGTCTTATCTAAATTTCGATAACTGTTCACCCATTCCTGCAGAAGTTCCAGGTCACAGCAAGACCAGCTGCTGTCTGGGACTTGTCACAGATACCCGAGATATGCCCAAATTCATTTTGGCAGCAGTGATCTATCTACTGACCTTATCTAGGATGAGCGCTGACAGCACTGGCCACCAGATGGGAATGCCTGGCCCTGAATCTGAGCAGGGCGTAGCAGCCACCTTGAAACAAAAGCCCCCAGAGATCTGCAAGTTGGGTGGGGTGGACTGATCCCCTCAGGCCAGCACTTTGTAATGGCCCTGAAGCAGTGGTCTGCACAGTCAAGGTGATGCGGTCCGTAGATTGCCCAGTAGTGGGGCTGGACTAAGGCACAATGGTGGCTGCCCTTCTAGCCCTTGTTCTGGTGCCAAGTAATGCAGACTTTCTCAGTATGAATCCCATGCAAGCCTCTGGCCCATCGCATGTATCCCAGGTGAGTGTCTACAGGTTAGAAAGCCTGTGAACAGATCCTTCAAAGGGGTGTCTAGGGTTTCAGTCTCCTTCCATCTCATCTAGGCGGCCAGAATCCCCTCTGGTTTTTACAGTCAAAATTTTTGGAATCTCTTCTTTCCTGGGCTGGGGAGCCTCCAAATGAGACCAAGACCACCTTTCCTTTAGGAGAGCCTCTGCAGCCTTGCTTTCCCTCTTGGTGATCCTCTACCACCAATGAATGCGAGTCTATCCTGATTTGTGACTCTGCTCCTCCACTGGCTTCGATGCGGCTCTTTTATATTATCAGACGTAGGTATTACAATCAGCTGGACTTCCAGTGATTCTCTGTGTTGATTATTTTATAATTTATTTGTAGTTTCAATGCAGACCTTGGAGGAGAAAACCCTGCTTTTACCTAATCCACCATCTTCCTCTCCCTCTATGGCATTTGTCTTTATCTGACTTACTCCACTCAGCACAATACCCTCTAGGTCCATCATAAAGTATGTTTTTCTATCTCTTTACTTTCTGTCTGTGTGTATCTTTTAATCTGAAGTGAGTCTCTTTAGGCAGCATATGCAAGAGTTTTGTTTTCTTATCCATTCAGCTACCCTATGTTTTAACTGGAGCATTTAATTCTTTTTCATTTGAAGTACTTGTTAATAGATTTATAGCTATTGCCATTCTTTATTTGTATTTTTGATACATAGGTTTTTCTTCTTTCTAAAGAAGTCCCACCAACATTTCCTATAATACTGGCTTGATGAGCTCCTTTGTGGAGAGTGGTTTGCAAGCTGACAAGGTCCTTGCAATCTGTGAGGTCAACAAAGGGTTGCCTCATTACTATGAACCTTCCTAAGAATGGGGATAATCTATGGAAATGCAAATGATTATAGTAGGATGTGTAGGTTGGGTGGGGAAAATCTTATTTTAGCCAGCAAATGTATGCTCTTGTATAAAAGCAACGTGCAAAAATAAAATCGCTCTCTACTCCATCATCAGTAGCTAGTGGGCCTCCTGATCCCAGCTTTCTGTCTTCTTCCTTTTTTCAATCTCCCACCGTTCCCACTCAGGTTTATTTTCCAGAGGTGCACTGGATGTGGCAGAATTTACCACTTGCTGGATGCGGCACTCCTTTAGCTTTTCCTTGTCTGGGGAGCTCTTTATCTGCCCTTAAAATCTAAAAGATGGCTTCACTGTATAGAGTAATCTTGGTTGCAGGTTCTTGCTTTTCATCACTTTGACTATTTTGTGCCAGTCTCTCTGGCCTGCAAAATTTCTGTTGAGAAGTCAGCTGAGAGTCTTATGGGAGCTCCTTCATAAGTAACTAACTGCTTTTCTTTTGTTGCTTTTAAGATTCTCTGTCTTTAACCTTTGGCATTTTAATGATGATGTGTCTTGATGTGTGCCTCTTGGGTTCATCTTGTTTGGGACTCTGCTCTTCCTGGGCTTATTAGGGACGTTTTCTGTCATTATTTCTTTAAATGAGTTCTCAATTCTTTGTCTCGCTCTTCTCCTTTTGGTACTCCTATGATGCAAATGTTGTTATGCTTGATGTTGCCCAGAGTTTCCTTCAATTATCTGTATTTTATTTTTGATATTGTTTTTACTTTTTGCAGTTTCAATTGAGTGTTTCCTGCTATATTATCTTCCAAAGTGATGATTCAATTCTCTGCTTCATCTAATCTGCTCTTTATTTCATCTAGGGTATTCTTCATTTCAGTTATTATATTCTTCATTTTTGACTGATTATTTTTGTGGTATATGTGCATGCATGCGTGCATGCGTGCATGTGTGTGTGTATGCTTACTATTTCCTTGTTTAAGTTCTCACTAAGTTCCTTGAGCATCCTTTTAATAAGATCTCTGTATCTTGTAGATTGCACCTCCATTATGTTTAGTTCTTTTTATGGATTTTTCTTTCTGTTCTTTCATTTGGAACCTGTTTCCCTCATTTTGCTGCCTCTGTGTGTTTGTTTGCAAGTATTAGGTGTGGCTGGTATGTCTCCTGGTCTTAGCTGGATGGACTTATGTAGTAACTTCCCTTCTTGCCTGGTAGAAAAGTCTCCCTGATCACCTGTGCCAGGTGTTCCAGGAGCATCCCTTGTGTGGGTTGTGTGTGCTCTCCTGTTGTAGTTGCTTTGATGTCTGTTGGCATGTCAGCCAATGGAATTGATCTTCAGGCTGACTGGCTGTAAGGACTGGCCACGACCTCAGCCTAAGTGTTGCTGTGTTGAGGGTGGCTGCACAGAGTGGGATTCTAGTAGTGGCTCTGGCTCCTGTTGAAATGAACCTTTGTGTGTGCTGCTTGTGGGGCTATTGGATATGCTCTGTTGTGGTCTGAAGCTAGCCTCTTGGTGTGTTGTTTCTGGGGCCTCTTGAGAGGGCTATCATGCAGTTCAATACCAGCTGCTGCCTGTGACCATCCCAGCACTACTTGGTAGGCTCTACAAAGCAATCTGCAGTTGGTTGCTGTCTATGTGTGGCCTGGAGGTGTGTGAAACAGACCATGCTGTAAACAGACACTGCCTGCCACCTGTACCATGCCTGGGACAGCTCAGCAAAAGGCCTGGAGGCCTGCTGCCACATCTGGCTGCCCTTAAGGGCTCAGCCCATGAAAAACCCTGTGTAGTTCATGATTTGGGTGACGGTGGCAGTTCAAGGAGTGGTGTTCATCAGGATAGTGCAGATTCAGGTTTGGTGCATGTGCTAAACCTGGGATCACTCAGGAAAAGTCTCAGAGCACACCGATGCCAGTTGCTGCCTGCCTGGGGCCCTCAGATTGCTAAGAGTTGACCAAGAAACTGCAGCATGGGCTGAGGTTCATTGCCAGTTGTCTGTCAAAAGGAGCTGAAGCTGGTTTTTTTTTGTGGTTGAAAGAGGCTCCTGTGGTGCTTGGGGTGGGGCTGTCTGTACCTTCTAGAAAATGATTCTGGTGGTGTGTAGGTGGGTGTGGTGGGATCCCAGGGAGTTACCAGGTAGTGCAAGTGGATATTTCCAGGCCAATGCAGATTTAAATTTGGCTGTGTCAGGGGAGGGCTCAACAAAGGCCAGTTGGCGTTCACAGCATAGGTCACATGAGAAGTGGGCTTGACACAGGACAATGGAGGTAGACACCCAGTCCTCACTCTGAAGCCACACAACTCAGTCTCTCAATCTCTCTTTGCATTTCTCTTGCCATCCCTCCATCGGAGTCCAGGGTGAGTTTCTGGGAATGAGGGAGTCTGTGCGCAGGCCCTTTAACAAGGGGCCTGGTTTTCCAGCTGTCTCCGTTTTACACAGATGGACTGATTCCACACCGATTTTTACAGTCAGATGTTGTGGGGACTCCTCTTCCTGGTGCTGGTGCTCCAGGCTGTGTGCTGGGTGTGGAACTGAGACTCCTCATTCCATAGGGGTACCTTCACATCTGAGATATCCCTCCTGATTCTTAACCACCACAGGTGGGTTGGAAGCCAGCCTGTTTTTCATCTTCATCCCTCCTACCAGTCTCAATGTGACTTCTTTATATCTTTAGTTACAGGAGTTCTGTTTAGCTAAACTCAGATGGTTCTTAAGGCTGATTGTTTTATAATTTAGTTGCAGTTTTAATGTGGTCCTGGGAGGAGGCAGGCATAGCCTTTCTCTACTCTGCCATCTTGTATTGAGTCTATGTTTGTCTTTGCAGTGAGATGTGTCTCCAGAAGGCAACATATGGTTAAGTTTTATTTTCTGATCCACCACACTACTCTCTGTCTTTTTATTGGTGATTTCAGTCCATTTACCTTTAGAGTAATTATTTAATATATGAGAATTTTGTCTAGCCATTTTATCTTTTATTTTCTGGTGCTTCTGTGTCTCCATTGTTTTTATCCCTGGGTTTCTGTCTGTTATTTCAGTTTGGTGGTATTCTATAATTTTTCCTTCTGTTCTCTCGTTATTAATATGTTTCTTAGTTCTGGATTTTAAAAAAATATCATATACTTTATAATATAGAATATATATATAATTTACTAATACAGGCAATACACTTATTTTATTATATTTTATTTTAATATTTTAAGTATCTAAATGTTATTTAATATTTAAGTTAATATTTTAAAATCAACTAATATAATTAATATTATATTTTACATATATTTATATTTATATAACATGATATTTTATATAACATGTTGTACTTATAATATAATTTTATATATTGTCATTTTATGTAAAATATATCATATACAAACTTATTAATATATTTGTTACATGTAATAAATATACATTATTATATATGGTACTTATTATTATGCATAAATTGTATATTAAAATATTACTTATAATAATATAGCATATACTTTAGTGTATTTTAAGTGGATATAAACCTATCTTCAGTTACATACATACTCTACAATTTTAATTCTCTTTTCTACGCGTTTTTGCTAGTAATGCCACACTTTACATCTTTTAATATAGTGCATCCATTTTAAATTTTATAGATGTAGTTATTTTTAATATTACTTTTCAACTTTTATAGTAGAGATAAAAGTAATTTACACATCATCCTTTACAGTATTAGGGTATTCTGACATGACTATATGTTTATCTTATCAGTGAATTTTATATAGTTAAATATTTTTATATAATTACATAGTATTTAAAATTTCATCTTGAACATCCCATTAGCATTTTTTTTCTTAAGGCAGATATGATACAATAAAATTCCTTAGTTTTGTTTGTCTGGAAATGTGCCTCTTCTTCATTTCAAAAGGATGTTTTTACCACGTGTAATATCCTTGATTTCCTGAGTTTTGCATTTCAGCATTTTGAAATATATTATTAAACCCCCTTTTAGTCTGAAAGGTTTCTGGAAATAAATTATTAACAACCTTATCTGGGTTTCCTTGTGTTGATGAATTAATTCCCTGTGTAGGTTGGGAGACTGGGGATGACCCGAGAGGCATGGTGATTTTTCCAGGACCCAGACTGGTGAGAAAAAGGTCAGAATTCAGCTCTGTCTCCTCAAAGCTGAAACCCTAGTTACATTCTCAGGGAGCTGTGAAGATGGCTGTGATGGGTTTTCTGTACAGTTAAAGAGATAACATTGGGGGAAGAGAGTGAGCACTTATCAACTCAAAAGAGGCTTGGGTATATCTGACTTAATAAAGTTATGGCATCTTTAAAAAATGACCTCACTTCTTGGTGATAGGCCGCAACAGAATTTAGAACTCTGGTAACCAGGCACCCATACTCTGGAGAAAGCCCCCTGTGCAGCTCACTTGACTGGAGACACTTGGGAGAGCAAGATGTCCTTACTTCACCAGCTCTGGGCTAGGGAAGATCCATGATGAGAAACATTTTCTCACTGTAGACACTGACTCAGTCCTTATCTTTAACCATTTGGCAGGAGAAATCCAAATGTAATACAATGCATCCCAGGGCAGCCAGTCCAGGCCAGGGAAACAACTGTGATCCTGCATAGTGGTCCCATACGCCTAGCCCCTAGTGTGTGAATCTTGGGGCAGGGGAGGACGGTGCCGCTTCCTGGGCAGGAGGGGATGTTAAGTGTTGGAAGCCTGGTGGGTCTGTTACATTTACACCAACATCATGACTGGCAGCATAAGAAGGTGAGTAAATCAAGATTCACTACACAAATGTTAATTCTGATCACCTATGGGTGGGAGCCCAGCTCTCCCAAATACAGGTTTGGACACATTGAAAAGGGTAATAGGGACAGTTTGACTTTCCTGAATCACACCTCTCCCAAGGCAGCACAGCTCAGACCAAGGGAGATTTTCTTGGCCTGTAATTTCTCCACAGGGGAAGTAAGATCAAATGAGTGAGCACCCAACTTCGCCAGCTTTGCAGGATGCTGCCAAAGATACCCACATCTCTCTCACCACTCAAAGTACTGAATCATGAGCCCTGAAGATATGAACTGTTTATCATTCTCCCTCAAGTCAAATTGTACATTTAAGCCCAGCACTCAGTCTCTCTTCTTACTTGACTTCCTGAGATCTGAGCTCCAGATCCTAGTGCTCCTAGTGG
This sequence comes from Eonycteris spelaea, assembly GCA_003508835.1. NCBI lineage: Eukaryota > Metazoa > Chordata > Mammalia > Chiroptera > Pteropodidae > Eonycteris > Eonycteris spelaea. Next base: position 134,579 of record PUFA01000473.1, on the reverse strand, counting down.
TTCATAAGGATGCTGCTGACCATATGTCCTTCTTGTACACCTGGCATGAAAGAAACCATCCCTGTCATTGGACGAAGCTTGTTCAATGGCGAGCCTCAAGGCAGGCACAGCAGAGAAACTGGCAGAACCCCTGGTAACAGCCTTCCAAGGTAGAATGTCTCTACATTACCATCTTCCTGGGTACCTACCAGTTTTTCATCATCACTCAACAAGTCCCATTCAATAGGTGAGTGCCTGTCCCCTCCATGGCACTGTGAGTCTGCTGCCTACTAGCAGTGCATCTTGGGGATGTCACCATACCATTTTGAACCTCATTTGGTGATAAAAAGGTAAACCTCATAGGATTTGTAAGAAAGTGTGGGATAAGTCACGGCAAGTGCTTACCTGGTGACTGACTTTGCAGAAAGGGCTTCTGGCCATGCTGTGCATCTTTGTTTCATATTTCTCCCTCCCCCACAAAGATTTCTGCCTCAACACTTATTGGCCTGTGGTCTTTCTGAGTTCCAATCAGCACACAGAAAGCAAGCTTTTTCTCATTTGCAAGGGAATTTTGTAATTCTATTTAGCTCATCTTGGTCCTTGTCCCCCAGTTTCCAAATAGGTCAGAAGCACAGGTGACAATTTGGACTTGTGACTGGCATCTGAAGTCAGGGCAATGGTAGCAGTCTTGTGAGAATAAATCTTTATCTATGAGATCTGATGCCTATTTTCAGTTTATGCCTGCGTATGTATGTATATATGTATGTATGTATGTATGTATGTATGTATGTATGTATGTATATATATATATATATACAATCCAAGAAATAATATTCTGCTCAATTCTGATCAGGATACAATAAAAATGGATTTAGATCTGGGTTTCTCTCCTTAATAAACATAAATATTTGTGAAAAAGTGTCCAGAGTGGTAAAATATTTAAAAACTGAATTATGTGAGGACTGACAGAGGGTATTTAGCGTAACTTTAATCCTGGGAGGAAGGCTTCAGAAAAGTGTCTTTGAATGACTGAAAAACTACTTCATAGAAGCAAATTCATCCTGTATTGTTCTAGGATGGCAAAAGCCATAAAGAAATAAGTACAGTAATACAATTTTCAAACTATTAGAATTGCCCAGTGATTGAATCAAGGCTGGCAGAAGCAGAACAAGACATGGCAGCAGCAAGAACCATCTATGACGAAAATGAAGAAAGGGCACTAAGTCAAAAACCGTAGTGCTGCATTCTTTCACCTGATTCAAATTCTCTACATAAAAGGAATCAGGACTATAAGAGTATTTTTTTTAATAAAAAAATAGAATTTATTGTAAAGAATAGTTTTAGATGTACCAAAGATTTAAGATAGTGAATAGAAAGTTCTCATAAATCTCATGCTCATTTTCTCCTATTATTTTAATAGCTAACATTAGTATGTATATCTTTTGTGAATATACTATTGGTTTTTGCTGTGTAGTTACAATAAGTCCTATATGCCACTCTCCTCCCATTTTCTCAGCATCTGTTTACAGTGAATCTGACTCCATCCTCTAAGGACTAAGATTCTCACTGGAAGGCAGCCATAATGTGTCCCCAGGCTTTGGTTCTCTCAGAAGTTTCTCTTGGCAGGCACCATTGGCATCACCTGAAAATTCTTAAGAAAGGAAAATTCTTAGGCTGCAACGCCAAACTGCCAAACTATTAAAATGCCGACAAGGGGAGGGGCCCAGCAAACTCTGATTTTACCAGTCTCTGGCGATATAGATTCATGGTAAACTTGACAGCCTGTGCAGTAACTAAGTCATCTCAGAGTTTCATCAGATAAGTCACTCTTGGAAACCCTCTATGCTTGTTTCAATGTTAGTTTTGTCACATGAACACACACAAATTTATGTATTCATATATATATATATATATGTATGTATATGTGTGTGTGTGCGTGGTGTGGGGGTGTGTGTGTGGTGTGTGTGTGTGTGTGTATGACTAAACATAGTCTTCCTTGGCTTCCTCCTTTTCCATGTCTTACTTCTCTCACTTGATCTTTCAAACACACAACTTGCCCTCAGAATTGTGTGTCAAAATAATTCAACTTAAAATTAATTGGTGTTTAAATATTTCATCAAGTTTGTTATAAAACACGTATAACAAAAACAATACTAGATGTTCTACTGTGGTTGAATATAGCATCCTTACTATGAAACTATTTGATAAATTTTCATAAAATTATAAACAATGTAATTGTAGAGTTAAACAGCTCTTCCTGTCCATCTATAAAGGATAAGAACCTATATGCATACATAATAAAATTCTTGTGCATTTGAGTAAGCATTTTCTAAATTTGAGGGACTTTTCATAACAGGTGGTTCCAGTAAAAACAGTGATGATTTTTGTTTCAGATCTTGTGAGATAGTTCAGGTGACAACAGCCATTCCCAACAATCTTCTCATGAGTCTGCTAGCACTACAGACATATGTCTGTACTTAGAGTGGCCATATGAAAGAGTCTGGCCAATGAAATTTAAGTAGAAGTGCCTGGATAGGCAAGCATTTCCTGAATTCAAAGGAGTATCTTCAAATCAAAACTCCGTTGTCAAATTCTTGTCAGGATGACAGAGTAGGTTAGTACTGTGCTTCCTCCCATGGGCACATTAAAACTGCAACTAAATTGTAGAACAATTGACTTGGAGAACTATCTGAAGACTATCTAATTAGAAGTCCTATAACTAAGAATATAAAGAAGAAGCCATGTAAAGACTGGTAGGGGGGCAGAGACACAAAACAGGCTGGTCCCACAAACATGAAGTGGTTAAGAATTGAAAGGATATCTCAGCTGCAGAAGTTACCCATGAAGAGCGAGGAAGGGGTTCTAACCCCACACTGAAGTCTCCAGCCCAGGGTTTCAGTGCTGGAAAGAGCAAGCCCCAAAATACCTGGCTGAAAATCAGTCGAGAGTTCTGTCTCTCCAGGTAAGATAGAAGGTGGCTGGAAACCCCACATTCCATTAAAGGGCCTGTGAACAGACTCCTCCCTCCCAAACACTCACCCTGGGCTCCAGCAGAAGGACTGCAGCTGGGGAGATGCCAGAGACATACAGGGAAAGACTGAGTCATGTAGCTTCAGGAAGAGTGCTGGAGTGACAGTCACTATCGTTTCTGTGTTGAGTCCTCTCCCTGACATGGCCAAATCTGAATCTGCATTGGCCTGACGAACCCTGCTTGCTTTAATCTAGTGACTTCCTGGGACTCTGTCCCACCCAATTTACACAATTCCAAAGGATTTTTCATGTTGGCAGGTAGCCAGTTTTGGTCTGTGCCGTAGATTTTCTTTGACAGCTCTCAGGGGTCTGTGGGCATTAGGAAGGGTGCAGCTGGCCTCAGTGTGCTCTGAGACTTTTGAAGAGTGGACCCAGGCCCAGAACTGGTGTCAAATTCAAATATGCATTAACTATTGAACACCATTTGCCCTATGCTGGTGACTCTCTGAGATCCCACCCCACCCAAATCCCATACCACCAGAGCTGCTTTGAGGAGCTGAGCCTTAAGGACACCTGGCAGGTGCTGGTAGGCCTTTGGCCTTTTTGCTCAGCTACTCCAGGCCTAGTACTGGTGGCAAGTGGCCTCAGTTCATAATGTGGCATTTTCCACACACCTCCAAGTCCAACACAGGCAGTGAACAACTGTGGATCGCTTTGTAGCTAGTATCAGGTAGCCAGTCACAGGCAGCAGCCGATCTTGAATTGCACAGAAGCCCATTCCAAAAAGCCCCAGAAACATCACACCTGGTGGCCAGCTTCAAACCATAAGAGGGCACCACCCATTAGCCCCACAAAAAGCATACCCAAAGGGTGGTCTCAGCAGGTACCAGAGCTCACTAGGGAAAAATCTCACTTTATAGGGTTGGCCCCTTCACAGCAGCTTATACATTGCAGCATGGTCAATCCTCACAGCCTGAATCAATCCAACCCACTGACAAGCCAACAGCAATCAAGGCTCAACTACAATAGGGAAGTACACACAACCCACACAAGGGACATACATTTTGAGCACCTGGCTCAGGGAGCAAGGAACACTGCACCACTGGGCCAAGAGGACATCTACTGCATAAGGCTATCCAGCCAAGACTGGGAGACATAATATTTCTACCTAAAATGTAAACACAAACACAGAGAGGCAGCCAAAGTGAGAAAACAAAGACACATGTCCCAAATGAAAGAATAAGAGAAAACCCCAGAAAAAGAACAAAATGAAATGATGGCAAGCAATCTTCCAGATACAGAGTTCAAAACACTAGTTAAAAGAATGTTCAATGAACTTAGGGAAAGAATATAAGAGCTCAGTGAAAACTTTAACAAAAAGATAGTAAGCATTAAAAAGAATATAGAAACCATAAAAAAGCGGTCAGAAATAAAGACTACAATAACTGAAACGAAGAATACACTGGAAGAAATCAACAGTAGACTGGATAAACCAGAGGCCTGAATAAGCAATTGGAAGACAAAGTAGCAAACAAACAAACAAATAAACAAACAAACAAAACCCTGATCAGAATAGCAAATAGAAAAAATAATTTTTTTAAAATAAGGAAAGTTTAAAGGACCTCTGGAAAACCATCAAATGTAACAGCAGTCACATCACAGGCGTACAGAAGGAGAAGAGAAAAAGCAAGGAATTGATAACCTATTTGAGGATATAATGACTGAAAACTTCCCTAACCTGGTGAAGGAAATAGACATATGGTTACACTCATGTGGGCTATAAAACTGAAAGCAACAAATAAACTAGAAATAGGGCCTCATAGACATGAACAATAATTTAATGGTTACCAGAGTGAAGGGGAAGCAAGAAAGTAGATAAGGGTAAAGGGATCATATATATGATGATGGAAGGAGATTTGACTTTGGGTGGTGAACACACAATGCAGTATGCATATGACATATTATTAAATTTTACACGTGGAACATATAATTTTATTAACCAATGCCATTCCAATAAATTTAATTTAAAAAAAATCTGGGAAGCACAAAGAGTCCCAAACAAGATGTACCCAAAGAGGCCCATACCCTCATCATAATTAAAATGCCAAAGTTAAAGACAAAGAGAGAATCTTAAAAGTGGCAAGGGAAATAATTACATACAAAGGAGCCTCCTATAAGACTGTCAGCTGATTTTTCAACAGAAACTCTGAAGGTCAGAGGATTGGCATGAAATATTCAAAATTTTGAAAATCAAAGACCTATAACCAGCATTACTCTATCCAGCAAGACTATTATTTGAAAATAAAGAAGAGATAAAAAGCTTCCTATACAAGAAAAAGGTAAAGGAATTCATCGCAACTGAACCAGTATGACAAGAAATATTAAAGAGACTTCTTTAAAATGAAGAGGGAGAATAAAAAGGACATAAATATCAATAATAAAATGGTAATTACTATGCATCTATCAATAATCACTTTAAATATAAATGAATTAAATGTTTCTGTCAAAAAGACATAGGGTAACTGAAAAAAAAATATATGCTGTCTACAAAAAACCCATTTCACATTGAAAGACAAACATAAACTGAAAATAAAGGAATGGAAAAAAATATTTCATGCAAATGGAAACGACAACAACAACAAAAAGCTGGGGTAACAATGCTTATATCAAACAAAATAGACTTTAAAACGGAAACTTTAATAAGAGCCAAAGAAGGATATTACATAATGATAAAAGGATCAATCCGACAAAATGACGTCAACCTTATAAACATATCTGTTGCCAACATTGGAGTGCCTACATATATAAAGCAAATATCGATGGACATAAAGGGAGAGATAGATAGTAACATAGTTTTAGTAGGGGAAATTTAATGCTTCATTAACACAATTGGACAGATCTTTCAGACAGAAAGTGAACAAGGAAACAGTGGCATTAAATCATATGCTTAGAACAGATGGACTTAATTGATACTTTTAGAGCATTTCACCCCAAAGCAGCAGAATATACATTCTTTTCAAGTACACATGGAATATTTTTCAAGATAGTCCATAAGTTAGCTGACAAAACAAGTCTCAGTAAATGTTAGAAAAATGAAATTATATCCAGTGTTTATTCTGACCACAATGCTATGACATTAGAAATAAATTAAAGAAAAAAAAAAGAAAACACACAAACACATGGAGGCTAAATAATATGCTACTAAACAATGAAAGCATTAATAGTGAGATCAAGGAAGAAATCAAAAGTCACCTTGAGACAAATGAAAATGAAAACAGTGACCCCAAACCTATGGAACATATCTAAAGCAGTTTTAAGGGGGAATTCATAGCAATATAGGCCTACCTCAAGAAACAAGAAAAATCTCAAATAAACAATCTAACCTTACATCTAAAAGAACTAGAAAAAGAAAAGCAAACAATGCCTCAAGTGAAGAAGAAAAGAAATAATAAATACCAGAGTGAAAATAAACAAATAGAGTCGAAATATGATACAAAGAATCAATAATACTAAGTGCTGGTTCATTATAAAGATAAAAATAATTGATAAAACTTTGACTAGACTCATCAAGAAAAAGGAGAGAGGTTCTAGCAGGGGAGCACAGCTACTCATATACTCTTCACCAAAGAATGGTCCTTTCCTCTATCGAGAAAGATTTTTGACTGAGTGTGCAGCTTTGAGAAGGATGCTCATAACAGAAAAAGTTGAGAATTATGTAATTTCACTCATATGTGGTATAGAAAACTGAAAGCAACAGATGAACATGACAAACAGAGACATGGCAATAAATTAGTGGTTATCAGAGGGAAGGGAGGAGGGGGAGGTAGATACAAGGAAAGGGGGTCAAATATTTGGTGATGAAAAGAAATTTAACTTTGGGTGGTGAACAAACAATGCAATATAAACATGTATATATATATATATATATATAACATGTGTATATATATGACTTATTTTTGAATTGTACACTTGAAACTTATTTGATTTTATTAACAATGTCACCCCAACAATATTAATTAGAAAAAGTAAAAAAAAGCGTGCCTAAATAAATAATATCAGAAATGAAAGAGGAAAGAGACAAATGATCTCACAAAGGATTATCAGGAAATGTTATGGACAATTCAGTGCCAACAAGGTAGACAAGCTGGAAGAAATAGACAAATTCCTACAAACATGCAATCTTCCAAGACCGAAGAAAAAAGAAACAGAAAATTGAACTGACCAATCACTACTAATGACATTATATCAGTAATCAAAGAACTCCCAAGAAATGAAGCCATGGACTGTATGGCTTCACAGGAGAATTTACCAAACATTCAAAGAAGAATTAACACCTATTAACACCTATTCTTCTCAAACTATTTTAAAAAATTTAAAAGGAGGGAAGGACCTCCAAGCTCATTTTATGAGGCCACCATTACCTTGGTTCCAGAACCAGACAAAGACATTACAAAAAAAGGAAATAATAGGGCAATATCTCTGATGAACAAAGGTGAAAAAATCTTCAACAACATATTAGCAAACCAAATTTAGCAATACATTTAAAAGATTATATACCATAATCAATGAGATTTATTCCTGGGATACAAGGTTGGCTCAATATCTGCAAATCAATTAATGTGATATACCACATAAAATGAAGAATAAAATTTTTATGATTATATCAATAGATGAAATTAGATGCATTTGACAAAATCCGGCATCCTTTTATGATAAAAATCTTAGCAAAGAAGGAAGAGAGGAAAATACCTCATATAATAAAGACCATATAAGAGAAATCCACAGCAACATCATACTACATGGAGAAAAGCTAAAAGTATTTTCCATAAGATCAGGAACAACACAACAATGTCCACTTCATCCACTGATGTTCAAATAGTATTGGAAATCCTAGGCATAGCAATCTGATGAGAAAAATAAATGAAAAACATCTAAATTGAAAAGGATGAATAAAATTCAGTTTTTGCAGATGGCATGATACTGTATAGATAGAACTCTACAGATCCATCAAAAAACTATTAGAAGTGATATATGAATTCAGTAAAGTAGCAGTATACAAAATTAATATTCAGAAATTGGTTGCTTTTTATACATAATAACACATTATCAGAAAGAGAAATTACTAAAGTAATCTCATTTACAATTGCATCAAGAAAAATGAAAATACCTAGAAATAAATTTAACAAAGGAGGTAAATGACCTGTACTCAGAAAATTATGCCATTGAAGGAAGAATTTAAAGATACAAATATATGGAAGTACATACCTTGCTCATGGATAGGAATAGTTAACATCATCAAAATGTCCATACTACCCAAAGCAATCTATAGACTCATTGTAATTCAAAACAAAGTATCCATGATATTTTTCACAGACCTAGAATAAATAATTTAAAAATTTATATGAAATTATAAAGAAACCCAGTAAGCCATGGCAATCTTGAGAAAAATAAAAGAAGTTGGAGGTATCAGGTGACCTTATATCATATTATATTACAAGACTGTAATAATCCAAATAGCATGATACTAGCTTACAAACAGACACACAGATTAATGGAACAGAATAGAGCCCAGAAATAAACCCACAACTATATGATCACTTAATTTATGACAAAGAAGGGAAGACTATACAATGGGGTAAGGAACAGTCTTTTTAATAAATGGTTTTGGGAAAATTGGACAGATATATGGAAAAAAATCAAACTGAAATATCTTCTTATTTCATATACAAGAATAAACTCAAAATGCATTAAAGAATTATAAGACCTTCCAGAAGAAAACATAGGCCGTGAACTCTCTGACATTGTTCTTAATAATATATATTTTTTTGATATATCTTCTCGGGCAAGGGAAACAACATAAAAATAAATAAGTAAATGAATGAGCTACATCAAACTAAAAAGTTTTTGCACAAAAAAGGAAGCCATCAACAAAACAAAAAGACAACTCATTGTATGGGAGAACATATTTGCCAATGATACATCCAATAAGGGGTTAATATCCAAAATTTATTAAGAACTCATGCAATCTAACAAAAAAAAATCTAAGAATCCAATAAAAAATGAGCAGAGGACCTGAATAGACATTTCTCCAAAGACATACAGATAGCCAATAGACATATGAAAAGATGCTCAGGGTCACTAATCATCAGAGAAATGCAAATTAAAACAACAATGAGATATTACCTCACACCTGTCAGAATGGCTATCATTAATAAATCAACAAACAACAAGTGTTTGCGAGGATGTGGAGGAAAGAGAACCCTGTGCACTGTTGGTGGGATTGCAAATTGGTATAGTCATATGGAAAACAGTCTGGAGGTTCCTCAAAAAATTATAAGTAGAAATGCCTTATGTCCCAGATATTCCACTTCCAGATATTTACCTGAAAAAAATTTAAAACACTAATTTGAAAAAGATATATTCACTTGTGCGTTCACTGAGACATTATTTAATAGCCAAGATATTGGAAGCAACCTAAGTGTCCATCAAAAGATGAATGGATAAAGAAGTTGTGGTACATATATAAACAGCATTACTTGGCCATAAAAAGAATGAAATCTAGTCATTTGTGACAACATGGATAGACCTAGAGGGTATTATGCTGGTGAAATAAGTCAGACAGAGATATTGAAATATATATTTTGTCGCTTATATGTGGAATATAAAGAACAAAATAAACAGACAAAATGAAACAAATGCATAAATACAAAGTAAGAAAGTGGTGGTTTCCAGATGGGAGGGAGAGTTGAACATTTAGTCACGGGGATGTGAAGTTCAGCACAGGGAATATTGTCAAAAATATTTTAATAACTATGTATGATGCCAGGTAGATACTAGACTAGACTAATTGTGGGGATTACTTTGTTCACTTTCAGGAAGAAAAGTCAGAAAACCACTTCACTACTTTTGACATTTACTAATGATGACAGAAATAGTATTTTAAAGAACAGAACATTTTACAATAGCAAGTACCATTAAGGTGATTAAATGTGAGCAGTCTCAGAAGGTAACTGACTAAAATAGTACCTGCTCTTAATTTGCTCAGGAAAATGGCTCCCAATCTTGCCTTTGTGTTGTTTCTCTTCTCATTGGCTCTAATAACGGACACCTGCTGTCTATAAATATAGGCTTCAAATACTATATGCATGTAAATATAGGATCAAAATCCACAACTGGAAATCTCTCACAGGGAAAATGAGGGATAAAAATATGATTATAAAAAAAAATTTTTCTTACATAAAAACAAAGCAAAGCAAAACAAAGTTGAATTTCTTAGAGTCAGGACTCATTCAAGTGTCTCAGCCCAGGACCTTGCACCACCAGAAGCAGCTGATGAAATGGACCATGGGACCCACCTCCTGGCCTCTGCCTGCTCTATCTGAGCCTCCTGGGCTGGTTGGCTTCCAAGCAGCTGGCTGGCTCAGGCAGGGCCCTCAGTTCTGTAGTCCTACTTTTTCCTTGGAAAGCCTCAATTTACCCTGACAACCATGACACCCACACCTCAGTCCCATCTCTCTCCAGAAGATCCTGGGGTCCTGAGATGTTTTGGCCTCAAACCATGACAAAGCCCACAAGTTAGTGCTCTGACCCAGAGCCTCACACACCAATGGAGTCCAGGCAGAATGAGACATTTCTTGCGCATCCTACAGTATTGGCCATCCATTTATTCATTGTAAGTTGTAAACACTTTGTTCCTTCAGCCAGGCTCCAGGCCCAACCTCAGGAGCTTACAGACAGTGTTAGAGAATTTCTGTAATTTATTTATAATATATAGACATAGAGCTTGAGAGATGCCAGGTATTCCAAGCATTTTCTGACATTAACTCTTTAATATTTTCATAACTTTATAGGAGGCTTGCTTATTATTATGCAACTGGGAGGTGGAGAAACTGAAGCACCAACAAGATTGCTCCCCCAAACTACAAATAGTTAATATCTCATGGTTTCTGTGGCTCAAACATCTGGGTGAGACTTAGCTGGGTGCTCCTGACTGCCTCAAGGTGCTTCACAGGTTTGAAGTGGCTGGAGTGCACTACTCCCTCATGCTCTCCTGTGGGTATGCTCAGGACGCAGTTTGGACAGAGCCTGAGTTCCTGCCCATCTGTTGATGTCCACTCTCTCAGTCTGTCATGTGGGGCCTCTGACCAGGGCAGCTCAAAACATTGGTGATACTATCTCAGTTCCAAAGGTATAATGGGGTGGAAGGAGAGAGAGAGAGATAGAGAGAAAGAGAGAGAGAATGAGCATGAGGGAAATGACAGACTATTTGTAAATAAAACTTGGAAGTGGCACCCCACCACCTTGGCTGCGCCTGTTGTTCAGAGGCCAGTTACTAACCTTTTAGTGGTGACGCAGGATGTGCACGTGAGGAGACAGGACCTCAGGAACCATTGTAGATGCTCCCACCAGGTGGGCCCACATGAAGCATGAGGTCTGCTTCCCAGAGTAACAGGAATCATAAAGGGCTTATGGCAGTGGATGGCAACATTTGGATTTCCTTAATTTTAACCCCTTAAAGGCACAGACCCTAAAGCGTGGCCCAGAGTGTGTGACTTTACCAAGATCACAGCGCTGAGATCCAGACCTGTCATGACTGGTGTGCTGTACTGCACCCCACCCATCTTGTAATGACTCATATCTCAGTTTATCCATTGGACACATGTGACACCTGTGCACAGGTAGGTGCCAAGGTGTTATCTGGTATTTATTTACCTGACAGTGTCCCTAGGAAGTAGTGTTTATCATCATCACCATTTTGCAGGTTGGAGGACAGGCAGGAGATGCCCCCAGAGGCACAGTGGTTTCTCCAGGACACAGAACTGGTAATAAAAAGAAGTCTGAACTCTGTCCTCAGAGCTGGGAACCTGGTATATCCCTTGGACTATGGTGCAAGCTGTGTGGTTGTCCAGTATGGAGGCAACCTGAGTGAGGAGGAGGGTATAGTCCACAGCTCAGAGGGGACTTGGTGGATCTGATTAGAGGGAAGGCTCCAGAGAATGGGACTTTGAAGAAGTGACCTCACTACCTTGGTGACACTGGTAACTAGGCACCCAGAGTCTAGACAGAACCCCTGTCCAGCTCACTTGACAGTTACGGAATGGATGTTCTCTCGTTTTCCGACTTTCTGAAGCTCTGGGTTGAGAAGCCCAGTGAGAAATGTTTCTGTTGCATGTTGGCTCAGCCCTGACTGCCAATGCCTCTGGCCATTTTTCAGAAGTACCCTTAGGGGTACACAGGTTGGTTCAGGCCAGGCCACAACTGTAATCACACCTGGGCAGCCCCCTTACACCTGACTTTGTCTGCATTTGTATGTGTGTTGGGTGTGGTGATGGAAAGCTGGGTATGGGGCCTGTCCTGGGCAGGAGCAGGGATTGGGTGTTGGATCCTTGGTGGTTCTGTCACATTGATACCCCAGATCATGGGTGGCAGGATGGGAAGGTGAGGGCTAGGGACCAAGTTTCTCTACTCTCTAGTTATTACTGGGCCCTCAAGGTGTCCTTTTGTTTCCTCCCTGGCTGGAGATCTATTCATATGACTGTGCCTGATCAGGGAGCAGAATTTGTGGTGGGCAATTTCCCCTATGGCTGTGCCCAGAATGACCTCCAAATCCTTGTGGGCACTGTCATTGCAGAGTGCCTCCTGGAGACTGTGGGGTAATGGTGGATGGGCATGAATGCTCTGCGTCCTGGGGCAGGGGACGGGTGCACCAGGCCACCAACGACAGCCAGGGCTGGTCTGAGGTGAGAGCTGGCTCAAAGGGGTTGCAAAATCTAGGAGCCTAAGATAACCACGGTGGGCCCAGTACCCAGACTCAAATCTAAAGACTCTCCTGGAGGCCTCCCAGGGCTTTCCTACTCAGTTGTCCCATAGTCCCACCCCCAAAGGAATCTGGACACACCCCTCCCTCTACCAGCTACACAAGAAGGTAGAAAGATACTCCTCACACATTTGTAAGAATATTAGAGAAAATGTGTGTTGTTTCACTTCACACAGATCAGGAACATCTTTAAATTTTGCTACTGATTCTATCGTTTTAACTCCCTGTCCCAGGAATCATGGGTGGCAGTCAGCTCCACTGTCCCTAAGGCCTTCTGCAAGCCTTACATGTCTTCACACTCAATAGAATAGTTTATTCAAGGAAGAGGGGATAGAGTTAAGCTATTCCATAGGTTTTTGTGCAGCTTGTCACTCCACAGAACATGCCAGCAGGACCCAGCAGGTCAGGAACTGTGACTTCACTTGTCTCATAATATTCCATAGGAAGGTTTTTTTTGCCACAGCTATGTGGCCTTCCAACAACATTGGATCCTGATGTGACTCAATTTAGTTGCCATGTCAGTGGTTTGGTTGGGAGCATCTTAAGTGTGTCCCAATGGACTGTATTAGTTTGCTGCCATAACACCATATCACGTGGGTGGCATAAACAACAGTCACTTATTTTCTCACAATTTTGGAGGCTAGACGTTTGAGATCAGGGTGTCAACAGAGTTGGGTCCTCTTGAGTGCCCTCTTCTTAGCCATCTTCTGTGTCTGTATTCCCATGTGTCTGTCCCCTTTGTGCTTTTCCGTGACCTTCACATAAGGATGCCAGTCATATCAATTAGGACCCGCTCCAGTGAACTCGCTTTGCCTTAGTTACTTCCTTAAAGACCATCAATCCAAAGACAGCTATGTTCTGGGATAGTGGGCTTAAGACAAGAACGTGTGAATTCGGGAATACGACTGAGCCCCTAGCATACACAGTGCTCTGCTGGAGACTTGCCCATGAATGAGCTGCTGGTGGAAGGACATGCATGCATAACATTTTCTTACTTTAACAGCTACAGCTAGAGTCCAATCCGAGGAGGCTATGGCAGTGACATTTACAACAGTGCTCTCTTGGGGTGGCTGCTTTTGTGCATCCAGCCTGGCCTGGGGATTCTTACCCTTTCACATTTTTTTTTTTTTTTACCAACCTGGTGTCAGGTTGTCCAACGGAATCACATTGGTCCTCGATTTGCAATTACTCTGGTGATCCTTTGCATCACCTGTCAGCTGTTCAACAGCCACATGGATTTTTTCCCCTTCTTGCATCACCTGCTCAGATTCCTGTCTGGTGACCAGCTTTCTGTATTCTGAAATCTCCAGGCATTTGCCCCTTTGCTAAATCTACGATCTCTATAATGAGGGTCTCAGAATGCCCTTTAATGTAAAAGGAAGAAAAATTAAGTGTCTTTCCTGAAGTCAATAGGTACATAAAGCTGTGCCCATCTCATACGCTGTCTGCATGTCAAGAGTGGAGCAAGCCTTAGTAGCTGGGAGGGACTGCCATGCTTCCCTGGCTTTGGACAGTTCCCAATTTTGAGCTGAAAGACTGTGAGTAGCCATTGACACCCTAAGCCTCTGTGTCCTCATCTCTACAAGGGGCATGTGTATTAGGTCTCACTGGGACAAAGCTCTCCACACAGACTATGAATGTCAGGGTATCTGTGGCTCTGCTCCTAAAAATGTGCACAGAAGGGAACAGTTGTTCCTCCCCAGCTTCTCCCAGCAAACTTAAATAGTACTTTTAAGGCTTAGAACTCTGTTCAGCACAGACATTGTTACCATCCTCTTGCACAAGTCTGTGAGGGGCTGGGCATTCCTGGGTGAGCTCCAGACCTAGACCCTCCTGGTGGTTCATGGTTTTTCCACTGACATTATGACCCTCCTTGTCCCACCTGTGTGACAGTGAAATAGGCCTGTGCTTTGATAAGGTCTGCCCACCCGGGACCTCAAGACAGGTGGGATAGAAAGTCGTCCAGTTGTGCCCATGATACCAGCCATCCCATCCAGAACCCTCACCTACATGATGACCTACATGCTCACCTATTCAGCATTCAATGAGCATTTGGACGAGCTGTTCACTAGGTGAACAGGCAGGCGCAAGGCAACTGCTTGCTGCTGGCTGTGTGTCTCAGGAATAACCCTGCATCCCTCATCTTGCTCTTCTGAAAAGTGGTTGATATAGGATAAGCCTCGTAGGGTTTCGGAGAGACATACTAATGGGATCAGCCATGGAGAGTGTTTCCCTAGTCCCTGACTCTGCAGAATATGCTGCTGGACGTGCCGTGGGTGTTCATCTTTATCATTTTCTCTCCCTCATGAAACACTGATCACTGACCTGTGGCCTTTCTGAGTTGAAAAACCAGATCCTGTCTAGCTGACCTGATTTTTGCCCTTGGTGTGGCTACCAGTGATCTCTGGGAGAAGCAGGGGGCTCCAGGCCCACTAAGATATTTGATGATTCTTGTTGGAGTTCATTCATTCAACAATATGTAGTGAACACCTACTACATGCAGGTACTTTTGAGATTTTTAACATAATGCAATGAAGGCAGCAGACACAATCCCTGGGCCTCAGTTCTAGTTGAAGAGTCAGATGGTCCCTGCAGACATCATTTGCTGGTCCTGGGCACTGCCATCAGATCTGATGCCCTCACAGTCTTCTCTCCATCTGGAGGTATCTTCCCAAATACTGACCAGGATGAAGCATCACAGGAACATAAAAAATTGGGTGGTCTTTGGGTCTAGAACAAGGGCCTCTGTCTCTACAGAATGGGGTATGGTGCTGGCATAACCCTGATCTCACATATGTTCCAATTCCCATGGAAGGACTGAGATCTTGTGGCTTCCACTCCAGGAGGACAAATGACACAGAGAACTTCAGTGGGGCCCCAGGCCCCTAGAAAGGCATCTCCAGCACAGTCTCATCCCCATCTTCCAGCCCCTTTGCAGACCGACCCTTCCTGACCACCACCTGGTTCAGAACAGGGTTTGGGAGCACTTGCTCACAAATCTGTCTTAGTCCTCAGTCCAAACGCCCAGGAGAATGGGGGCTGGGTTGGTTTGTGTCCAGGCACCGTTGAGGAAGGGTGTCAGTGGGAAGATCAGACTCACGGAAACTCCATGTTAAACCTGCTGGTTGACCAGGCCTGTCACTGGTGACCAGCACTTCCACACAGATGTCAGGGTGGTAATGGGTTGTCTGCTGGATAGGAGAGGGGGCATAAAGACCCAAATCCAAACCTGGGTGCTGCAGGAGGGCAGTGTGGAAGAAAAGGCCAGTCCTCTGACTGCTGCTCGACTAAATCCCCGGGGCCATGTTGTCTGTGGTAGAAACCTGGCCACAGATGACAGGTGCAGAAGGTCGGCCAACCCTGTACCTAGTTGGAAGCTGAACTAAACTCTCTATCAATTGGTTCTCCTTGGTTAGAACTGCTGAGTCATAACCACCTGCTCTGTGGTTGGCTGTAGAGTCACAGCCCACCGGGGTAGGGTGGACAGTGAGGGGACTGCAGTCCGGGAAGGTGATCTAGGGTGGGCTCATTGGGCAATAGCAACTGTCCAACTCAGAAAGGCATGAGAAATCAAGCAGGGTCCACCCAGCTCCAGAGTTCCAAAAGCTCCAGAGCTGAAGCAAGGGCCATCCTGAGGGCTGAGCCAGCTCCAGCTCTTCTGGAGCCAGCGTCACGCCATTGGGCTCTGCAGAGCTGGACGCAGTGTCTACTTCAGCTTCAACCCCTGCTGGCAGCTGCTGAGCTGAACCCGCCTGGACCTTTTGGCTCCAGTGTGAGTTCCATCTCTAGTGCACCAGTAATGACACAGCCAGTGTAGCTGCAGACTCCACTGGCCCATGCCTTGGCCAAAGAACCTGCTAAGGGAGGGGAAGCTAATTTCTTGGGGTTTCCTCCAGATTGTGGGAGAGATGTTGACCTTGACAGACGTGGTGAGCTTCTGTGGAGTGGGGCAGGCCTTCCCTCTGTCAATCAGCTGCCCGGACTGCATTTCTTGATCTTGGATCCATGATCTGGGCAAATCTATTCCCTCAGTTACTTACCATGTGACTGGGTTGTTTTTCCTAACCCCAGTAGAGATGGATATCTCGAAGGACCTACTGGGCAGAGGGCCATGCTGATGATCAGGAAGAACAGGTAGGGGAGTGGGTGGGGCGGCTGCTGGTGACCGAGGGGAGCCACTGAGGTGCTGCTTGGGTCCTCAATAATTCACCTGCTCAAGAGTCCTCATTTCAGCACTTGCTAGGCACCTGATGAGCATTGGTCTACATGCCAGATAGACAGACAAAACCCTGGTTATAGCTGCCATGAAGAATGTGCACCTGAAATGGGGAATGGATCAGAGGGGATAGAATGGAGGAAGATGCCACTTGGGATGAGGATGGGCAGAGGTGAGTGGCCACGTGATTTGGGGAGGAGGTTCAGTTGGGCTGGTACAATGCCACCTCCTTCTCAGGCAGTACTGGGGTTCTTTGTCATCCTGTGCTGGGTGCCCTCAGTGGAAAGAGGAAAAAAAAACACGGACTCCGTGAAGCTCAGGGCCACATCCTCAGCTTCATGGACTCCTAGCTACATTCGGTGACCCACATGAGACTTTTGGGGACTACAGATGCTGATCTGGGCTGTGGCAGGGCAGGTGACATTCTCTGTTCATTCTGGGAGCTATTAAAGACGGTGGTGCCATAGCACCCGTAATCACCATCTGGCCCAGGGAGACAACAGGGGCAAGGAGCACCTGGCATTGACTCTTCACACACCTTCATAGTCAACTGTGTCATCACTACCTACTCAGAGACCTGAGCATGATGGCATGACAGGGCCAGGGTGGTGGGCTGCTGGATCCAGGTGGCCAGCTATGCAGTGGGTTAGGGCCTAGAGATTACCTCTGGAGTTGTGGGAAGTGGACTTCCACTTTCTCAGCTCTCAGGAATGCAGTCTGGGTCTGACCCCTGACAACCATGGGCTCCTTCTGCCAGGGTACCCTGATCTTGACTCCAGTCCCTGTAGTGGGAGGCTCACTTCTGCTGGCTCCTTCCTTGGGTTGAACTAAAATTCTCCTCCTGGGAGTATTATCATCGGCTTCCATGTGTGCCTCCTCGGGCTCTCTGGGCATTTGTCTCATCCAAGGCAAGAGATGTCAATGAGGGGACTGGTGTTGGGGGAAGTGGGGTTTCAGCTTTCCCCTCAACTCATTTTTCTTTTTCCCCAGGAGGGCCCAGTTCTGGGAACGTCTCCTCCTACATGCTATTTGCGTCTGCTCTTCAGAATTCCTTGCTTCAAATACATGAAGAAGATGTGGGGACACTGCCCTGGTGAGGAGGCCAGGGTGGCCCAGGGATCCTCCATGTGGGTGGCGGTGCTCTTATGAGGCTTGGAAGTTCAATGGGAGGCAGCAGACTCAGGACAGGGTCTAACCTAGCTGGTGGAGTCTAATTTTCCCTGGACCTTAGGCCAGCATTTCTGCTTCAGGAAATCAGTTTCATTAAATGTCATACCCAGAGCGTGAACCAAACTGGAGATTTCCAAGTGTTTCTTCTGTATCAGGAGAACTCTGTCACCTAGAACCAACAGAGGTTGACAGGTCTGCTGAGTAGAAATGGGAGTGCTAGCCCTTGGTGGACATGGAGCTTCTTCCCATTTTTTACAGGTGTTTAGGAAAACTAATTAATTCATTTAATATACATACTGTTGGTTATATAAGGTATTTCAGATCTTCTAGTGATTTATAGGTCTCATTTAAATCCAAAATGGATCATCTTCAATACATACAAGGAAATCAATGGTGTATGTTTTAAGTGTATTTATGGTCAGCCTTTTTTTTTTTTTTTTTGGAATAAGATTTTTTGTTCAAAGGGAGACTTCTGCAATCTCGAGACAGAATCTACCAGTGATGAGGAATATGAGGTCTGGCTTTTGTGCGCAACCATTCCGCAGGCCAGAGTATGCTCTGCTGCATCTATTCTTCATTAGAAAACTAGTTTGTGAAGGGTATTGTAAGTAACCTTACTCATAAAAATATCCCCACATTTTGTGTTGTTCTACTATCAAATAATTAGCTCATGGGATTGGCTGGGGAAAAATACTACAAATACACTAGAAATAAGCACTTCCTGCCTGCACCATGATTGTTATAATTTCATGGAAATCAACTCAGAGGTTTTTAACATAAGGAATCATGATAAATAAGCAGTTAACGAATGCTAGTTATTTTGTTTGGTTCATGGTATGGTGTGGATCTAGGGCCACTTGGGAGGTTCTGCAGTGATATATTAGGGAACCACCTCTGCATATTTGTCCTTGCATCTCTCAGTCCCAACTTTCTTGACCCTCGCGAGTCTGTGCTCTCATGCTGACCTTTTCAAAAACTCAAAAGCAGCTAATAGGAACCTATCTTTTTCCTTTAGTATCCTACCTAGGCCTAGGCCTTGGTTTTTCTTTTCTTCTTTCTCTCTCTTCTTCTTCTTCTTCTTCTTCTTTCATTCTTCTTCTTCTTTCTTCTTCTTTCTTCTTCTTCTCTTCTTCTTCTTCTTCTTCTTCTCTTCTTTCTTCTTCTTCTTTCTTCTTCTTCTTCTTCTTCTTCTTCTCTTTCTTCTTCTTCTTCTTCTTCTTTTCTTTTCTTCTTTTGGTATGGCAAGAAGCTAGGAGGAGCAGAATCTAATTGTCTATTTAGGTAATTTTGTGAGTGAGTTTTACACAAGCTCCAAGGTGAATATTGTATACTAACCCAAAGACTATCTGGTTTATTCTGTAACATGCTTTAGTGTTTGATAAAAAATTCCCTGATATCAAATACTCCTTATGAATGTATGTTTTTTATATTAAACTTATTGGGGTGACATAGTTAATAACACATAAGTTTTAAGTGTAAAATTCTATAGTACATTATTGGAATATTGTGTGTTCACCACCCTAGGGTTAAGTCTTATTCCATTATCATATATTGACCCAATTTACCCTATTCATCATTCCCACCTTGTGCCTCCCTCTGGTAACCACCACACTGCTGTTTGTGTCTACGAGTTTTTGTTTGTTGTTTTTTTACTCATTTGTTGCTTTCTGTTTACATCCCACACATGAATGAAATCATATGGTTTTTATCCTTTTCTGTTTGACTTATTTTGCTAAACATGATGATTTCAAAATCTATCCATGTTTTGCAAAGGCAATTTTTTCTCCTTTTTTATGGCCGAGTAATATTCCATTGTATATATGTACCACTTCTTTATCCAATCACCTATCGAAGGACACTTGAGTGTTTTAATGTCTTGATCATTGTAAATAATGAGGTGCATATATCTTTACTAATAAATGTTTTCAAAATTCTAAGGTAGATACTCAGAAGAGGTCAAACGGCTTGGTCAAATGGCAACTTTGTTCTTAATTTTTTGAGAAACCTCCATACTGTTTTCCATAGTGACTGTACCAATTTATATTCTACCAGCAGTGTATGAGGGTTTTTTTCTCCATAACCTCTCTAACTTGTTATTACTTGTCTTGTTGATAACAGCTATTTTAACAGGTGTGAGGTGGTATCTCATTGTGGTTTTGATGTGCATTTCTCTAATAGCTAGTGAAATTGAGCACCTTTTCATACTGGTCATTCATATGCTTGGAGAAGTGTCTGTTCAAGTCCTCTGCTCATTTTTAATAGGATTTTTTTTGATTGTTTTGAGTTGTATAAGTTCTTTATATATTTTGGATATTAGCCACTGACAGGGGGGTTGTTTGCAAATATCTCTTCTCATTCAGTTGGTTGCCTTACTGCTTTTTTGATGGTCTCTTTTGCTGTGCAGACATTTTTTAGTTTGATATAGTTTCATTCATTTTATTTTTGCTTTTAATTCCTTGCCTTTGAGATCAAATTTACAAAACTTCTCTAACTCCAAGATTTGTGAGTTTAGTACCTATGTTTTTTCTAGGTAATTTATTGTTTCAGGTTTTAGATTTAGGTTTGGGTCTTGAAAAACATGACAGAGTAAGAAATGTCCTTAGATCTCTACCCTTGAAACAACAATAAGGCAAACATTAAAATTCAACAAAAAGCAACCAAACTGCACACTTGGATGTCTGAGTGTGGGATCTCCACGTACGAACTACCACAGGTCAGAACCCGAATGCTGGGTGGTGGACTAGGGGAAATAAGGAAGCTGCTCTCACAGCCAACAGAATTCTCGCAGAAGGAGGGGAGGAGTGAAGGTGTGGCAACTTCCCTGATTGGCCTGCCTGGAAGTGCCGGGAATTCTAGCAGCTGCAGCAGGGCCCAGTCATCAGGGTAGAAAGCAGAGAAGCTGCTGACAAAGAACAGTTGATTTTTACCAGTTGTGATTGCAAAACCGAGGCTGAACCTCAGCCCCAAACCTCCAACCAGAGGGCCCCTCCCCCCATAACTTCTGAGACCAAACACCACAGACCTCCAGGGAATCTGAGCAACACGACCAAGATTTTTACTAACACTCACAGGGACTGAAATTCAGGGTAAGCGAGTGTGATTATCTATCAGAAAAGAAAAGGCATTTCTAAAGATTTATATAAAGCAGGGATCCAAGAGGCTTAGATGCCATCTACTGGAAACCAAAAAAAAGCGCCTTCTTTGTAACAGGCTAAGAGAGACCTTTATCTAATAAATCTTCTTTCTGGAAAACAACAGAATACACTTCCATTAATGCCCAGTGGAGAAATAGTCCATTAAACACCATGAACAACCAAGGTGACAAGGATCTCAGAAAGAAAGAGAAAATCTCTAGAAAATAAGCTACAGACATAGAATATGCAACTTAAATGACAGAGAATTCAGGGTGGTACTTCTGAAAAAAATCAGGGACTCCTGAAATGAGTCAATATCAACAATTCAGGAACTGAAAAAAACAAGATGAGAGAGAGGGAGATTGAAACCCTCAAAAAGAAAAGAATAGATTCTGGAGATGAAAACACACTGCAGAGTTGAAAAATGAAATAGCAAGCTTGGGAAATAGAGTCAACCAAATGAGGAAAGAATCGAGTAAGAAGACAGAAATCTAGAAATAAATCAGAAGGAAGAAGAGAGAAACCAAAGAATGAAAAATCATGAAAGAGAAATTCAGAACTAGCTGATACTATTGAGAGGAAACATAAGAATAATGGGCATTATCGAAGGTGAGGAGAAAGGAGCAGGGACTAGAAAACATTTTCAGACAAATAGTGGACGAGAATTTCCCAAATCTAAGGAATGAGCTGGAGCTTGGAATTCAGAGAAGTCAACAGAACATCCAATTATCTCAACCCAAAGCCTTCACCAAGCACATTGTATTAAAGTTATCGAAATGACAAGAAAGCAGAATTCTCAGGCAGCCAGGGAGGAGAAAAGGTAACTTAAAAAGATAAATCATTAGATTATTGTTGACTTCTCAGCGTAAACCTTACAAGCCAGAAAGGAATGGAATCAAATATTGAAACTACTAACTGAAAGGAACTACCAGCCTAGAATAATGTATCCAGCTAAGCTCTCCTTTAATATGAAGGAGAAATTAAGACTTTTCCAGACGTAAAAAAGTTGAGGGAATTCTCCACTATGAGGCTGCACTAAAGGAAATACTGAAAGGGATCAGCTCACCTAAAAAAAAACAAAAACAACAAAAAATACATAATTGGGAGTAAAGCGACTACCAGGTAAGTAGAAGCAGAGTGCAACCTTTATTAAGAACAGGGCATCATAATCTTAAATAATAAGAAGAGAATTGCAATAGCAAGATAGTAATGAATGTTCAGCATACATATGGATGAATGGAGATAATAATGACTGAGAAAGGAGGATTCAAAGATATAAATTTGCAAATGGAATGGAGATAAGGCACACACAGAAAGAAATGGAATGTATAAACTATCCTTTCATATTCATAATGGTAACCTACATCAAAGATTCAGAACTGAAGTATATAACATAAAACAAGAAGAACAAGGAAACCTCACAAAAGCCAACCAAAATAAAGTTGAAACAGGAACATAAGGACAAGAAAGCAATGGAAACCTGAACTACCAGAAAGCAAAAGATAAAATGGCTATAAGAAGACCTCATATTTCAACAATCACCCTAAATGTAAATGGACTGAACTCACCACTAAAAGAACAGAGTTGCAGAATGGATAAAAAAAAACCCAAAACTCAATCATATGCTACCTCCAGGAGACACATCTCTGCTCCAAAGGCAAATATAGACTCAAATGAAAGGGTGGAAAATGATATTTTAAGCAAATGCATTAGAGAAAGCGGAGTAGTGGTACTAATATCAGACAAAATAGATTTCGAAATAAAAAGGTAAAAAAGATACTGAGGAACACTTCATAATGATAAAGGGAATCATGCACCAAGAAGACATAACACTTATTAATATCTATGCTCCCAGTCAGGAGCCCTGAATATGTAAAGCAATTACTAACAGAAATAAAGGGAAAAACAGACCAAAACTCTATTGTAGTAGGGAACCTAAATTCATCAGTGTCAGATGTGGACAGATAAATCGAAACAGAAAATCAATAACATCCTTATTGATTAGACCAACATTAGACCAATTGGACATAATGAGAATACAGAGCCTTCCATCTCAAAACAGATGCTTATACATTCTTCTCTAGTGCACATGGAACATTCTCAAGAATCGACCATACTGGGACACAGAGAGAGCCTCAACAAATATAAGAGGATTGCAATCATACCAACCATGTTCTCTGATCATAATGCTTTGAAGCTGGAGATCAACTGTAAATAGAAAGTGGGAAGAATCACAAATACATGGAGATTAAACAACATGCGACTGAAGAATAACTGGTCAGGGAGGAAATAAAAAGAGAAATCAGAGATACATAGAAATGAATGATAATGATATTACAACATATCAAAACTTTTGGACACGCAAAGCGGTTACAAGAGGAAAGTTCATATCATTACAGGCTTACCTCCAAGAACAAGAACAAGCCCAAATAAACAACCTAACGCTTTACCTTAAAAAACTAGAATAGGAAGAACAAATGAGGCTAAAGTCAGCAGAATGAAAGAAATAATCAAAATAGAGCAGAAATAAATTGAAGACAACAACAAAAAGCAATACAAAAAAGAAATGCAAAAAAGAGCTGATTCTCTGAGAAAGTTAGTAAAATCAAAAACCCCTGGCTAGACGCCACTAAAGCAAAAAGAGAAAGGACACAAACAGAATCAGGGATGAAGGAGGGGAAATTACGACTGACATTGCAGAAATACAAAGGATCATGTGAGAAACTATGAAAATGTATCAATAATAAATTTATTAACCTAGAAGAAATGGACCAGTACTTCGAAAAATAGATTTAGGTCTTTTGATCCATTTTGGTGTATTTTGGTGCATGGTGACAGATAGCAATCTAGTTCCATTCTCTGGCATGCAGCTTTCAATTTCCTCAGCAGTATTTATTGAAGAGGCTATCTTTTCTCTATTGTATAACTTTGGTTTTTGTTAAAATTTCTGATATATATATTATATATATATATATATATATATATATATATATACATATACACACACTATATATATATATGTGTTTATTTCTGGCCTTGATTCTGTTCCATTGGTCTGTGTGTCTATTTTCTGCCATCACCATGCTCTTTTGATTATTGTGTCACTTTGTAGTATATATTTGAAGTCAAACAGAGTGATACTTCTGGCCTTGTCTTTTTTCTCAAGATTGGTTTGGCTATTTGGGGTCTTTTGTGATTCTGTGCAAGTCTGATGACTTTTCGTTCTATTTGTTAAAAAATGCCATTGAGATTTTGATAGGGATTGCATTACTTTGGGTAATATGACCATTTTAATTATGTTAATTCTTTCAATCCATAAGTACAGAATTTCCATTTCTTTGTGTCTTCTTCAATTTCTTTTAATAATGTCATATGGTTTCAGTGTACAGGCCCTTCACATTATTTGTTAAATTTATTTTATGTATTTATTTTTTTGGTTGCAACTGCAAAATGAATCGTTTTTCTAAAATTTTATTGTTAGTATATAGGAACGGTATGGATTTCATATGTTTATTTTGTATTCCTGCAACTTGACCGTATTTGTTATTGTTTGTAATAGTATTTGGTGGAGTCTTTAGGTTTTCTATATAAAGAATTATGTCATTTGGAAAAAGTGAAGAGCTTACTTATTTATTTTCAATTTGGATGCCTTTTTTTTTTTCTTTTCTTGACTGATTGCTCTACCTAGGAGTTTCAACACTGTATTGCATAGAAGTGTGATAGTGACAGCCTTGATTTGTTCCTGATCTTAGAGGGAAGGCTTTTAGTTTTTCATCATTAGGTATGATATCAGTTTAAGGTTTGTCATAAATGGTCTTAATTAGTTGAGGTACTTTTCTTTTACACCCATTTTATTGAGTGTTTTAATCATGAATGAAAGCTGTATCTTGTCAAATGCTTTTTATGCATCTGTTAATATGCTTATCTAATTTTTATCCTTTATTTTATGTGTTGTATCACATTAATCAATTTGAATATAAGAACCATCCTTGTGCCCCTGGAGAGAACCCCAGTGATCATGATGTATAATCTTGTTAAAGCATTGTTTTATTAGATTTGCTTGTATTTTGTTTAGGATTTTTGCATCTGTATTATCAAAGATATTTCTCCATTGTTCTTTTTTTGTGCGCTCCTTCTCAGGTTTTGTATCAGGATAATGTTGGCCTCATAAAATGAGTTAGGAGGTGTTGAAATCTTTCAGTGTATTGGTAGAATTCACTAGTGAAGCCATCTGGTCCTGGACTTCTACTTTTGGGGAGGTTTTTTAGGATTGTTTCAATTACCTACTGTTAACTGGTCTATTTAGATTTGCAGTTCTTTGTGATTCAGTCTAGAAAGTTTATATATTTCTAAGGACTTGTCCATTTCTCCTAGATTATAGAATTTTGGTGGCATATAATCTTCATAGTATTTTATATGATACTTTGTATTTCTGTGGTATCCATTGTAATTTCTCCTTTTTCATTTCTAATTTTGTTTAAGCCTTTTCTTTCTTTTTCCTTTAGCCAGAGTTGTTTTTTTCTTTTTTTTAAAAAAATTATTATTATTTTTAGTTATATTGGTTAACGAATCCAATAAGTTTCAGCTGTGCACTTTAACAGTAAGGGATATATATATTTACACTGTATGTTCACCTCTCATAGTTAGATTTTCTTTCTGTCACCACATATTTGACCCCCTTTACCACATTAACCTCCCCCTCCCCCCACTTCTACCTTCTGGTAACCCCTAGTCTATAGTCCATGTCTATGAGACTCTGTTTGTTTGTGCTGCTCATTTGTTGCTTTTAGGTTTATATCCCACATTAAGTGATAACATGTGATTTTTCAACTTTTTCTGTCTGGGTTATTTCACTTAGCATGATTATCTTGAAGTCCATCTATGTTGCGCAAATGGCAGTCTTTCATCTCTTTTTATGCTGAGTAATATTCCATTGCATATCTGTACCACAACTTCTTTAGCCGATCACCTATTGTTAGGATGCTTTGGTTAATTCCATGTCCTGACCACTATGAATAATGCTGCTATGAACATTGGTGTGCAAATATCTTTTTGGATATGGGTTGTCAAGTCTTTGGAGTAAATACTCAGTAGAGGGATTGCTGGATCATATGGTAGATCAATTCTTTTTTGAGGAAACTCCATACTCTCTTTCATAGTGGCTGTACCAATTTGCAGTCCCACCAGCAGTGTAGGAGGGTTCCTTTTCTTCACATCCTCTCCAGCATTTCTTATTACTTGTCCTGTTGATTATAGCTATTCTAACAGGTGTGAGATGGTATCTCATCGTGGTTTTGATTTCATTTCCCTAATAGCTAGTGATGCTGAGCATCTTTTCAAATATTTGTTGGCCATTTGTATGTCCTCTAGGGAGAAGTGTCTGTTCAGGTCTTCTGCCCATTTTTTGATTGGATCATTTGTTTGTTTTGTTGTTTTGTTATTGAGTCATATGAGTTAATTGTATATTTTGGATATTAGGCCCTTATCAGAGGCATTGATTGTAAGTATATTTTCCTATTTGGATGGCTGTCTCTTTACCTTGCCAACAATTTCCTTTTACTGAGCAGAAGCTTTTCAGTTTGATGTAGGTCCATTCATTTATTTTAGCTTTTACTTCTCTTGCTTTGAGGTCAAATTCATAAATCCTCTTAAGACAAGGTTCTTTGTGTTTATTTCTGTGTTTTTCTTATACATTTTATTGTTCAGATCTTATATTCAGGTCCTTAATCCATTTTGAGTAATTTTTGTGTGCGGTGATAGACAACAGTCTGGGTTCATTCTTTTGCATGTGGCTTTCCAGGTTTTCCAGCACCATTTATTAGAGAAGTTTCCTTTCTCTACTGTAAGTTTTTGGTTCTTTTGTTCAAAAATTATTTGCCCATATAAATATGGGTTGCTTCTGGGTTCTCAATTCTGCTTCTATTGGTCCATGTGTCTGTTTTTCTGCCAATACCGTGGTGTTCTGATTATTGTTGCTTTGTAGTATAATTTGAAGTCAGGCAGAGTGATGCCTGCAGCTTCGATCTTTTTCCAGGATGGCTTTGGCAATTCGGGTCTTTTGTGCTTCCATACTAATCTGATGATATTTTGTTCTATTTCTTTAAAAAAGGCCAATGGGATTTTGATGGGGATTGCATTAAATCTGTATAATGTTTTAGGTAATACATTTTAATTATGTTGATTCTTCTAATTCAAGAACAAGAAAATCTTTCCATTTTCTTTTAATAGGCGTCTTATAGTTTTCATTTTATAGGTCCTTCACATGTGTCATTAGATTCAAAGATCAGTCTTTGCATTAAAATGATTTCTAATGTCTTTTTTTTAAACCATTTTATTTAATCTGCTTTAAAATTTTTTTTCTTCTTCTGACTTTGGCCTTTATTTTTTTTTTTTTCTTTTTTTTTTGTGAAATGTTTATGTTTATTTTGAAGATTTATTGTTTTTTTGTTTTTGTTTTTTCTTGAGGTGGGCCTGTAATAATATAACCTTTCTTCTAATTATTGCCTTTACTGTATTTCAAAAGTTTGAAATATTTTATTCTCATTTGTGGTTATAGATCTTTTGATTTCTTTTCTTTTTTCTTTGACCCAATCATTATTTTGTACTGTGTATTTAATCTCCACATATTGTATTTTAGTTACAGGTCTTTATTTTTTTTTTTTGAAGCAGATAAAGTACTTTAAAACATTGTTATTAGAAAATATGCTTGGTATAATTCTACCTTCTTGAATTTGTTGAGTTTAGTTTTATGCCCCAATATATGCTCTATCCTTGAGAATGTTCCATGTGAACTAGAGAAGAATATATAATCTGGTATTTGGGATGAAAACCTTTTAAAATATCAATATTGTCCATTTGATCGAATATGTCATTTGATATTGATATTTTCTTATTGATTTTCTGTTTGAGTGATCTATCTCTATCTGTCTATGGGGGTAATTATGTCTCCTATTAAAATTGTGTTTTTGTCAGTTTCTCCCCTTAGTTCTGTTAGTAGTTGCTTTATATATTTTAGTGCTCCCTGGTTGGATGTGTATATATTGATGTTATGTCTTCTTGATCATTATAATGTGTCCGTCTTTGTCTCTTATTACTTTTTTTAACCTCTAAATCTATTTCGTATGACATAAGTATGGTTATCCCTACTTTTCTCTGCATGCCATTTACTTGGAGCATAATTTTCTACCCTTTTTCTTTTAAATCTATGTTTGTTCTTTCAGCTGAAATGCATCATTGAAGGCAGGATGTGGCTGGGTTTTGTTTTCTTATCCACCTGCTATTCTTTGCCTTTTTATTGGTGAGTTCAATACATTTACCTTTAGGATGATTATTGATATATGCAGATTTTGTCCAACCATTTTATCTTTTGTTTTCTGGTGGCTCTGTGTCTCCGTTGTTTCTTATCTCTTGGGTTTCTGTTTGTTATTTGAGTTTGGTAGTATCCTATAATTTTTTCTGTTTCCTTTTTTTTTTTTTAAGTCATATGTCCAGTTCTATATTTTTTTGTGTTTACCATTAGTTCATGTAAAAAAGTTTTATATATACAGTAGTCCTTGTTCTCCTGATTGCATCTTCTCTCCATTCACCAGTCTTTTACCATATGCACTTTTATGTTTTTGCTGTCACAAATCATCTCTCTTTATGCTGTGAGTATATTTCCAAATTGCAGTAGCTAGTGTCTTCTTATAAAAGTTGTTTTAACCTTCTTTATCTTTTGCTATAGATAAGTGTTTGATATCCTATGCTGAATAAGAGTTCCAATTTTCTGTTTTTGTCTGTCTGTTAGTCATCTTGCTTATAGCTTTGTATATCTTTGTTTTTTTTTTGTTTGTTTGTTTCAAGTAGAATAACACCCTTTGGTATCCCCTGTAATGCAGGTCTTATGGTGGTAAATGTCCTCAGCTTCTGCATGTCTGGAGAAGTCTCTATTTCTCCTTCATATCTAAAGGAGTGATTTGAATTTGATTCCAACACTGAGAGATGGCCAGTGTCTCATGCCAGCTGGTTTCTGGAGGAGCAACTGAGTTCTTGGGTGGAAAGATGAGGCATTTCGGGGGAAGAAAAAAAAAGCATAGATGGATAGAGGCTCTGTTCATCCCTCTGGTGACCAAATAAAAGTTGTGAAAGTAATAAGGAGCAGCAGCAATGAAAAATCACCTGAAATCTGGAGGAACAAGCCATAAAAATTAGGGAGAAGTCTAGGAAATCACCTGCAATGGCAGAAGGTAGGATGGAGCTAGGATGTGCAGCTGCCTGGTCTTGAATGGCTGAGTAGATAAAGGCAGCAGCAGTGGCAGCAGCAGATGCCTCTTAAAGGGGCCGCATCCGTGAGCAGATTTTCACAGTGATGGCTGTGCACAGGGGGCCTTAGGAACTTACAGGGAGACATCATTGGAGTGAGGGCCCAGGTGAGACTCGCTCTGTACAGAAGTACCAGCAGTATCCATTTTTCCCTATTGTGCCCTCCCTACATCCAGTGCGCGGACACAGTGCAGCCATAGCCAGAGGTCATCAAACCAGATAACAGAGGTCGCTCCTCCCAGAGGATTCCCTGAAACACTGCCTCCACCACTTGCAGCCCCACCCAAGACACATCCAGCAAGCCAGGTGCTCCTTGCTTACCAGCTCCTAGACTCACACTGGATGCAGCTGGCCTTGGTTTCT
This sequence comes from Eonycteris spelaea, assembly GCA_003508835.1. Lineage (NCBI taxonomy): Eukaryota > Metazoa > Chordata > Mammalia > Chiroptera > Pteropodidae > Eonycteris > Eonycteris spelaea. The sequence goes on along the minus strand of PUFA01000473.1, from coordinate 104,629 downwards.
GGTGTGGCCTTTTGAGGCAACTATAAGCATAGCATCTGTGGATTGCTTGCTGAATCTTAAAGGTGGCTTGGAGGGGCACAGGCTTGGGCTAAATTTGGCCTGCAGCTGAACCCCTCTCAGGCTGTGCCACTGGACACCTACTTCACAAATCCACACTAATAAGATCAAGACTTAGCTACTTTGCTAATACATAGAAATAGACACAGAAAGGCAGCCAAAATGGGAAACAAAGAAGCAAAACCATATGAGAGAAGAGAACAGAGATCCAGAATAATGGAGTCAAGTAAATCTAACAGATGCAGAGTTCAAAACACTGGTTATAAAGATGCTCAATGAACTTTTGGGAAGTGTAGATAGATAAATTCAGTGAGAACTTCAACAAAGAGATAAAAAACATAAAATGGAAATGGAAATTATAAAAGGGAACCAGTCTGAAATGAAGAACACATTATCTGAATGAGAAGTATATTAATGGAATAAACAAAGGAATAAACAAAGTGAATAAAGAAAAGGATCAAATGCCCTATCTAGAGGACAGAAAGCCAAGGACACCAATCAGAATGGCAAGAAAAAAGATGCCAAGACTATAAAAATAATTTAAGGAGCATATGGGACACTATTAAGGTCCAAATATCTACTGATAGGCATACTGAAGAAAATCAAGATGTTGAACAGCTGTTTGAAGAAATAATGATGGAAAACTTCCCTAACCTGGTGAAGGAAATGGACATAAAACCCCAGAAGCTCAGAGAATCCAAAAATCAGGGATCCAAACACCTAAGACACATCATAATTAAAATGCCAAAGGTTAAATATAAAGAAAGAATATAAAGCAGCAAGAGAAAAACAGATAGTTAACTAAAGGGACACCCATAAGACTGGCAGCTGATTTCTCAAAAGAAACTATGCAGGACAGAAGGGCTTGGCAAAAAATATTTGACAGGATGAAGACCCAGGATCTATAACCAAGAATAATTTATCCAGCAAAGCTATCATTTAGAGTTGAAGGACAGATAAAGAGCTTCCCAGACAAAAATAAGCTAAAGGAATTTATCACCACCAAGCCAGTATTACAGGAAATGTTGGAGGGACTTCTTTAAGAAGAAAAAAACATATCAAAAACAGGAATAAAGAATGGTAACAACTACATTCCTATCAATAAGTACCTTAAATGGAAAAGAATTAAGTGCTCCAACCAAAAGATAGAGTGGCTGAAAGGATAAGAAAACAAGACTCCCTACAACATATGAAAAGGAAGGGATGGAAAAAGATATTGCTTTGATGGACCTAGAAGGTATTTAAGTCAGATAAGAAAGATAAACACATATGATTTCACTTATATAGAATCTAAGGAATAAAAAGAACAAACTAATCAAAAACAGACTCACAAAATATAGTGGAAAATTTGGTGTCGGACAGAGGGCAGGGAGGTTTGGGGGCTGGGAGAATGAGGTGAAAAAGTACAAATTAGTGGCTGATGGATGGTCACAGGGGTGGGGAGCATGGCATAAAGAATGCAGTTAGCTTTAATACATTGGCTAGGTGAAGGATCAGGGAAGGAGGGTGCAAGTAGGGGAATCATTTTACAAACTAAATAGATGTCTAATAAATGTACTATATATTTGAAACTAAATAAAATAAATAATTAAATCATCATCATCAACAACAATAACACAAGTGATTTGCTGGATGTACTGTCCTAGGCAGGTGGTTTTTCTCTTTCAATAGTTCAAATTTGATTCTACTCCCCTCCTAGCTTGTAAAATCTATTGGAAAAATTTGATGACAGTGTAATGGCATTTTTGTTGTTGTTTTTACCATCTTTTCTTGAGAAATTCTTTCTTTGTCTTTAGTTTTGGACAGTTTTAATTAATGGTGCTTTGGAGGAGGCCTTTTTAGATTGACATAATTAGGTGTTCTGTTAGCTTCTTTACATGAGAATCCAGTTCTTTCCAAAAGTTTGGAAAGTTTTTATCAGTTATTCATTTGGATAGGCTCTTTCTTTCCTTCTCCCTTTCTTCTCCTTATAGTATAGCCATTGTTTTATATTGCTGTTTCTAATAAAGTCAGTTAGTTCTTGTAGAATTCTCATTCATATTTTTTTGTTGTTACTGTTTTTCTTTTCTTTTCTTTTTTACTCTCAAATCTCTTTTTTCACCTGGGTCATTTCTAGATTTCTGTCTTCTCTCTTTTTTTTTAATGTTACTAATTCTTTATTTCCATCTACTCTGCTCTTTTTTAAGCTTTCTAGTTTATTCTTGATCTTTTTATTGCATTCCTTAGCTCCAGAATTTGTTTGGTTCTTTTTAATAGTATCAGTCTATTTGGAAAACTACTCCTTTTATACATCAATTATATTTCCAAGTTCATTGAATTGTCTTCCTGGTTTTTCTGGATCTCATTGCATTTTTTCCAAACTGCAATCTTGAATTCTGTCATTAAGTCACGTATTTACATATCTTTTGTGTATTTTCTGGAGATTTTTAAATCTTCCTTCTGAATTCCATTGTTATCTTGGTTATTCATTGTGCTTGACAGGTTATTTCTCTGCCTGGATCTTTGTGGAAATAAAAACTACTTTTAAAGAAAGTATTTTAGTTGATAAGTAGAGGTATTTCTTTTATTTTCCAGTAGGTAGCAGAGAGCTCAAGTATTTCTTTGTTTTCATCTGCACTGCTGGAGCTTTCAGGATCTCTGTGGGGCAGTGTCACCTTGGCCATGAAAACCTTTCATTTTCCTAGGAGTTGAGCATCCCCTTCATGACCTGGTTGCCTCAGTTTCAGGGTAGCACAGTTGTGGATTGGAAGGTGTCTTCTGTATGTTCCTGGCACCACAATCCTGTAGCCAGAAGCTGCCCTAGGGCTGTTCTGAGTTGGTCCAGCAGCTTCTACTAGGCTGCAGCACAATAAAGGGGGGTTAGGTGGGCTGGGGTGTTGCCAGTTGGTGCATCAGTGTTCTGCTTTTCCTCATGGGCTTAGCTGCAATGAGTACAGACCACATAGAATGGAAAGTTTTTTTCAACAGTTCTGCAATCTGTCCAGAGAGGATCTTGCCACCACAGGGAGGTGGGTGCATGATTCTCATCTGCAGAATTCTTCATTCAATGCTGGTGGACTTTGGAGTGCTGCAATTTTTTTGTACCTTTTTTTTTGTCTCTGACCCTTCCTGAAGCCCAATCTCAATGCATGCCAGCCAGCCAGGTCTGATTTCTGTCACTACCTCTGTGGTCTTCACAGTGGGACTTCATCCTAATCCTTTACAACTATTGTGTCCACTGTGGTTGCAGTAAGTTTAGGACTGTGTATGGCTTTCCTTTGTCCTCCTCCTTCCCTGTCTTGTCTCTACTGTTCACTCAGATATGCCCACCTTCAGATGTCTCTGCGCAAAGTGTCAGACATGTATGTGTGTTGGCAGGGAACACTTTGATAAATAATAGCTGTCTAACTTGTTGTAGCAAGGGAGAAACTTGGAGGTCCTCTCATGCTGCTTGTCTCACTTTTATATATTTTTTATTTGCAATTTGGTTTTATAATTCACTATTAAATAATGAATCTTAGAATTGAGAATGTTACCAAAAGATGTCTTTGTTGGCCAAGTAATAAAAATGAGGCCCATGGAGCAGAATTGTGTGATGCCTCTTATTTAATTGCTAAAAGTTTTAGGACAAAACCATTAATTCCCATGCCTAGTAGGTGGAAAATGTTTAATTTAAAACAATGATTGTAAATGAGAAGGAGTGTACCCACATTTTCAAAAATGGATTCTAGAATTCAGGTAAGCTCTTTGAAATGTGCAGAACACTGTACAAATGTGAGCATTGGAGTTCATACTTCTGGTGAAAGTATGGTGACATTTGTGATTGTAATAGTTGTGATAGACTCATTATTTACAAGGTTATAGTTAGAATTCAGCCATCACGACTCAAGGTAATTGGCCGCAATTATTTCACTACAGTTCCTCTCTGTGATAATCTGTCCTGTTGACAGACTTTTGAAGGCCACCAACTCATTCTTTATGAATATTAACTAGGAGAAGTGGTGGTTTTTGCTGAATTCTTCTTCCTCTTGGTCAACTCAAGCTGCACACATTTTAAAGTAAAGTGACTGAAATTGGGCAAGTTATTGCCATTAAAAAAGAACAATTGTCCCCTTCCTTATTCTCACCTTCTTCCTCTCCATTAAATTAACAACTCAAACTGAGTCCTGAGGCTATTACAGCAACATGGTCTTACCTCAGTGTACCCATTTTGAGGAGCGAGATCTATTTCTTAGTTCACTAGCATTGTGGAGAACATTAATAGACAGGAAGGCAGAAATGAGGAGGAAGTAATCTATGACTTTGTCCTTGTGAAGATTTCAGTAGTATAGGTCAGAATATCTTTCATTAAATTATGAGAACCCAGAATTTAGTGTGTCCATGACATCCAACCATTGAATAAAAACTAAGATATTTAGTTCATTGAATGCCTCTTTTTTTTTTTTTTTGATCTGCGTAAGATGGAACTATTGGTTTTAAATTTTTTTGACTTTTATTTTAACAGACTCATTTGACCAATTGTACTCATTGTCTCTGACTTAAAATTCACTACAGTTTTTTTCCCAGTAGTTAGTAAACAACCTACACTTGGAAATTCAAAAAGCCCAAGGCTATGGCTAACAGGTCTGGTAGGAGCCCACTGTCTGCTCCTTGTTTCTCTTTCATTTGCTGCTTTCTTATAGAGCATTGCTTTTTAAACTGGGATAAGTTCTCTTATCAGTTTTCTGTTCTATAAAAATAAGGGATGAGTCCTTTGATCTTCCAGGGAATGTGGCAACATAAAGATCACATTCTCATTACTGGTTCCTAACATGAGTTGGCTCAAATTCTATAGGCCCCTTGTTTTACTTTTGGGAATATATTCATGACTAAATTAGCCACAGAAAATTTTGTAGAATTTCACACATCTACCAAACTTTGTGGTAGGACTACTCTAAAAAACCCAGAGTAACTTGATAAAGTATCAATATGCAGTCTTAAATAGACATTCTTCTTACATCCATTTTTGAAGTATGAACTCCAAAGTGTACTACAAAAAAGTATGAACCAGAGATTGAAATTAGTGCAGCCTCTAGCAGTGTCCTACAATCTTAAAATAGAGTCAGGAAATATTCTAGATCTGGAAATGACCATGAAGGCTAAATTCAATTTCCTAATTGGCACAGAGAAGTTAAATGAGTTTTCTTATTTTCATACAGCTAGCAGGTGTTCATGACAGGGTTGCATTTAGATATTCAGTTTATTATATCAGTTCTGCCAAAGTAAGAGCCAAAGTCAAGGGAATACTTTAGGGGATAAATATTGACCTCTTAGATAAGTATGGAGATGTGGCTTGTTATCTCTTTTGTGGCTACAGAGTTTCTGTAGATGTTGGAAGCTACTTGTTTTCTATCCCAAAATAAATCTTCTGATCATTACTTTTCTCAGACCAGCAAGCACCTCCTTATTCCTCAGACTGTAAATGAGAGGGTTGATCATGGGGTGAGGATAGTATTAATCACAGAGAGTATTTCATCCTGTTCTGCAGTGTGAAAGGAGCGGGGCATCATGTAGATGATCATGGCTGGCACGAAGTAGAGGCTCACTACAGCCATATGTGAAGAACACGTAGCCAGGGCTTTCCTCCTGCCTTCTGGTGAATTCATGTTAAGGACTGTGAGGAAGATTAGCATGTAGGAAGCCATGACGAGTCCTAATGGAAGAAGAACAAACACAATGCAGATGACAGACACAACCATTTCATACAAGGAAGTGTCCTTGCAAGAGAGCTTCAGAATGGCAGGCAACTCACAGAAAAAGTGGTGGATCTCCCTGGAGCCACAGAAAGGGAAGTGCATGGTGTAGATGGTATTGATGAGGGCATTTAGAGCACCTCCACCCCAGGATACTAGGGCCATCTTTAGGCAGATGCTAGTGTTCATGATAATCGGGTATCTTAGGGGCTTGCAGATGGCCACATAGCGGTCGTAAGACATGAGAGTCAAAAGGAGACACTCACCACCCCCAAGGGCAAAGAAGAAGAAAATTTGGGTCCCACAGGCAACTTTTGAGATGCTTTTCTTCCCAGAGAAGAAATTTATGGCCATCTTTGGGACCGTGGTGGAAATTAAGGCCAAGTCAATGAGAGAGAGATGGCTGAGCAGGAAGTACATGGGGGTGTGGAGGCATGTGTCCACATGGATCAGGAGGATGAGAATGGTGTTCCCAGTGAGGGCGATGAAGTAGACCAGGAGGAGGCAGGTGATGAGGATGCCGATGTGCTGCAGCTCCGGGAAGAGCCCCAGGAGAAAGAAATTGGTCAACGTTTCATTCCCTCCATCCATGTTCTCCAGACTAGAACTATAGGGTGGGATAAAACAGTAAGAAAAGGTATAACTCTAATGAAGTGCACTGGCTTTTTATTTTCTTATAAATATCAAAAACCACTTCCTTTGAACATCAGTATCAGTGTGAAAAAGATAAAGGAAACGTATTTAAGAGCTGGGACCAGATTTTTTATTAGATAAGAAGCTCTTTTGGGGAAAATACCCTTAGATATGAAAGGTGAGGTCCTGAGGTTGAAGGCTGGATGTTTAAAAACCTTTGGCTGAAATATGAACATAGATTTGGAGATGGTGCAGAAATGAAAAGACCAGAGGAGGGAAGTAAAAAAGAATGAGTGAATTCTTTGGAGAATATTGGCTGGTGAGAAATCTTCAGGGCAGAGTGGGCAAGAACAGGAATGCGTATAATATTGTGTGTGTACTTCTGTACGTAAATGCCCTTAACTAGTCTCAAACTTTGGACAACAAAGTATACAACAAAAGGAGCTTTGTGTTGCCTGAAGTTGTGTAGTGAGGAGCAGGCAGGGCAGTACCTGGCGTGGGGTTGTCGTGATACAGAAAAAAGATGGTAGGCATGGATTGGCAACATGTATCATGCTATGAATGCAAGCAGTGGAAGCCATGATTTGCTCCCAAGGAGCCTGTAGAGGTTTGTGAAGATGTAGGGCCTCCTCTGCATGTGGCATACATCTGAGTCGGTTTTATTCAAACTTGAAAGGGCCTGATGACCTCAACTGACCTATGCCTCACACACATGAGCATGATACATGCGTTCACTTACATGAGGTTGCTGAGAAATTTCTCTGTGACAAACACAAAGTGTTTGAGGCTTTGACCCGTTTATATTGATATAATTTCAGAGATTTTTCTTCAAAGTAAGATATTTTCTTCAAAGTGAATAACATTAAAAGGTAATTGTTTGAAGCACAGTACTTTTCAGATATTCTTATTTAAATTAATAAAGGAAAACTGAACAACTCTCTAATTAGAGGCACCAGAGATGAACTGGGTCTGAGCAGTATATCTGGATGTGTAAGTGACCACCTACCCAAAGCTCAGCGCTCTCGTTTGCATCATGCTCCAGCAGTCCCTGTTATCTCCTCACCAGCCGCGTCACTGTTTCCAAGTATTTAATAAGGATATACGAGTTTATAAAATATCGAGATGAAAACTTAAAAAATATAGTTCATGAATTTGAATAAATTTTGACACCATTGAGGCTCATGGGTGATCAGAACCATGTGATCAGGGTCACCATGCTTTCATGGCTCTGGCTGTGTTTTAGGGCCCTCCAGACAGGAGATGAAGGGGAATGCATAAAACTTGACTCCCTTCCCAAACATAGAATGAAGACATAGAGGTGTGAGGGGCATGTTTCTCTGTGTCCTTTCTACCAAGTGTTTCCGGGAGACATCCTGACCCCACTGGTTGTCCTGGGTACCTGCAGTCTGTCCCTTGCACAATGCTCCCTACCAGCAGAGCCTCGGCCTTGCTTTGCACCCCTGCCTTTCCGGACCTTCATAAGAGGGAGATGATGATGTCAAATCTCCCATTTTTTCAGAGCATATTAGGGCTGATGTGGTCAGAGTCTTCTACAGAGAATGTTTTTTTTATTATTATTATAATAAAACCACATATTTTGATCTTAAATACTGACTAATGTTGGAATGGGGGGGGGAAGGAAGCCTTAATTGACTAATGTGGCTTCAGCGCTGTACATCACCAAATCCACTCTCAGGGCCCTCACTGAAACTGCTGCACTTTGAAAATAGAAATTCATGGTTATTTATTTATATGTCTGCTCCTTGACCCCAGGGCATGAGAAACTTTACTGTCTCAGTCTTTTTATCTCCAGTGATGAGGCATAGTGGCTGGCATGCAAGACTCCTGAATATTATAGAAAGAACATTAGAAGAGAGGAAGGAAAGAGAGAGAAAGGAAGGGATGAAGGAATCCAAAAGACCAACCCTTCCTGGGAATCCAGTGAAATTATTTGAGCATTCACCTATGTAAGTGATAATTACAGATTTTCATGATTGGGTCTATTAAATGTAGAGGACCATCTGTGAGGAAAATTACTCTTGATTTCCTTGGAACATCACCGTAGGTCAGTCTTTGATAAGATGGGATTGTTGGATGCTGGAAGGCATGGGGAAGGCCTGTTATGTAATTGTCCCTGGAGGCTGGGTGTTGTGTGACTTGGACGGTTCAGGTTTGGTCCTGCCTGGTTCTCTTCTTGAACAAGGAGGTGTCAGATAAAACCGTTTTCCACCAAACTTGAACAACAAAGAATAATTAATTTTAAACTTTAAATTTCTGGACAAAAACAGAGGCCAATCCATAAAAAAGCATGGTAATAAGCACTGAAATTGTGAGAGACAACACTTCTTAAGTCCTGACTAAGAGGAGGTCACTGTTTTAAGCACTTGGCACTTACTACTTACTTTCACAGTATGCTAGGTATTATTTTGCAGAAGGGTAACTCCAGCACAGAGATTACTCACTTGCTCAAGATCAAATGGGGAAAAAGCACAGAACCTTAATATGGACCAGAGTCCACATGCCATCTCTTACCTGTGGAAAGCCACCGTAGCTACATTGGTCCATTCTCGTTCCTCTCTCCAGGCTTCCCATCCCCTTCAGTTTTCACTCAGGTGGGGCTACTCATACCCACAATCTTACTCCCTCTGTCACCATGAATGAAAAAGCAAGTAAGAAATGAAGTGCCTGTATGTTAAAGAATGAAAGGTTGCGCATGTGGGAAAACATGGTCCATGACCTTTGCTCCCTGTTGGCCCCGATCCCTGTCTCCCAGCCCAGGCTCTGCTGCAGTGATGCCTCTGGCCCTGACTCAGCCTTTCACTGCCTCCATCTGGGATCAATATCCCTCCTGCTCCTATGAATGTCTGGGACTCCCTAATTGCAGGTTTCAGTGCCTGTGGAAATAGGACTCAGATAAACTGCTAAAGCGGGTAGGGTGAACACACCTGGGAAAATGACCTGGATGTGAGCTTCACTTCATGCCGGCAAGGACCAAATTACTGGTCTCAACAAAACAACTGGTTTATAAACTTGCTCATGTCCAGTCATCAAATAATCACTAGAAAATGTGATTTCCCCTGTGGGAATCAGGGCTGTTCTTTGTAGTTAATCCGTCTAGATGATCGCAGAAGAAAAGACAGTTGTTGATAGATGGATGCCACATTGCAGTGGGGCTGTGGCCCTCCAGGAAATGAGAAGTAATTACATGTCCAGGCATCAGGCAGAGGAAACACCTGATGAAACTGTGCCTGCTGTTATGTAACTGTGCTGGGGACTCCTGAGCTTCTTGTCCCTAGGGGATTCTGTCCCCAGACATTAATTACTTTTGTCCCTGAAAGATGCTTGAATTTATTCCAGATTCCAGAATACTTTTCTAATCGAGTGAAATGGACTTTTGAGAATATGAATACAAGAACTGGAAGTGCACAAATATCTGCTTGAGTCTCTACTTTCACTTCTTTTAGGAGAGTAACATTTCTGGATCATATGGTAATTCTGTGTTTATTTTTAAAAAGAATCATACCATTTCTATGTGGCTACACTACTGACTGTATTCTGTATGGTGTCATCAATACCCCCATGACAATTTTGTACTTCTTCATCTCTTTGCCCTTTTCCTCCAGCCACCAACACCCTCCCTTCTGTCAATCATCAGTTTGTTCTCTGTATCTATGAGTCTGCTTTCATTTAGTTTGTTCATTTCTTTTATTCCTTAGATTTCACATGTAAGTGAAATCATATGGTATTTATCTTTCTCTGTCTGACTTATGTCACTCAGCATAATAGCCTCTAGTTCCATCCATGTCATTGCAAATGGTAGGATTTTATTTTTTATGGCTAAGTAAATTCCATCGTATATATGTAAAACCTCTTCTTTATTCAATTGTATACTGATAGGCACTTAGATTGTTTCCATATCTTGGCTACTGTAATAGCACTGCCATGAACATAGGGGTGCATATTTTTACATATTCTTTGGATAATACCCAGAAGTGCAACTGCTAGGTCAAAAGGTAATTCTATTTTTAATTATTTGAGGAAACTCCAAACTGTTTTCCATAGTGGCTTTACCAATTTTAACTCCCACCAACAGTGCACGAAGGGTCCCTTTTCTCCATATCCTCACCAATACTTGTTGTTTGTTGATTTATTGATATCATTCTTACAGATGTGAGGGGATATCTCATTGTGGTTTTCAATATGCATTTTCTCTGATGATTAGTGTCCTCGAGCATCTTTTATATGTCTTTTGGCTATCTGTATTTCTTTCTTTAGAGAACTACCTATTTAGGTTTTCTGCCCGTTTTAAATTGGATTGCTTTTTTTTTTTTATTGTTGAGTTATATGAATTCTTAATAAATTTTGGATATTAACTCTTTTTCATATATCACAGAAAATATCTTTCCCATTCAGTATATTTTCTTTTCATTTTGTTGATGGTTTCCTTTGCTGTGCAAAACTTTTTAGCTTGATGTAGCCCTATTTATTTTTTCTTTTGTTTTCCTTGTCTGAGGAGAAATATCAGAGAAAAATATTACTAAGAACAATATCAGAGAGTTTACTGGTCTTTAATCCATTTTGAGTTCATTCTTGTATATGGTGTCAGAAAGTGGTCCAGTTTTATTTTTTATTTTCTGCATGTATCTGTTTAGTTTTCCCAACACCATTTGTTGAAGAGACCATCTTTATTCCATTGTACATTTTTGCCTCTTTTGTCATGTCTTTTGCGATGTCATTGTCTGGTTTTGGATTAAATGGCCATAAAGGCATGGACTTATTTCTGGGCTCTCTATTATGTTCCGTTGATCTATGTCTGTTTTTATGCCAGTACCATGCTGTTTTGATTGCTATAGCCTTGTATAGTTCGATATCAGGTAGTATGATACCTCCAACTTTGTTCTTCTTTCTCAAGATTGCTATGACTAATCAGGATCTTTTATGATTTCATATTAATTTTTGAATTATTTGTTCTAATTCTGTGAAAAATGTCATTGGTATTTTGACAGGGATTGTATTGCATCTATGGATTGCTTTGAGTAGTATGACCATTTTAGCAATGTTGATTCTTTCCACCCATGAACATGGTATATACTTCCATTTATTTGTATCTTCTTCAACTTCTTTTATCAATGACATAATTTTCCGAGAACAAGGCTTTTACCTCCTTGGTTAATTTGATTTTTAGGTATTTTATTGTTTTTGATGCGATTGTAAATGGGATTGCTTTTGTAAGTTCTCTTTCTGATAGTTCATCATTGGTGTATAAAAACCAACTGATTTCTGAATATTGATTTTGTATTCTGCTACTTTTCTGAATTCATATATCAGTTCTAACTCTGTGTGTGTGTGTGTGTGTGTGTGTGTGTGTGTGTGTGTGTGTGTGTGTGTGTGGAATCTTTACGGTTCTGTAGATACAGTATCATGTCATCTGCAAGTAATGTTTTACTTTCTCCTCTTCAATTTGGATGCCTCTTATTTCTCTTTCTTGTCTGATTGCTGTGGCTAGGACTTCCAATGCTATATTGAATAGAAGTGGTGAAGGTGGGTATCTTTGTCTTGTTCCTGATCTTAAGAAAAATGCTTTTAGCCTTTCCTCTTGAGCATTATGTTAGCTGTAATATTGGTTACATATGGCCTTTATTGTGTTGAGGTATGTTCCCTCTATTCCCACTTTGCTGAGAGCTTTTATCATAAATGGATGCTGGATTTTGTCTAATGTTTTTTCTTCATCTATTGATATGATTATATGATTTTCATCTTTTTATTTGTTAATGTGGTACATCACATTGATTCTTGGGTATTTAATAAACATTGCATCTCAGGAATAAATCCACTCAATCATGGTTTGGTATTTTTAATGTATTGCTGAATTAGGTTTGCTAATATTTCTTTTGAGAATTTTTGCTTCAGTGTTCATGAGGAATATCAACCTATAGTTTTTTTTTGTTTTGTTTTGTTTTGTTTTTTGTGATGTCTTTGGTTTTGGAGTCAGGTTAATGGTGGCCTCATTGAAAGAGTTAGGGAGTCTTCCTTCTTGAATTTTTTGGGATAATTTGAGAGGAATACATGTTAATCTTTCTTTGAATGTATTTCTACAAAAAATGTCACTGGGATTTTGATGGAGATTGCATTGACAGTGCAGATTACTTGGGATGGTATGGATATTTGGCTATATTGAGTCTCCAGTTCATAAATACAAGATGTTTTCACTTATTTGTGTCTTTTTAAATTTTAGTAGCACTGTAGATTTTAGTGCAGAAGTCAGTTTGTTTTCTTGGTTAAGTTTATTCCTAAGTATCTTAATTTTTATCATATTGTAAATTTTTTAACTTTCTTTTCAGATTTTTTATTATCAGGGTATTGAAATACAATTGATTTTTGTGTGTTGATCGTGTATATTGATGATTTGTCAAATTTGTTTATTAGTTTTAACAGTTTGCTTGTAGAGTCTTCAGAGTTTTCAATATATAAAACTATTGCTCTAGCTAGGACTTATATACTGTGTTGAATAGAAGTGGCAGCAATCTTGTCCTAGTTCTGATTTTAGAGGAAAAGCTTTTAGTATTTCCATGTTGAGTTAGCTGATGGCCTTTTTATATACAGCTTTTATTATGTTGATAGAATTTCCTTCTATTCTTTTTATATTATGAAAGCATTTTTGAAGTTTGTCAAATGCTTTATCTGTATTAGTTAATATCATTGTTTTTTTCCTTTGTTCCCTCTGATAATCACTAAACTGTTGACTATGGCCATGAGTTTTTTTGTTTGCTGTCTTGTTCATTTGTTGCTTCCAATTTTCTATCCCACGCATGAGTGAAATATGATTTGGAACTTTTTCTGTTGGACATATTTAATTTTGCATGATACTCTCAAGATCTGTCCATGTTGTCATCTTTTCTTATGACTGTGTAATATGCCATTGTATAGATGTACCACATTTTCCTTATCCACTCCCTGATGAAGAACACTTCAGTTGTTGCCATGTCTTGGTCGCAGTGAATAATGTTGCACTGAATTTTGGGATGCATACATCTTTATGGATAAACATTTTCAAATTTTGGGGGTAAATACCCAGAATAGGGATTGCTGGGTCATATGGTAATTCTATTCTTAATTTTTTGAAGAAACTCCATACTATTTTCATAGTGGCTGTACCAATTTAAATTCTCACCAGATGTGTATTAGGGTTACTTTCCCCCCATCCTCTCCAACACTTGTTATTACTTATCCTGTTGACGATGGCCATTCTAACGGGTGTGAGGTAGTATCTCATGGTGGTTTAGATTTGCATTTTTCTAAGCTGCTGAAATTGATAATCTTTTCATGTCTTTGTTGCCTGTTTGTATGTCTTCTAAAAAGAAGTGTCTGCACAGATCCTCTGCCCATTTTTCAACTGAAAATTGAAAAATTCTCTTTTGTTGTTGAGTTGTATGATGTTCTTATATATTTTGAGTGTTAGCCCCTTATCAGAGGCGTTGTTTGCAATGATCTTCTCCCATTCACATAATTGCCTGTGTTTTAATTACACATTTTTTTTTCAATTATAGTTGGTGTACAATCTTATATTAGCTTCAGGCCTGCAACATAGTGATTAGATATTTATATAACATAAAAAGATATTCACCTCAATAAGTCTAGTATCCATATGATGTCACACATAGTTATTACAATATTATTGACTATATTCCTTATACTATACTTTACATCCTCATGCTCTTTTGTATTACCAATTCATACTTCTTAATCTTTCCCCCTCTTTCATCCACCCTCACAATCCCACTTCTATCTGGCAACTTTTGAAATGTTCTTAGTATCTATATGTTTATTTTTTGTTTATTTTCTTTTTACATTCCATATGTAAGTGAAATCATGTCATTTGTCTTTCTATATCTGAATTACTTCACTCTCTAGGTCCATTCATTTTGTTGCAGAGGGCAAGCTCTTATTTATTTATTTATTTATTTATTTATAATTAATTTATTTTTATGGCTGACTAATATTTCATTGTATATATATGCCACCCCTCTTTATCCATTCATCCATGATGGACATCCAGGTTGTCTCCATATCTTGGCTATTGCAATTAATGCTACAATGAACATATAAATACATATGTTCCCTTGAAAGTAATATTTTGGGTTTCTTGGATAATACCCAGAAGTAGGATTACTGAAGTTTTTCTTTGACTCTTACTACAGTCATTTTTGTTTTAAAGTCTGTTTTGTCTGTATTAGTATTGCTACTTCATATTATTTTTATTTTTAATTTTCATAAAATATTTTTTTCATTGCTTTACTTTCAGACTGTGTGTATCTTTGGATATGAAGTGAGTCTCTTGTAGGCAGCATAAGGATCTTGTTTTCTTATCCATTCTGCCACCCTATCTTTTGATTGAAACATCTTATTTATTTATATTTAAATTAATTGTTGCTAGATATGTAGTTATTGCCATTTTCTTATTCATATGTTTGATTTTTTATCTTCTTAAGTACATCCCTTTAACATTTCTTATACTACTGGTTTGGTGGTAATGAACTTTATCTTTTTCTTGTCTGGGAAGCTCTTTATCTGTCCATTCAACTCTAAATGATAGTTTTGCTGGCAGAGTAATTTTGGTTGTAGGTCCTTGTTTTTCATCGCTTTGAGTATTTCTGCCAATCCTTTTGGCCTGCAGTTTCTGTCAAGAAATCAGCCGACAGTCTTATGGGAGGCCCCTTGTAGGTAACGAACTGCTTTTCTCTTGCTGCTTTTATGATTCTCGTTTTGTCTTTAAACTTTGGCATTTTAATGATGATGCATCTTGGTGTGGGCCTCTTTGGGTTCATCTTGTTTGGGACTCTCTAAGCTTTCTGAGGTTATATGTCTAGTTCCTTTGCCAGGTTAGGTAACTTTTCTGTCATTATTTCCTCAAAAAGGTTTTTAATTTCTTGCTCTCTCTCTTTTTCTTCTGGTACCCCTACGATGCAAATGTTGCTACTCTTGATGTTGTTCCAGAGGTTCCTCAAACTATCTTTATTTTGGGGGGGATTTTTTGTTGTTGATGTTCTTATTGGGTGTTTTCTGCTACCTTATTTTCTAAACCACAGATTATATCCTTTGTTTCATTTAATCTGTTGATTCCCTGTAACGTATTTTTAATTTAAGTTATCGTATTCTTCATTTATGACTCTTCTTATTTTCTATTTCCATTTTTAAGATTTTTAAAAATTTTCTTTGTCAAAGTTCACACTACGTTTATCTACTCTTCCCTTGAGTTGATTGAGCATCCTTATAACACATGTTTTGAACTCTGAATCTGGTAGATTGCTTGTCTCCATTTCGTTGAGTTCTTTTTCTGGAGCTTTGTTCTGTTCTTTCATTTGGGACATGTTTCTTTGTCCCCCCAACTTAGCTGCCTCCCGTGTTTGTTCCTATTATTAAGTAGGGCTTGCATGTCTCCCGGTCTTAGTAGAGTGAACTTAGGTAGTATGTGTCCTGTGGTGTCCCAGTGGTGCAGTCTTTTTGGTCACCTGAGCTGGGTGCTCAGGTATGTTCCTTGTATGGGTTGTGTGTGCCCTCATGTTGTAGTTGGGCCTTAGTTGCTGTTTGAATATCAATAAGAGGAATTGACCCTTGGAATTGGTTGTGAGAACTGGCTGTTGAGGGGGTGACCCTAAGGAATGAGATTAACTTTAGCAGGGCTCTGGTGTCTGCCTAGTCTGTCCTTTGGCTATGTCATCCTCAAATATAGCCCTGGGTGCTGGCCCAAGAACCTTTTGGGATGGGCCCAGCTGTAGCCCAAGTTCAGCCACAGTCTGTGCACTGCTGACAACCACCTGGCAAGAGTCACCAAGCAATCTGCAGGTGGCCACCATTGTGCTTGGCTTAGAGATGCCTAGAGTAGCCAAGCCAGAAAAACAGGCTGGCTGCTGGTAGTGCCAGGCTTGATGCTGCTTAGACAGAGATATTGGCACATCAAAGAATAGATGCTACTTGTTTGGATTTTGTGAACTTTTGAGAGATTTTAAGAAAATCTGCAGCATGGGCCATGTGTATGGGAAAAAAACAACACTGGAAGCAGCTTGGGTGGGCCCACAAGTTGGGAAGGGCAAAGTTTCAGGGAACCACTAAGTTGGGGTGACCAACTTATCAAGTTGATGAAGCGCAAATATGGCGACACCTACATCTTCATGCCAGAAAGGGCTCAACAAAGAACCAAAGGATTTTGCCAGCATTTCTGTCTCTGAGAAAACTGCCCCTCCAGCCCTCACCCTGAAGCCAGACAACCCAGTTCCTCCCCTTATGTCCCTGGATCACTTGAGCAACAGCTCCAGCACTGGCGCTCAGAGTGAGTGAGTCCATTTGCAAGTAATTCCATGTGGGACTCTTAAAAGGAATGTCTGTGACTCCTAAAGTCCTTTGTCTCACTGAGCCACAATCTCTGTTGGTTTTCAAAGACAGTCGTTGTAAGGACTTCTCTTTCTGGCACTGGATGCTGGGCTGGGGGAACACCTTTAGCCAACATAACCCTCCCACTTTTAAACCACATAGGATTATGGGTCCAGTTTATTTTATGTCTTCATCCATCCTACCAGTCTTGAGGTGGCCTCTATGTATGTCCCCAGTTGTAGGGCTTCTTTTCAGCTAGACCTCATGTGACTCCTATGATGATTGTTCTATAGGTTAGTGTTAATTTTTATGTGGTTGTGAGAGGAGGCAACACAGCATTTACTTACACTGCTATCTTGACCAGAAGTCATCAGTCTCTTTGTTGATGGTTTCCTTTGCTGCGCAGAAGCTTTTTAGTTTGATATAGTCCAATTTATTATTTTTGCTTTTATCTCCCTTGCCTTTGAGTTTGAATGCATAAAACCCTCTCTGAGTTCCAGTTTGATGAGTTTAGTACACATGTTTTCTTCTATGCAATTTATTGTTTCAGGACGTATATTTAGGTCTTTGATTTTTAGTCAATTTTGATACATAGTGAAAAATAGCAGTCTAGTTTCATTTGTTTGCATATGGCTTTCTGGTTTTTCAGCATCATTTATTGAAGAGGCTTTTCTTTCTCTACTGTATATTTTAGGCTTTTTTATCGAAAA
The DNA here is from genome assembly GCA_003508835.1 of Eonycteris spelaea. NCBI lineage: Eukaryota > Metazoa > Chordata > Mammalia > Chiroptera > Pteropodidae > Eonycteris > Eonycteris spelaea. The sequence goes on along the minus strand of PUFA01000473.1, from coordinate 87,150 downwards.
TTATTTGCCCATGTATATGTGGGTTTATTTCTGGACTCTCAATTTTAATCCATTTGTCTGCTGTGTCAGTTTTTCTGCTAATACAGTGCTATTTTGATTATTTCACTTTGTAGTATAATTTGATGTCAGGGAGAGTGATAACCTTTGGCCTTGTTCTTTTTTTCTCAGTATTACTTTGGCTATTAGAGGTCTTTCATGCCCCAAAAATCTGATGATTTTTTGTTTTATTTTTTTTAAATGTCAACAAGATTTGGATGGGTATTACATTAAATCTGTATAATGCTTTAGGTAATAAGGTCATTTTAACTATGTTGCTTCATCCACTCCAGGAACATGGAATAACTTTCCATTTTTTTTGTGTCTTCCTCAATTTCTTTTAATAACGTCTTATAGTTTTCAGTGTATAGGTCCTTCACATTTCATTAGGTTTATTCCTATGTATTTTATTACTTTTGTTACAATTACAAAAGGAACTGTTTACTTTCTTATTTCTTTTTCTAAAAATTGTTAATGTATAGGAATGCTATGGATTTTTGAACATTGATTTTGTATTCTGAAACTTTACAGCATTTGTTCATTATTTCTAATAGTTTTATAGTGGAGTACTAGGATTTTCTATATAGAGAATCATGTCATCTGCAAAAAGTGATTATTTGACTTCTTCATCCTCTTTTTAGATGACTTTTATTTCTATCTCTTGCATGATTTCTCTAGCTAGGACTTCCTACACTATATTGGATAAGAGTGGTGATAGCAGACAGCCTTGTCTTATTCCTGATCTTGAAGAGGAAATGTTTTTAGTTTTCTACCATTAAGTATGATGTTAGCTAAAGTTTTGTCATATATAACCTTTATAATGTTGAGACACACTTACTTTCTATACCCTTTTTATTAAGTATTTTAATGATAAATGAATGCTGTGTCTTGTCAAATGCTGTTTCTGCATCTATTTATATGATTATATAATTTTATTTTTTATTTTCTTATGTGGTGTATCATAAATAAATAGATTGTATATGTTTAACAATTCTGTAACCCTTGAATGAGCTTCACTTTATTATGATGTATAATCTTTTTAATGTATTCTTGTATTTAATTTGCTAGTATTTTGTTTAGGATTTTTTTCATCTGTACTCTTCAAATATATTTGTCTGTAGTTTTCTTTTTGCATGTGTTGTTATCTTTACCAGGTTTTTGTATCAGGGTAATGTTGGCTTCATAAAATAAGTTAGGAAGAATTTGAGAAAGAGTTTGAGAAAAACAGGTATTAAATCATCTTTGAATATTTAGTATTCAATAGTGAAGATATCTGGTCCTGGACTTTTACTTTTTGGTACTTTTTTGACGATTGTTTCAATTTCCTTACTGTTGATTGGTCTGTTTAGATGTTCCATTTTTCTTGATTTAAACTATAAACGCTGTGTACTTCTAACCATTTCTTATAGATATTGAATATAGTGGCATATAATCCCTTATAGTATTCTCATCTGATCCTTTGTATTTATGTGGTATCTGTTGTAACTTTTTCTCTTTCTCGTTTCTTTCATTTCATTAGTGAGTCTAACCAGGGGTTTGTCAATTTTATTTATCTTTTTAAAAAGAACCAGCTTTTGTTGTATCAATATTTTTCTATTATCTTTTTAAAAATGTCACTAAATTTGGTTCTAATTTTTATGATTTTTCTTCCTTTGGCTGACTTTTCACTTTATTATTATTATTATTTTTTATAGCTTTTGAGGATGTAACATTAGGTTTGTTTATTTGGGATTTTTCTTGATATGTGAGATAGGCCTGTAATGATATTACTTTGCTTTTATTACTAGCTTTTGCTGTGTCCTGAAAGTTTAGATATATTGCATTTTTATTTTCATTTGTTTCTATGTATATCTTAATCTCTCTTTTCATTTCTCTATGATCTAGCATTCTTTAGTAGCTTGTTATTTAATCTTCATACATGTTTGTGGTTTTCCCCACTTTCTTTTTACAGTTTCTCTCTTGTTTCAAAGCATTGTGGTCGGAGAATAATGATTGGTATATTTTTATATCCTTAAAACTGTTAAGGCTGATTTTGTGTAACCAACATCTGGCTTACCTAGTTTGTGTACACTCAAGAAGAATGTATACACCTGGTGTTTTTGGATGAAAGGCTCTATAATTGTTGATTATTTCCAATTGGTCTAATTTGTGTTTAAGGCTTACATTGCTGTATTGATTATCTATTTAGATGATCTATCCATAGCTGACAGTGGGGTGTTTTGGTCCCTACTATAATTGTGTTTTTGTCAGTTTCTTTCTTTAGTTTACTAGTAGTTGCTTTATATATTTTGGTGCTCCCCGATTGAGAGCACATAATTGATAAGTGTTATGAATTCTTGATGTATTTTGTTCCTTATCATTATGGGGTTCCCTTTTGGTCTCTTGTTACATTTTTTATTTTGAATTGTATTTCACCAGATATAAATATAGCTACACTCATTTTTCTCTGGACGCCATCTGTTTGGATTATTGTTTCTCCTCTTTCACTTTGAATCTATATTTGTCTTTGCAGCTGAGATGTGTCTCTTGAAAGGCACCATATGGTTGGGTTTTGTTTATTTGATCCAATCTGCTACTCTGTGATTTAAATTGATGGATAAGTCCACTTATCTTTTAGGGTGATTCAAATATGAGGTTTTCCTATAGCCATTTTATTTTTTGCTTTCTGGTAGCTCAATGTCTTCATTGTTCCTTTGTCTTTGTGTGTTATTTTAATTTGGTGATATTCTATAAATGCTTTCTCTTTCTTATGCTTTTTTATGTTATATGTATCACTTCTAAATGTTTTTTTTTGTGTGTGTTATCATTTAGTTTATGGAAAAGAAAGTTTCATATGTACAGTAGTCCTTTTTCTTTTGTGCATGTCTTGTCTTCATTCTCCTTTGCAGATTCAGGCTTTTACTCCCTCCTCTCTTCTGTTTTAATTGTCTTGAATTATCTCTATTTATGTGTTCATTTCTGAGCTGCTTTTCTTTTTTAGAACATTTTTTTCTGTTGTCTTTTCTGTTTTTAGAACATTTTTTTCCTTTTTTAACCATTATGTGATATTTAAGTTAGAAACTTTTCCTGAATAAGGATTGCACTTTATTTTTTTTTATGTCTGTCTGTTAGTCATCTTACTCATAATTTTGTATCTTATTGTCTTTTTGTTTCAGGCAGAATGACCCCCTTCAGTATTTCTTGTAATGTAGGCCTTGTGGTGGAAAATTCCCTTGGCTTCTGTATGCTTGAAAAGGTCTTTATTAATTCTCCTGAATATCTGAAAAAGAACTTTGCTGGATATCTGAAAAAGAACTTTTCTTGGCTGGTAATTTCTCTTTTAATACTTTGAATATGATTCTACTTCTTCCTAGTTTGTGAAGTTTCTCTTGAAAAATTTGATGATAATCTAATGGATTTTCCTTTGTATCTTGCCATTTTCTTTTCTTTGGCTGCTTTGAGAATTCTCCCTTTGTTATTAATTTTTGCAAGGTTTAATGTACTGTGCCTCGGAGAAGGCATTTTTGGATTGAGAAAATTAGGTGCTCTGTTTCAGTTTTAGATTTGGGGCTCAAGTTCTTTCCATAGATTTGGGAAATTCTCGTTGACTATTTGTTTGCATAAGATTTCTGTTCCCTTTTTTTAAAGCTATTCTGGTATAAATAAAGGGTACTTTATTTTTATATCACTCTTTTGGAGTCAGATAGTTCCTTAGATTTCACGTATAAGTGAAATCATGCGGTATTTATCTTTCTCTGTTTGACTTACTTCGCTCAGCATAATAACCTCTAAGTCCATCCATGTCATTGTAAATTGATGGATTGTATTTTTTAATGGCTGAGATATATTCCATTGTATCTACGAACCATAACTTCTTTATCCAACCATCTGTTGATGGGAATTTATGTTGCTTCCATATCTTGGCTATTGTAAATCATGCTGCTATAAACACAGGGGTGCATAGATCTTAATGAATTATAGTTTTGGTTTTCTTTGGATAAATATCCAGAAGTGCAACTGCTGGATCAAAGGTAATCCATTTTAATTTTTTGAGAAACCTCCATACTGTTTTCCATAGCTGCTGTACCACTTTGCAATCCCACCAACAATGTATGAGGGTTCTCTTTTCTCTGCATCCTCTCCAACACTTGCTGTCTTTGATTTATTGATGATAGTTATTCTGACAGGTGTCAGGTGATATCTCATTTTAGTTTTAATTTGCATTTCTCTCATGACCTCAAACATCTTTTCATATATCTACTGTCCATCTTTGGAGAAGTATCTGTTCAGGTCTTCTGACCATTTTTTAATTGGATGTTTTTTTGTTTGTTGTTGAGTTGTATCAGTTCTTTATAATTTTGGATATTAACCTCTTACCAGATGTATCATAAGCGAATATCTCCTCCCAATCAGTCAGTCTTTTTAAAAATTTTGTTGATAGTTTCCTTTGCTGTACAAAAACTTTTTAGTTTGGTGTAGTCCCATTTGTTTATTTTTTCTTTTGTTTCCCTTGTCTGGGGAGATGTATCTAAAAAGAAATGATAGGTAATAATATTAGAGAGTTTACTGCCTATATTTTCTTCTAGAAGTTTTATGGTTTTGGGTCTTACATTTAAGTCTTTAATCCATTTTGAGTCTATTCTTGTATACGGTGTAAGAAGGTGGTCCAGTTTCTTTTCTTTTTTTTCTTTTTTTTTTTTGCATGTATCTCTCCAATTTTCCCTACACCCTTTATTGAAGAGACTGTCTTTGCCCCATTGTATATTCTTACCTCTCTTGTCATATATTAAATGAGTGTATAGACATAGATTTATTTCTGGCTTTCTATTCTGTTCCATTGATCAATATATCCATTTTTATGCCAGTATCATGCTGTTTTGATTACTGTAGGCTTGTAGTATAGTTTGATATCAGATAGTGTTACCTCCAACTTTGTTCCTTCTCAAGATTGCTGTGGCTATTCGGGTCTTTTATGGTTCCATATAAATTTTAGGATTATTTGTTCTAGTTCTCTGAAAAAATGCAATTGATATTTTGATAGGGATTGCATTGAATCTATAGATTGCCTTGGGTAGTATGGCCATTTTAATGATGTAGATTCTTCCTACCTTTGAGCACAGTATATACTTTCATTTATTTGTACCTTCTTTTTTATTTGTACTTTTCTTTTTTCAATGACATAATTTTCTGAGAATGGGTCTTTTATGTCCTTGGTTAATTTGATTCCAGGTATTTTATAGTTTTTGATGCAATTGCAAGTGGGATTTTTTTCTTAATTTCTCTTTCTGAAAGTTCATCATTGGTGTATAAAAACTCCACTGACTTCTGAATATTTATTTTGTAACTTGCTAATTTACTGAATTCATTGATCAGTTCTTACAGTTTTTGGTGGAATCTTTAGTGTTCTGTCTATGTAGTATCATGTCATTGGCAAATAATGAGAGTTTTACTTCTTTCTTTCCAATTCAGACACCTTTTATTTCCCTTTCCTGTCTGATTGCCATGGCTGAGACTTCCAATACAATATTGAAAAAGAGGTGAAAGTGGGCATCCTTGTCTTGTTCCTGATCTTGAGGAAAATGCCTTTAGCCTCTCCCTATTGAGTATAGCTGTAGGTTAGCTGTAGGTTTGTCATATATGGCCTTTATTATGTTGAAGTATGTTTCTTTTATATCCACTTTGCTGAGAGTTTTTATCATAAATGGATGCTGTATTCTGTTGAATACTTTCCTGCATCTATTGATATGATCATATGGTTTTTATCTTTCAATTTGTTAATGTGGTGTATCAGATTAATTGGTTTGTGGGTATTGTACCAACCTTGCATCCCAGGAATAAATCCAACTTGATTATGGTGTATGATATTTTTAATGTATTGCTGAATTCGGTTTGCTAATATTTTGTTGAGGATTTTTGCATTGATTTTCATAAGAGGCATGGGTCTATAATTCTTTGTAATGTCTTTTTCTGGTTTTGAAATTAAGGTAATGGTGGCCTCATAAAAGGAGATAGGGAACCTTCATTCTTGAATATTTGGAATAGTTTGAGAAGGATAGGTGTTAATTCTTCTTTGAATGTTTGGTAAATTTCTCCTATTAAGCCATCTGGTCCAGGATTTTTGTTTTTTGGGAGGGTTTTGATTCCCAATTCTATTTCATTGGTGGTAATGATTTGGTTCATATTTTCTGTTTTTCTTGACTTAGTCTTGGGAGAGTGTATGTTTCTAGGAATGTGTCCATTTCTTTCAGATTGTTCAATTTGTTGGCATATAATTGCTCGTAGCATTTTCTTATAATCCTTTGTGTTTCTGTGGAGTCTGTAGTTATTTCTCCTCTTTCATTTCTGAGTTTACTTATTTGAGTCCCCTGTCTAAGGTTTTATATTTTTAGTGACAAAAATTTCAGATCCTTGGTTAAATTTATTCCAAAGTATTTTGTTTATTCCAAAGTGTTTTATTTTATTTTATTTTATTTTATTTTTGATGTAATTGTACACAGTACTGTTCCTCTCATTTGTTTTGGGTAGTCTACTGTTAATGTATAGAAACACAACTAATTTATATACATTGGTTTTGTGTCTTTCATCTTTACTGAATTTGTTTATTAATTCCAACCTTTTTTTTTTAATGCTGGAGTCTTTAGTTTTCCGTATATAAGATCATGTCATCTGCAGAAATGACTTAACTTCTTTTCAATGTGAATATATTTTATTTATTTTTCTTGCCTAATTGGTTTAGCTAGGGTTTCCATTTATAATTTTATTTATTTGAGTTCTCTTTTTCACGGTGAGTCTGGCTAGAGTTTTGGATTTTTTTTATCTTAGAAAACAATTCTTAGTTTCTGTGACTTTGTCTATTTGCTTTCTTTACATTTAATTTTTTTAGGCTTTAATTTTTAAATATATTTTGCTAACATTGGGATCAATTTGTTTTTCTTTTTCTACTCATTGATGTTTAAAGTTGTGTTGATTGGAATCTTTTTATATGCTTAATGTAGAAATTCATCACCATAAATTTTCCTCTGAGAATTGTTTTGTGCATCCCACAATTTTTGGTATGTTACTATTAAATAATAGCTTGTGCTTCAAAAATGCACTTTCAACAATGGGTAGACCAGTCCATTGGAAAACTGTGAGAAAAACATTGAACCTGAATTATACTTTAAAAGAAAAGGACCTAGTAGATTTAAAGAGAATATTTCATCCCACAGCAACAGAGTATGCATTCTCTCAAGCATAAAAGGAACGCTGCCAGGATAGATTATATTCAAGTTAAAAATAATTAATAGGAATTTAGAAAAATTCTACATGGAATTTTATAAAATGGAAATCATGTCAAATATAATTTTTGACCACATGGTATAAAACTAGAAGTAACTAAAAAACAAAAACTGGAATATACACAAATATATGGAAATTAAACAATACACTTCTTAACAACTATGGTCAAAGAAGCTATAAAAGGAATTAAAAATATTTTTTAAAAAGATCAATGAAATTAAGAGTTGATTTTTAGCAGATAAACAAAATAAATACTTTAGCTAGGAAAACCAAACAGAAAAAAATAAACAATTCAAAAACACAATTAAAAAGGATTACAAAGACATATGAACAATAGTAGATACCAAAACAAAACACTTTGATGATCTAGAAGAAATGGATAAACTCTTAAATGTATATAGCCTACCAAGGCTGAATCACAAAGAATAGAAAATCTGAACCAATTATAATTAGGACATTGAATCAGTAATCAGAAACCCTTCAAAAATAAATAGAAGAGAAGGGAACAATTCCAAGCTTATTTTGCAAGAGCAGCATTAACATTCTATCTGAACCAAATGAGAACACCATAAGAAAGGAAAGCTATAGATCAAAATCCTTGATGAATATAAATGCAAAACTTAAAAATATTAGCACACTGATTTCAGCAGCAGCATATTCAAAATAATATTTAGTATTATCAAGTGGGATTTATCCCTGGGAGTAAGGATGGTTCAACACATACAAACCAATAAATGGGATACACCGCAATGATAGAATGCAAGATAAAAATCACACAATTATATTAATAGATACAGAAAAAGCATTTGACAAAATTAAACATAGTTTTATAGTAATGAAATATTAATAGACTGGATATAGAGGAAGACATGTATCAACATAATATAGGCCAGATATGACAAATCCACAACTAACAATGCTTAATGATGAAAAGTTTAAAGGCATTCTTCTAAATTTAGAAACAAGACAAGGATGCTCATTCTCATCAGTTTCATTCAACAAGTGTTGGAAATCTTCTTACCCGGAACAGCTAGGTTGTTCTGTACTTCAGTTGTCATTTTGATGTGGTCGTTGGGGGAGATGAGCACAGCATTTAACTACTCTGCCATTTTGTTTGGAAGTCTAACAGACTTAATGTTCTCATAGCACACAAAAAAAGATAAATATGTGAGGTGAAGGAGTTGTTAACTAACCCTATTATGGTAATCATTATGCACCATATGTATGTATCAAATCATCATATTTTACTCCTTACATTTACACAGTTATATGTCAATTATATCTCAATAAAGCTTGAAGAAGTTAAGTTCAGAGACAAGTTAAAAATATGCTACAAAATATGTAATAAACAATTGGGTTCTATTTGTCATCATGCAATTTAGTACTATCAGTACGATAGCAAAACTTCTTTTAATGCAATGGAGCCATTGATTTAAGTTTACTCGTAGTGGCAATCACTCTTGGTCAATCATTTATATTCACATTAATTTTTCTGAAGCCTTAAGATAGCAGATATTAGACATAAAATTTTTAATCCTCAATGAAACCTTATTGTAACGTATTTTACAGATGTGCCATGTGGCCTGACTCATACACTGATTGCTGAGGATCCAGCATTGAAGATTTCAGAGGTGCACTAGGGAGAAGGGAACCTTGAGTAGCTTCTTGTAGTGCTCTTGATGCTGTCTTACTTATTTTGTTATTGTATCAGGATCTTGTTTTCATGAACATGACATTGTATTTGTCCCGTTCATTCAGAGGGCCTTCACTGGTGAGCAGCACTTGGCTCTGCATTTCTGCGATAAAGGCTAAGGCTTTCCTATGACATGACATGTAGGACATGCTTGGTAGATAGTGTTGTGATGTGGCTACCCTCTAGGACATCATACCAAGTGAAACAAGACAGTCACAAAAGAACGGATTCTTCGTAATCTTACCTACGTGTTACATAAAGTGGTCAAATTAATAGAAACAAGAAGTAGAATGGTGGTTGCTACGAATTAGAGAAGGGGATAATGGGGAGTTAATATTTAATGGATGTAATTTCAGTTCTGCCACATGAAACAAATTTTGGAGATGGGTGAATGTGAAGGTTGCACAACAATATAAGTGTAGTTAGTGCCATTGCATTGCACATTTAAATATGGTTAAGGTGTAAATTTTATGTCATGTATTTATCATGTGATGAACCATAATATAAAAGAACTCTATGATTGCTCATTCCTTTTTTTAAAGAAAGAAATAATACATTGATTTTTTTTAAATTTAGAACTTTTATACAAATCATGACTATGATGTGTCCACAGGTATTTTATAAATGTACATTAATTCTGTGTATAATGAAACTTCTACAGGTCCTTCATCTTCTTAGAGAAAATAATCAAATATCATAGTTCCAGAAAAAATAAATAACATCCTTTTAAAAATCTTAACTCTATATGATTTTTTTTGGAATATATTTTTTCATCTGAAAAAATTTTCTTTCTTTCGAATGTCAATTTTCCTTTGGTTTTATTCTCTTCATTTATTCAATAAATATGTCTTAGTTTTTAATTACTCATTTTAAATTTTTCAAAGAGGAATTGATAGATGTGATGATTTAAAAAAAATTAAACATTAAAAACTAATCCCAGATACATAAATTTAATTGCATACATTCGGTTCATTAGAATTACATTGTAGGTGTGTAGGTCATTGGATAGTAAGACATTTTTTCCCAGCAGAAGTGACCTCAGATACACAACTCCCCATTGAGTCTCCCCCAGTTTAATTGGTGGGTTGGGATCTCAGTCCCCATGGTGTTTCCAGTATAAACAAGCCTGACCTTAAGCCCAGTCATGTCATCTTTGTAGGAATAGCCTGCTCTCCTCCATTTGCTCATTGTATTAGATTAAAAATGTAGAGCTTATGGTCATTCCCTGGGATTTATTTTCCTTATCCCCAAATATGCAATGATACAGAGAATATGGGCATGAGTACAAACTTTTACATACCGCTAAGGGAGCATCTGCTCTCTTTTCTCCCTCCATTGGCACTTTTACATATTTTTCTCAGCAATTTCAATTTTTTTCTATCTGGATTATACAAGATTTATAATTGTAATCACACAAAATACTAAACTAAAAGGGACCATCCAAGAAGAGGCTGGAATCACCCACAATAGCAGGTAGTCCAAATATGCTGTATGAATTATAATCATTTAAAGAAAAAAAATCATAGGACATTGCATGTCACAATGTCCACAAAGTTTTTAATCTATTATTAGAAATAGCAAACCAGATTGAGATTTAGATGTAAACTTGTTGGTTATTGCAGTTAAAAATTAGAGTGGAATATAAAGGTTTCTGAACATGACCCATCACCAGTCTAAGGCAATCTGTGTTTATGGCCATGTGTGTTTTGAAGCATTGAAATATATTTTTCTCTTCCAAAGTTCAACCATGTAATGAGGAAGGATCATGTTAACTAGATTGCACCACAAGTCCTATATTTTAAAGAGCAGACTTTGGTAAACATAAATATATCAGACATTGGTATGTTTTTATACCAATTCGTAATTTTACTGGACATAAACTTTCTCTAAAATCCCGAGAAGGAAACACAACCCCAAACCACTCAATATACTGGGAAAAAATGCTTTGATATTATTCAGTTAATTATTTGTTGTAGCAAAATATTTAAAGATTCATTGTTGTCATGTCTGTTGCCATATAAAATTTTGATCATTGCAGCATCTCCATGGCTGAGTTCAGTGCCTAAAATAAAGTGGATTTTTGAGGACTGTAGATCTTGTAAGGAAATAATGTGATAATAACATATGCCCTTTGTATTAAAGAACAAAATAAATAACAATAACAAAAGTGGAAATAAAATTATAGATACAGAGACTTTTTGAGGGCTACTAGATTGGAAGGGGTTGAAGGGATGGCAAAAAATACAAAGGAGTAAAAGGTACAAATGGATAGTTGCAGAATAGACATGGAGATGTAGAGTGTAACATGGGGAAAATGGTTAATAATGTTGTAATAAATGTAAGGGGGAAGAGGAGTACTAGATATAGTGGGATGATCACTGCAAGTTATGTGGATTTCTGATCATTATGCTATACAACTGAAACTGGTGTATTATTGTATGCCAACTATAATAGAAAAAACTCATCAAATTGTACAATGTAAATATGAGCACCTAATTGTTTATTGTATTTCAATAAAACTGGGGGAAAATCCATCTTGAATATATATATATTATATATATAATATACACACATACATATATATATATACACACATATATATATTAAAAAGGGTATATTTAAAAGGGTATATATATTAAAAAGCATATATATATGTACACACACACACACACACACATATATATACACACACACTTTTTAATAGGCAGAGAAAACTACTTTTGGCATCAGAAGATTGGTTATTCTTCTGAGTTTAGTAACCATGACCCCTCTCTAGAACACAGGATTATTCTGTCAGTCTAACTGGCTGCAGACAAAGTTCAGTCTTCAATACATGTGAAGACATCATGGCACCCTAGAACTCTCTGCCCACTCTTAGAACATGATTGCCACTTAGCAGACCTTTCCTCTGAGCCAAGAGCAGACTTTTGTAACATAAATATATCAGAAATTAGTATGTTTTTACAACATTATCACTCTAGGTAGAGAGTATCAAACTTAAGGAACAAGCACCTCCTGAATGGTGAGAAGAAATGAAGGAATTTGGGGAAGTTGAAAGATTATTGTTATTTCAAGTGTGATTGTTAAAATCTTACCCTGACACAATGATAGGAGCTTGACATTATAGAAAACATAAAATAGGTATAAACACAAATGTTTGTTTTTAAGAATTCAATTTAATTCAGAATTGAACATACACTTATCTTAAAAAAACAAATAAAATTGTAACCATGAAGTTAAGAAACACTTCACTCACTGAACAAAGACACAGATGCAATATAGGACTGACTTAAAAATATACACACATTCATTGAAAACACATTACATGGAATTCCATACAAGTTTTGTTTAGTGTTTAAAATTTTAGAAGCAATAGGTTGGCAAAAATAAATTTATAATTTATCTACCATTCTATTTTTTTCAATATGAGGAAATTGTGTGTTTGTGTGTCTTTGTTATGTGTGGGGGCAGAGGGAAGAGAGGGAGGGAGAGAGAAAGGGAGAGAGAAGTTTGAATGTGGGACATTTCTTCTTAAACTTAGTACTATATAAATGACAGGAGGTAACAAGAGAAGAAATGGAGAATGGCTAAGGAGAGTTTACACAATTGACATAGCCATCATTTCTTAATATATAACAAAAAATTATTTTACATGGGACTTTTTAAATAATGAAGAGAAATATATACTTTATATGCTTCAAAATGATTATTTGAAAATTTAAAAAATTAAACACACAAGCTTTAGCCACCTGAGAGAGTAATTAACCTAAAAATTTAAATTTCTGACCAATATTGGGTAAATGTTACCACCATATCTTTTCAACTTGAATGTACACATATTTTCTACATTTGTAGTTTATTTTTAAGTTGCCGCTAACGTCACACTCTCTCAGATGTCATTCTAGCAGAGTATTCTGAGTCCTCAGCACGCTGTGTGACTTATTTCTCTCCTCAGAGTGAATTACTTTCCTCATCCCACTAATGTTGGCATGTTTTCTTTCCACATTTGTTAGTCTCAAAATTTTTTCTTTTGTTTTATTTTTCTTTAACTGATTGGTTGCTTAGGAAGGTGGTGTTTAATTTTCACATATCTGTAAACTTTCAAATTTTCTTCCTGTTATTGAATTCTAGTTCTATTTCATTGTGGTCAGAAAAGACACTTTTGGTCTTTGTGAATTTGTTAAGACTTGTTTTGCAGCCTACCCTGTAATCTTTCGTGGAGAATGTTCTGTGTGCACTTGAAAAGAGTGTGTATCTGCTGCTGTTGGGTAGATTGCCCTTTATGTCTGTTAGTGCCATTTGGTCTAACCACAATTCAAAGTCAATGTTTCTTCACTTATTTTTGTCTGAATGATCCACCCATTGTTGAAAGTGGGGTATTAAAGTCCCCCAATATTACTTCATTGTTGTCTATTACTTTCTTGTAATCTGTTAGTATTTGTTTAATATACTTAGGTACTCCATGCTTGCTCGTATGTATTTATGATATAATGGTTAGTTCATTCTCTTGGCCGATTGATCCCTCTATCATTATATAACCTTTTTTTTGACTCTTATGAGTTATTGAAATAAGGCTATTTTGTCTGATATAATTATAGCCACCTCTACTCTCTTTTTGTTATCACTTGCATGGGATATATTTTTCCATCCCTTCACATTTAGGCTATGTTTGTCCTGAAGCTGAAGTGACTCTTGTAGGCAGCATATAAGTTGATATTCTTTGCTTATCCATTTAGCTACTCTATATCTTTGATAGTAGAATTTAATCAACTTATGTTTAAAGAGATTATTGATAGGTAACAATGTACTATTGCCACTTACATTCATTGTTTCCTGACTTGTAACTCCCTTCTTCTTTTCTTTCTCTTACTGGGTTTCTTTGGGATTTTATCGCTTTTTATGTGTGTGTGTGGTTTGATTAATTATTCTTTATATTTTCTGTATCTACTATAGAATTTTTTTCTGATAACCATGAGGCTTACATAAAACTTCTTATAGTTATAACACCGTATTTCAAACTGATTACAATTTAACTTCAATGAAATACAAATAGTCAATAATATTACTTCTTCCTTTCACATTTGATGTTACTGCTGTTAGAACTTACATATTTTATATTGTTTCCATTATAAAATTTTGTTTAAGTGTTTGTCTTATATCTTTGCACTAGATCTATTTTTACTTTTATTTTTTAATTTTAGGTGAGGCAACCTTGGTTGACCTCACAGATTGCAAGGACCTTGTCAGTTTACAATTCCTTATTTTTTATTTTTTATACCTTCAGCACCTGGTCTTCCTAGGTGGTTTCCCATCTAAGTACTAACCAGCCCCAACCATGCTTAGCTTCGAGATCAGACAGAATCAGGCTTTTTCAGGGTGGCATGGCCATAGACATATCTTTGCACTAGATTTTAAAAAAATTTATGCACCACCATTACAATGTTACAGAGTTCTGAATTTCACTACGTATTAACCTTTACCAGTGAGTTTTTTCATGTTCATATGCGTTGATGTTGTTAATTAATATCTTTTTATTTTGTCTGGAAAAACTCCCTTTAGCATTTCTTATACTGCAGTTTTAGTGATGATGAACTGCCTCCATGTTTTATGCTGGGGCGGGGAAATTTTTATCTCTCCTTCATTTCTGAAAAAAAGTTTTCTGGGTCAAACATTTTTGGTTGGAAGTTTCTTTCTTCAAGTAATTTGACTGTATCCTCCCATTCTCTCCCAGCCTGCTTACTATTGCCACTTAAGTTCATTGTTTTGCTGATAGCCTTATGATAGTTCTCCTGTATGTGACAGATATTTTCTCATCTGCTTTTTAAAAATTAAATTTATTGGAGTGATAGCGGTTAATAATATGTCTATGTATATTGTATTGTGTGTTCACCAACCAAAGTCAAATTTCCTTCCGTCACCATATATTTGAACACCCTTTACTCTTTTTTTTGTCTCCCCCACTTCCCTCTGATAACCACTAAACTGTTGTCTGTGTCCATGAGCCTCTGTCTTTTTTGTTTATTACTTTCAGTTTTATATTTCACATAAGAGGGAAATCATATGGTTCTCAACTTTTTCTGTCTGACTTATTTTGCTTAGCATGATAATCTCAAGATCCATTCATGTTGTCATAAATGGCAAAATTTCCAATCTTTTCTTATGGCTGAATAATATTCCATTGTATTTTTGTACCACGTACTCTTTATCTAATCATCTATTGTAGGGTACATAGGTTGTTTCCATGTCTTGGCCACCGTGATTAATGCTGCTATGAACATCAAGGTGCGTATATCATTACGGATAAATGTTTTCAAGTTTTCTGAGTAAAAACCCAGAAGAGGGATTGTTAGGTCATATGGTAATTCTATTCTTACTTTTTGAGGAAGCCCCATACTGTTTTCCACAGTGGCTGTACCAATTTGCAGTCCCACCAGCATATATAAGGGTTCCTTTTACCCCACAACCTCTCCAACATTTGTTATCACTTGTCCTGTTGATGATAGCCGTTCTAACAGGTGCGAGGTAGTATCTCATTGTGGTTTTGATTTGCATTTCCCTAATAGCTAGTGAAGTTGAGCATCTTCTGAAATGCATGTCTTCTTGGGAGAAATATCTGTTCAGATCCTCTGTCCGTTTTTAAACTGAATTGTTCATTTTTTGTTGTTGTTGAGTTGTATGGGTTCTTTATGTATTTTGGATATTAGCCACTTATTGTTTGCAAATATCTTCTCCCATTTAATTGGTTGACTCTTTGCCCTGTTGATGATGTTTTTTTTTTTTTGCTCTGCAGAAGGTTTTTAGTTTGATATAATCTCATTTATTTATTTTTGCTTTTACTTCTCTTGCCTTTGGGGTCAAATGAATAAAATCCTCTCTGAGACCAAGGTCCATGAGTTTAGTTCCTATTTTTTTTCTATGCATTTTATTGTTTCAGGTCTTATATTCAAGTCTTTGATCCCTTTTGAGTTTATTTTGGTGTGTGGTGATAGATAGCAGTTTAGTTTCATTCTTTTGCATGTGGCTTTCCAGTTTTTTCAGCACTATTTATTGAAGAGGCTTTCCTTTCTCCATTGTATGTTTTTTTTTTTTGGCTTCTTTTCTTCAAAATTATTTGCTTACATGTATAGGGGTTTATTTCTGTGCTCCCAATTCTGTTCAATTTGTGTGCTTTTTTTTTTTTTGCCAATACCATGCTGTATTGATTATTGTCGCTTTGTAGTATAATTCAAAGGCAGGCAGAGTGATAACTCTGGCCGTGTTTTTTTTTTTTTTCTCATGATCACCTTGGCTATTCAGGGTCTTTTGTATTTCCTCACAAATATGATGATTTTTTGTTCTATTTCTTTAAAAAATGCCATTGGAATTTTCATGTGGATTGAACTCAATCTGTATATTGCTTTGGGTAATAATGCCATTTTAGGTACGTCGATTTTTCTAATATGTGAACATGGAATATCTTCCCATTTCTTTGTGTCTTCCTGAATTTCTTTTAATAATGTCTTATAGTTTTCAATGTGTGGGTCTTTTACATGCTTCACTAAGTTTACTCCTTTGTATTTTATTCTTTCTATTGCAATTGGGAAATAAATTTTTTTCCCTGAAATTTCATTGTTAGTGTATGGGAACACTGTGGATTTTTGTATGTTAATCATATTATATAACTTTACTGCATTGTTTATTGTTTCTAATAGTTTTTTTTTTTTTTGGTGGAGTCTCAAGGTTTTTCATGTAACAACTTATGTCATCTGCAAAAGGTGAAAATCTGACTTATTTATTCCCAATTTGGATGCCTTTCATTTTTTTTCTCTTGCCTGATTGCTCTAGCTAGGATTTCCAACATTATCTTCCATAAAAGTGATAAGACTGGGCAGCCTTGTCTTGTTCTTGATCTTAGAGGAAAGGTGATCAGTTTTTTTACCAATAATGTGATATTAGCTGATTTGGCATATTTGGCCTTTATTATGTTGTGCTAATCTCCTTCTCTACACTCATTTTATTAAATATTTTAATCCTAAAAGTGTGCTGTATCTCATCAAATGCTTTTCCTGTATTTATTGACATGGTTATATGGTTTTTATTATTTATTTTGTTTATGTGGTATATCACATCAATTGATTTGCATATGCTGAACCATCCTTTGTCCCTGGAATGAACCCCACTTGACCTTGTATAATTTTTTTAAAAGTATTGTTGTATTTAATTTGCCAGCATTTTGTTTAGGATTTTTACCTATGTATTCACCAGAGAAATTGGTCTATAGTTTTTTGTGTGTGAGTGTTATCATTACTGGGTTTTGAGATCAGGGTAATGTTTTCTATTGTCTTTTTTTTTTTTAGTTTAATTTAATTATGCTCTAACTTTTTTATTCTCTTCTTTCTGCTGACTTTGGGCTTCATTTATTCTTCTTTTTCTAGTTTTTAAAGATGTAATTTTAGGTTATCTTTCTACAATTTTTCTTATTTCTTGAAATAGGCCTGTAATGATATGAATTGTCCATTTATCATTGCTTTTGCTGTGATCTCTTCTTTTATTTCTTCTATGACCCAGTTATTCTTTAGTAGCATGTTGTTTAATCTGCACATATTGTGATTTTCCCCACTTTCTTTTGCAGTTGATTTCCAGTTTTAAAGCATTATGGTATGAGAATGTGCTTGGTATGATTTCAATCATCTTAAATTTGTTGAGGCTAGTTTTGTGTCCCAACATATGTTATAAACCTGAAAAGAGTGTACAAACTTTCTGTTTTGGGATGAAAAGCTCTGCAAATATTGATTATGGTCAAATGAATTAATGTATCATTTAAGGTTGATATTTATTGATGATCCATTTTGATTATTTATAGTTGACAGTGGGATATTTAGTTCCTCTACTATAATTGTATTTTTATCAGTTTCTCCCTTTAGTTCTGTTAGTAGTTGCTTATATATTTTGGTGCTTCCTGATTGGGTGCATGTATATTGATAAGTATTATGTCTTCTTGGTGTATGGTCCCCTTTATCATTGTGAAGTGTCCATCTTTGTCCCTTGGTACCTTTTTTTTTTATCTTGAAGTATATTTCATCAGATATAAGTATAAGAAACCCATTTTTCTCTGGATACCATTTCTTGGATTATAATTTTCTACACTTTTACTTTGAGTAACGAGAGATGTGGCTCTTGAAGGTAACATTTGGTTTGATTTGGTTTTTTGTTCCAATCTGCTACTCAGTGTTTTTTTATTGGTGAGTTTAGTCCATTTACATTTAGTGTGATTATTGAAATATGAGGTTTCCTATAGCCATTTTATCTTTTCTTCTCTGATAGCTCAGTGTCTCCATTGTTTCTTTGCCCTGTGTTTCTGTCTATAAATTTTATTTGGTGGGATTCTACGATTTTTCTCTTTATTCTCTCTTGTTTTATTTTATGTGTCTAATTTCTGGATTTATGTGTGTGCGTGGTCATCATTAAGCTTATTTAAAAGAAAGCTTAATATATATAGTAGTTTGTTTCTTCTGCATGCATCTTATCTCCATTCCCCTTGACTCCTCCCCTTTTCTGTTTTTATGGTCTCAAATTATCCCTATTTATGCTTTGTGTTCATTTCTGATTTACAGTAACTATCATCTTTTTTTCTGTTTTCAAATGTTTCTACTTTTTTCTGAATAAAGGTTGCCCCTCCTTTTTTTGTTTCTGTCTGTTTGTTAGTCATCATACAATTTTGTATCTTATTGTCTTTTTGTTTCAGGAAGTATGACCCCCTTCAGTACTTCCTGTAATGCAGACCTTGTGGTGAAAAATTTCACCAGCTTCTGTATGTATTAAAAGGTCTACATATTAATTCTCCTGCATATCTAAAAAAAACTTTGCTGGATATATTTATTATTCTTGGCTGGTGACTCCTTTCTATGAATAGTTTGAATATTTCATTCCACTCCCTCTTAGTTTGTAGAGTTTCTGCTTCAAAATCTGATGATAATCTAATGGGTTTTCCTTTATAGGTTACCATCTTCTTTCCCCTAGCTGCCTTGAGAATTCTTCCTGTGTTATTAATTTTTGAGAGTTTTAATATAATGTGTCTTGGAGAAGGCCTTTCTGCATTGAGATAATTGGGTGTTCTGTTTATTTCTTGGGTTTGAGGACGGGTTCTTTCCACAGGTTTGGAAAATTTTCATTAACTATTTGTTTACATATGCTCTCTGTTCTCTTCTCCATCTCTTTTCCTTTGGTATAGTATACTCATTATTCTTATATTGCTTTTTCTGATGAAATCAGATAATTCTCATAGAATTCTGTCATTTTTTTCAATCTCTAATTTCTCTTTCTTTGTTTACATCATATCCAGATTTCTGCCTTGGATTTCACTAATTGTATAGCATAGTAGTTAGACATTTATATAACTTACAAAGTAATCTCTCTAACTAGTCTAGTACCCACCTGATGCCATAAATAGTTATTACAATATTATTGATTATGTCCCTATGATGTACTTCACATCCCAGTGACTATTTTGTAATTACCAAATTTTTATTTTTTAACCCATTTACCTTTTTCACCCAGTCTCCAACCCCCCTCCCATCTGGCAATCACCAATTTGTTCTCTGTATCTATGATGCTGTTTTTGTTTCGTTTGTTTCTTTAATTTTTTTTAAAGATTCTACATATAAGTGAAATCATGTGGTGTTTACCTTTGTCTGATTTATTTCACTTAGCATAATATCTTCTAGGTCCACCCATGTTGTTGCAAAAGGCAAGATTTTATTTTATTTTTAATTAATTTATTTTAATTAGTTTCAGTATACAGAACATTGGTTAGACATCTATATAGTTCATAAAATGATCCCTCCAATTGCTTCCTCTCTCCTCTGGCCCTCCACCTAGCCAATGTATTAATGCTAATTGCGTTCTCTATGCCATGCTCTCCATCCCTGTGACCATTTATGAACTAATAATTTGTACTTCTTTAACTCTTCACCCTGTCCTCCCAGCCCCCCAAACCCGTCTCCTCTTTATCTATCACCAAATTGAGGTACTTATTGATAGGAATGTGGTTGTTACCATTCTTTATTCCTGTTTTTGATACATGTTTTTCTTCTTGAAGAAGTCCTTCCAACATTTCCTGTAATCCTGGCTTTGTGGTGATAAATTCCTTTAGCTTATTTTTTTTTTCTGGGAAGCTCTTTATCTGTCCTTCAACTCTAAATGATAGCTTTGCTGTATAATGTATTTTTGCTTTTATATCCTGGGTCTTCATCATGTCAATACTTTGTCCCAAGCCCTTCTGTCCTGCATAGTTTCTTTTGAAATATCAGCTGCCAGCCTTATGGGTGTTCTCTTGTAGATAACTATCTGTTTTCTCTTGCTGCTTTTAATATTCTCTCTTTGTATTTAACCATTGGCATTTTAATTATGATGTGCTAGATGTGGACTTCTTTGGGTTCCTGGTTTTTGGGATTCTCTGAGCTTCCTAGGGTTTTATGTCCATTTCTTTCACCAGATTAGGGAAGTTTTCCATCATTATTTCTTCAAACAGTGTTTCAATATCTTGATTTTCTTCAGGTACATTGATCAGATGTATATTTAGACTTCTAATAGTGTCTCACATGCTCCTAAATTATTTTTATTGTCTTGGCATCATTTTTCTTGCCATTCTGATTGAGTGTCCTTGACACTGGTGCTCAGAGCAAGCAGGTCCATCACCATGAAAATCTACTCAGGTGTGGCCCCTTTAAGAGGAGGCTGCCGCTGCTGCAGACTCAGCTGCTAGTGACCGGGCAGCCCAGGCGTCCTCGGCCTGTCCTAAATTCTGCCGTTGCAGGGTGATTTCTTAGATTTCTCCCTAGATGTATGGCTTGTTTGTCCAGATCCTGGGCGATTTTTCCTTGATGCTTGCTTCTTGTTTCCATCACAACTTTGATTTGCTCGCCAGAGGGATGAACAGAGCCTCTATCATACGCTATTTTTTTTTTTTTTTTACCTCCTTAGGAAATTTTCTTATCACAGAAAGCAAGTCACAAGGCTCTCATTTCCCCATGTTTACAATGTCTTTTTAGTGACTTTACATTCTATGAGCTATTTTTAGTGGTTAAACATTATTTCTTAAGGGCAAACCTCTTGCTATCCACCTCTGTACATTCTGGAAGCTATTAGTCTGAGATCAGGGTGCCACTGTGATTAGGTGAGGTCCCACTTCACCTAGTATACTTCTCATTTTATCCATATCTGGATGAAAATATAAGTAAGTGCTATTTTTAAATTTATATGTTTTTATAGTTCAAATATTACATACTAAAATTTAAAGTGTTTAAATTAACTTTTCAAACAAAATAATAATGATTAGGTGACTATATGCAGCATTAAACTATTTCAAAAATTAATATTTTAGAATTTGGGTTTTAAAAGGAAAATAAGTGAAGCCTTTGTTTCAAAGGGAAATATCTACCAAAGAGAACCAAGATAAACCACTTCTCTAACTCGTTCCTGATTACTTGTAAGTTAGGTTACGATAGTCAAGAAATATGGAAAATAACTCAAAAGGAGATAAGTGAAGAGAAGATGGTGGGAAGTGAAGGAGACACTATGAGATAATGTGTGTGTGAAATTGCTGTCTGGACATTTAGTTAAAGATGTCAGCAGCTCAAACACTGCATGAAGCTAATACCAGTGTCCAGGATCATGAGTGGATATTGGTTGATGCTAACTTGCATCTCATCTCCTCTTGGTCAGAAGCGCTCAAGTCCATCTCTTCGTCAGTCTCCTTCTCTGCCACATCACTTCAGACTCCTCACCATGCCTGAGATGCACCGTCACTACCAATATCTGAACTATATTCCTACACACACACACCTAAGTTTTGTTTCTTCTAATTTCCACTTCCATATCTGTTGGCCATTGTACACTTTAAAAATACATGGTGGCAGATTATTCTAGGAGGATCAAACAAAATTGGTAGAATAGTCACACAAATAAACATCACTCAATTGAGAGAAATCTCTGCAAGGAAAAGAGTGAGGGACAGATGATGGCCTCTTGGATTTTAGACAGAAATGAGAGGGCATGTGATAGTGTTTATATCTGAGTTGTTGCCATTAGAAAGAGTAAAATCTGCTTCAAGGAAACAGAAGGGGAGGCATTTCATGTCAAATGAAGTATGTTGAGGAAAGTGCTTTCAGTCTTTAAACATAGCTGGACGTTATAAAATCATATTGGAAAACAATCATGGGTTACTAATGTCTGCTCCATCACCTCCTCCTCCAGAATATTAACCCCACTATGAATTGACATTGACAGCAATGGAGGAAAGCAGCAACAACACATCTGAAGAGGGATTTCTTCTCCTGGGATTTTCAGATCAGCCCCAACTAGAGAGGGTGCTTTTTGTCATAATTTTGCTCTTCTACATCTTGAACCTTCTGGGTAACACTGCCATCATTTTGGTGTCCTGTTTGGACCCTAAACTCCACACACCGATGTACTTTTTCCTCAGCAATCTCTCTTGCATGGACATTTGCTTCACCACCAGTGTTGCACCACAGTTGCTGGTTACCATGAAAAAAAAAGACAAGACCATGAGCTATGGTGGGTGTGTGGCCCAGCTCTATGTGGCCATGGGATTGGGTTCCTCTGAATGCATTCTTCTGGCAGTCATGGCTTATGACCGCTATGCTGCTGTCTGCCAGCCTCTGCACTACACAACCATTATGCATTCTCACCTCTGTGCATCCCTGGCCAGCGTAGCATGG
Organism: Eonycteris spelaea; assembly: GCA_003508835.1. Taxonomy (NCBI): domain Eukaryota; kingdom Metazoa; phylum Chordata; class Mammalia; order Chiroptera; family Pteropodidae; genus Eonycteris; species Eonycteris spelaea. Next base: position 64,446 of record PUFA01000473.1, on the reverse strand, counting down.
CTCAGTGGTCTTGTCACCTCCTTAATTCAGTGTTCCCTTACCGTGCAGCTTCCCCTTGTGGTCATCACAAACTAGACCACATTTTCTGTGAGGTTCCAGTGCTCATCAAACTGGCCTGTGTGGACACAACTTTCAATGAGGTAGAACTCTTTGTGGCAAGTGTGGTCTTTCTAATTGTCCCCATGTCACTCATTTTAGTGTCCTATGGCTTTATAACTAAAGCTGTCCTGAGGATCAAATCGGCAGCAGGACGCCGGAAAGCCTTCGGGACTTGTTCTTCCCACGTGGTTGTGGTCATCATTTTCTATGGGACCATCATATTCATGTACCTTCAGCCAGCCAAAAGTAGTCCAAAAACCAGGGAAAGTTTGTCTCCCTTTTCTATACCATAGTCACCCCACTCTTAAACCCCATTATCTACACCCTGAGAAAAAAAGATGTAAAAGGGGCCTTGAAGACGCTGTTAATAGCAAATGCTATTGGTTCAAAAGGTTATGAGCTATAGATATAACTTTAGTGGATGATTTTTAGCTCATGGTCTATTTGGTCTAAGTACTGTTCTAAGTACTATTTGGTCTAAGTACAATGCCATATGGAGTAGTAGTGAAAGACAGATACCTTGTAAAAAGCTAGCATACTCAAGCCATGATGCTGTTTTATTCTTCTAAAACATCCTTCTATGAATTCAGATTCTGTGCTGTATCTATAGAAAACTCTTCATACTTCCTCAACCATACCATCAACTTTCATGCACAAATTATTTTACAGTGAAGTACTGGTACAACTGGTATATCTCTACTTATTTCTAAAAACTCAACTCAATCGTTTCCTGTAGTCTCTAGCTTTCTTGAAACACCATCCATCTCTCCCTCTCAGCAAAATTAATTGTTTCATGACATATTTTCCCACAAAAGATAAAACATGCTTTATTTCTGCATTTTCACACACACGATACACACACACACACACACACATGTCTGTGTGTATATATATTTTAAAACATGGAAAATATCCATGAATAATTTCACACAATGTCAGTTTAAAGCAGAGAATGAACAAGTCTCAATATATTGATTCATTTATATTATAGAAACACAAATATAATTCAAAACTGTGACACACTGATTATGGTTGTGGTCCAAATTATGACTTTATTATTTTTATTAAAGTCTAAAAAATAAGCTTTCATTAAGCAGATCATTTCGTGTATTATTTAGTTTCATCCCCCCTTCCTTTAAAGTGTTTAGAAGTTGAGTGAAAGTAAGACAGAGTGTGCATCATTTTCTTTGTCCCCATCTCTCTCCAAAGGGAGTAAACTTTATCAATCTGTCAATCTCAAGTATTTTAAGAGAACTATGCAGTAGAGAAAATTTGATTTAGTCTACAATATTACTGCTACTTACATCCTTCATAATGACACCCACAAGCAAAAAAAAAAAGCATGGAATATCAATAAAAACAAAAGTAAAATTTAGAGAGGATCTGTGTGATTCATGTGATTTAGACTTATAATGACAAAAAAAAAAAAAAAAACCTGAGGTTCAATAAAATTCATCTTTGTACCAGAATGTTGTTTTCAGTCTACAAGTGCTGAGGATAAAATTTGGACCTGTCTGCTTTTAAGGACTAGATTGAAGGCAAAATGGCTGCACGCATAAGGAAGAAAGCATCAGAATTTTCAGAATGAATCAGGGATGCCTGTCCAATTTACACCTCTTAGAGGTCTTTATAATAACTAAAATGAAAATATTTTATTTAACAGAAGGAAGAGGCTTAAAAGCCTGTTTGAATTTGCCTTATATAATTTTTTAAAAAAATAACTTTATTTTTTAATTACAGTTGACACACAGTGTTATATTAGTTTCAGGTGTACAACATGATGATCAGACATTTGTATAACATACAGTGATTGCCCCAATAAGTCTAGTACCCATCTGACACTGTACATAGTTATTACATTATTACTGATGATATTCTTTATGCTGTACTTTTCATCTTCATGATTTTTTGGATGAATGGATAAAGAAGAGGTAGTAGATATATATAATGGAATATTACTTGGCCATAAAGAAGAATGAAATCTTGCCATTTGCAGCAACGTGAATGGACCTAGAAGATATTGTGCTGAATTGAGTAAGTCAGAGAAAGACAAATACCACATGATCTCGCTTATAAGTGGAATATAAAAACAAAACAAACAAACAAAATAAGAACGAACTTATCCAGAGAACAATTTGATGGTTGCCAGATGGGAGTGGGATTGGGTATGGGTAAGAAAGGGGAAGAGATTAAGAAGTACAAATTGGTAGAATTTTCTTATGTGAATTTTTGCCCTCAGTAGAGGAGAAGTTGGGAACCTAATGGAAATGTTTAGGTATATAAGCTTTTGTTTATAATATCCAGAGAGAGAAAAAGTTCTACAGGAAAACTCACACTTAAAAAGCATTACCTCTTATGGTTAATAATGTGTAACAAATATGTAAGGGGGAAGTGGGGTACTCGATTTAGTGGGGTGATCACTTTGTGAGTTATGTGGATCTCTGATCAATATGCTATAACAACTGAAACTGGTATATGATTGTATGCCAACTAAATAAAAAAAAAAACTCATCGAAGTGTAAAATGTAAATACAAGCAACTAATTGTCTATTATATTTCAATAAAGATGGAGGGAAAAAAAGTACTACTTCTTAATACCCAGAAAGCATGACACGGAAAAACATACATATGTCAGAATCCAAATCAATTTAAATAAAATGGTCTCCATAACACAAAATATTACTTTAAATAAAAAAAAAGCTAAAAAGAAAACTTGGTGCGAAGTAATGGAGGCACACAATATATGGAAGGAAATACTAATAAAAACAATGCAATAATGAAATTTAAAAATCTTTAAATGTATATGGAAAAAATTTTTATTGAAAAAAGTTTTTTCTATACATACAAAAAGTGCTAACATAATTCAGAAGAAAAGTATAAATACAATAAAATAAAAAGGATAATATGCTATGCTTTGTGTGTGACAAAATTGTAATAGCATATCCATCCCCCAGAAAACCCTGTAAAAATAAGAGGAACAACAAACATATTGAAAACAAGCTATAAAAGAACTTAATCTTAGATGAAAATGGAAACAAACTGAAAAAATTTTACTACTCTTCTTCTGTACTTAATACTGTTTTTCTATGACAATATGTTTATATTGCTTTTGAAATCATAGTGCATACATGATTCCAAACTATTTTTTAATTTATTTTTGTGAGCTTTCTATAATAATTGAATAATTTCCAGAATATGCACAATTTATTTAAAAATTACTCTTACAAGGCAACCAAAATGGGAGACAAAGAAACATATCCCACATAAAAGTAGAGAGCAAAGATCCAGAAAAAGAACTCACCAAAATGGAGACAAGCAATCTACCAGATGCAGAGTTTAAAACAGATGCAAAACACTGTTTAAAAGGATGCTCAATGAACTCAGGGGAAGTATAGATGATCTCAGGGAGAACTTTAATAAAGAGATAGAAAACATAAAAAGGACATAGAAAACATTTTAAAAGGTCAGAAATGAAGAATACAAAATTGAGATGAAGAATACTTTAGAGAAAATCAATAGTAGTTTAGATGAAGCAGAGGATTGAATCAGCAATATAGAGGATGGGATAGTGAAGGACACAGCATTAGAACAGTAACAAGAAAATAATTCAAAAATATGAGGATAGTTTAAGGGGCCTCTGGTAAAACATCAAGCATATCAACACATTCATATCATAGAGGTATCAGAAGGAGCAGAGAGAGAAAGAGCTAGGATTTGAAAAACTATCTGAAGAAATAATGTCGGAAACCCTCCTTAAGCTGGTGAAGGAAATAGACATATAACCCCAGAAGTTCAGAGAACCCCAAACAAGATGAACCAAAGAGGCCTACACCAAAGAGACATCATCATTAAAATGTCAAAGGTTTAAAGACAAAGAGAGAACCTTAAAAGCAACAAGAAAAGCAGTTGGTTCCATATAAGGGAGTTACTATAAAGACTGTCAGCTGTTTTCTTGTCAGAAACTTTGCAGGCCAGAAGGGATTGGCACAAAATATTCAAAGTAATGAAAATATTCAAAGCAAGGACCTACAATCAAGATTTCTCTACCTAGCACTGTTATCATTTAGAATGAAAAACAGATAAAGAGCTTCCCATACAAGAAAAAGGTAAAGGAGTTCATCACCACCAAGCCAGTATTATAGGAAATTGAGGGACTTCTTTAAGAAGAAAAAAGTATGCATCAAAAGTTTGAATAATAAAATGGCAATAACTACGTATCTACCAACCATTACTTCAAATGAAAAAGTTATGCTTCGATCAAAAGATAGAGTGGCTGAATGGATAAGAAAAGAAGACCCTTGCATATGCTGCCTACAAGAGACTCACTTCAGATCAAAAGGTACACAGACTTAAAGCAAAGGGATGAAAAAGGATATTTCATAAAAATGAAAATGGAAATCATTTTTGGGTAGCTGTACTTATTTATATCAGACATAATAGACTAAAACAAAGGCTATAACAAGAGACAAGGAAGGACCCAGCGATCTTACCTCTGGGTATTTATGAGAAGGGACCCAAAATACTACTTTTAATGGACATGTGAACCTACATGTTCATTGCAGCATTATTTACAGTAGCCAAGATATGGAGGCAACTTGAGTGTCCATTGATGGAAGAATGGAGAAAGAAAATATGGTACATATATACAATGGAATATTACTCAGCCATAAAAAAAGAATAAAACCTTGCCATGTGCAACAACATGGACAGATCTAGCAGGTATTGTGCTGAGTGGAGTAATAAGATAGAGAAAGATAAAGGCTGTATGATTTCACTTACATGTGGAATCTAAAGGATAAAATAAATAAATAAATAAATCAAGAACAAATTATAGATACAGAGGATATTTTGAAGGTTACCAGATAGGAAGGGCGTTTGGTGGCGGGTTATAGGGAAAGGGATTAAGAAGTATAAATTGGTAGTTACAAAACAGTCATGAGGAAGTAAAGTATAGCATCAGAAATATAGTAAATAATATTGCAATAAGTATTCATGGTGTCAGAGGGGTACTAGATTTTTGGGGGTGATCACTTAAATACTCATATAAATGTTTAATCACTATATTGTACACCTGAAACTAATATATATATAGTATGCTAGCTATAAATAAAAAAATTAAAAAATAATTTAAAAATATTACTCCTACAATTGGATACTTAGTGTGTTTACATTTTAAAATTTTAATTAATGACTAACTACATTGAGTATAGTTTCAAATTTGTCATCTATATGTATTATATATTTATATTATATTATATATTTATAAGTATATATGTATTATATATTTATAAGTATATATGTATTATATTTTAAAAAATGTATTATACTTTTCTAGGAAGTCAAGAACAGAAACTCATAAATCAATTTACACACATAAAAAGGCAGTTTTGCCTAGCTATATAATCATTCAACATTGTAATTGTTTTTAAACCACACAATGAAATGGTGTAATGTGTAAATAGTTCCATCACCTCTCCAAATAACATCAAATGGCAGAAATGTTTTTTAGTATTTTTAAAAAAGAAAGTAATAATGTCTATTTATCAGAAATACTGAAGAGTTCAAGAAAAAGAGAAACCATACAGGATAAGACTTCATAATAGAAAATTTGAGGAAACCCACACAACAAAGCCTTACGCAAATGTTAAGCAGTAGAAAGGGAATCACTGAAATTTAAAATTTATCAACACAGATACAGGGATTACATAGTTTCACATAATGGATTCATAGAGAAGCTGAGAGTGATGAGTGCCATCTCTGACACATTCCAAAGAAAGCAACTCAAGCCAAGAGTGAAAAAGGAAAATGAGTTAACCATTGTGCTCCAGGAGTAAACTCCCGTCATGCCCCCATGTGACACAGGGAGTCTCAGGACACAGCTCAGAAAGGAGAATAACTGCTCAGATATAAAACAGAAAATCAGCAAAAAATTCCACTTATTTAAGGGAAATCAAACACATCAAAGGGAAACTAAAAATTAAAGGGAGAAGAGGAAAGAAAAGGAAAAGAATTACTAAGTATTGAGGAAGAATTCTAAATAAAAACATTTTTGTGTACATCTTTCCTCTTTTAAATTTATTTTTCAGTTACAGTTGACATAAAATATTATATCAGTTTCAGGTATACAGCATAGTGGTTAGAGATTTATATAGTTTACAAAGTGATCCTCTTTATTAGTCTAGTTCACACCTGGCACCAGACACAGTTATTACAATATTATTGACTGTATTTCCTGTGCTGTACTTTACACCCTTGTGATTATTTTTAAAACTGGCAATTTATCCTTCTCAACCATGGACACCTTTTTTCACCCACCCTACTAAGTCCCCTCACATCTGGTGATTATTAGTTTGTTCTCTATATCTAGGAGTTTGTTTCTGTTTTCTTTGTTTATTTACTTTGTTTTTTTTTTAAGATTTCACATACCAGTGAATTATATATTTATCATTTTTTGTCTGACTTATTTCACTTAGCATACTAGTCTCTATGTCCATCCATGTTGTTTCAAATAGTGAGGTTTCATTTTTTATGGCTGAATAACACTCCATTGTATATATGTACCATGACTTCTTTATACGATTGTCTATTATTGAGCATGGAGGTTGTTTCCATAACTTAGCTCTTAGTAAATAGCACTGCAGTGAACATAGGGGTGCATATATCACTTCAAGTTAGTGTTTTAAGTTTATTCAGATAGATATCCAGAAGTGGAATTACTAGGTCATAAGGTAGATCTATTTTTAATTTTTTTTGAGGAACCTTCAAACTGTTTTCCATAGTGTCTGCACCAACTGGCAACCCAATCAACAGGGCATGAAGTTTCTCTTTTCCCCACATCCTTGCCAATGACTTGTTTATTTACAAAAGCCATTCTGACAGGTATGAGGTGTTATCCCATTGTGGTTTTAATTTATATTTTCCTAATTAGTGATGTTGGGCATCTTTTCATGTGTCTATTGGCCATCTGTATGTCCTCTTTGGAGAAATGTTTACTCATTTCCTTTGCCAATTGTTTAATTGGATTATTTGTCCTTTTGGTGGTGGTGTATGAATTCCTTAATAACCCCTTATTAAATGTATCATTGACAAATATCTTCTCCCATTCAGTAGGTTGCCTTTTCATTTTGTTGTACAATTTTTTTTTGCTGTGCAAAACTTTTTATGATGTAGTCATTGTTATTTTTTCTTTTTCCCATTCTAAGGAGACATATCCAAAAACATATTGCTAAGAGCAATATTAAAGAATTTACTGCTTATGTTTTCTTCTAGGATTTTATAGTTCAGTTTTATATTTAAGTTTTTAATCCATTTTGAGTTTATTTTTATGTATATTGCAAAGATAGTGGTCCAGTTTTTTTTTCTTTTTTGCATGTGTCTGTCCAGTATTCTCAAACACCTCTTGTTGAAGAAACCATCTTTTTTTTTTCATTGTATATTCTTGCCTTCTTTGTCATAGATTAAATGACCATAAAAGTTTGGGTTTATTCTGGTCCGTTTTGCCCCATTGATCTATGTGTCCATTTTGTGTTAGTACCATGTTGGTTTTGACTACTATAGCTTTATATTACAGTATGATACCTCTAACTTTGTACTTCTTCTCAAGATTGCTTTGGGTATTCAGGGTCTTTTGTGGCTCTATATTAATTTTAGAATGATTTGTTCTAGTTCTGTGAAAAATGCCATTGGTATTTTGGTCATTTAATTTTGTATTCTTCTACTTTACTGGATTATTTTATTAATTCTATTAGTTTTTTAGATTCTTTAAGATTTTCTCTGTATAGTATCATGTTATTGCAAATAGTGAACTTTTATTTTCTTTCCTATTTGGATGCCTTTTATTTCTTTTTCTTGTTTTATTGTTATGGCCATGACTTCCAAAACTATACTGCATAATAGTGGTTAGAATGGATATTATTGTCTTATTCTTGATCCTATGAGAGCAGTCAATTTTTCACCATTAAGTATGATGTTAGCTGTGGGATGTCATATATAGCCTTTTTCACATTGAGCTAAGTTTCTTTTGTACACACTTTGTTGAGAGTTTTTATCATAAGTGTATGCTGAATTTTATTTAATCTTATTCTTTTGCATCTATTGAGATAGTCATATAATTTTTAACCTTGGTTTTGTCAATGCAATGAATCACATTATTTTGTGGATGTTGAACCACTCCTGACATCCGTGTTATAAATACCACTTCATCATGGTGTATAATCCTTTCAATATGTTGTTGCATTCAGTTTGCTAATATTTTATTAAGACTTTTACAATCTATGTTTATGTGGTACATTGGCTTGCAATTCTCTCTCTCTCTCTCTCTCTCTCTCTCTCTCTCTCTCTCTCTCTCTCTCCTCTCTATCTCTCCCCCCTCCCTCAGTGTCTTTGTCAGGTTTTGATATTAGGGTTATAAAGCCCTCATAGAATTAATTTGAAAGCATTCCTTTCTCTTTAATTTTTTTGGAATAATTTGAGGTGAATAGGCATTAATCTTTCTATACCTGTTTGGCAGAATTCACCTGCGAAGCTCTCGGGTCCTAGGCTTTTTAAAAATTGAAATAATTGAGGTGACATTGGTTAAAAATATCAAATAGGTTTCAAGTGCACAATTCAATAATACATCATGTGTATATTGCATTGTGTGTTCACCACCCAAAGTTAAATTGTTTTTCTGTCACCAAACATTTGACCCTTTTTACCCTTATCTACCTTTCTCACACCCTCCTCCTCTGGTAACCATTAAACTGTTGTCCGTGTCTATGAGTCTCTGCTTGTTTTTTTTTGTTGTTGTTATCATATGATTCTCAATTTTTTTGTCTGACTTATTTTGCTTAGCATGATAATCCCAAGATCCATCTATGTTGTTGCAAATGGCAGTATTTCATCTTTTCTTATGACTGAGTAATATTCCATTGTACATAAGTATCACATCTTTACCCAATCATCTATGTAAGGACACTTTGTTTCCATGTCTTGGCCACCATGAATAATGCTGCTATAAACATAGTGGTGCATATATCTTTGCAGATAAATGTTTTCAAGTTTCTTGGGTAGATACCCAGAAGAGGGATAACTGGATTGTATAGTAATTCTATTCTCAATTTTTTGAGGAACCTCCATACCGTTTTCCACAGTGGTTGTACCTATTTATTTTCCCACCAGCAGTGTATGAGGGTTCTTTTTGCCCTACATCCTCTCCAGCACTTGTTATTACTTGTCCTGTTGATGATAGCCATTCTAACAGGCGTAAGATGGTATCTCATTGTGGTTTGATCTGTATTTCTCTAATAACTAGTAAAGCTGAGCATCTTTTTATGTTTGTTTACCATTTGTATGTCATCTTGGGAGAAGTGTCTTTTCAGGTCCTCTGCCCATTTTAAAATTAGATATTATTATTATATTATTATTATTATTATTATTAAGCTGTATGAGTTTTTCATATATTTTGGATATTAGGCCCTTATCAAAGGCATTTTTTGTATATATTCTCCCATTATAATTGTTAGTTATTTGTCTCTTTGATGATTTATTTTGCTGAGCAGAAGCCTTTCAGTTTGATATAGTCACATTCATTTAATTTTGCTTTTCCTTCCTTGTGTTTGAGGTCGAATTCATAAAATCCTCTCTAAATCCACAATCTATGAGTTTAGTACCTATGTTTTCTTCTAGGCAATTTATTGTTTCAAGTCTTATATTCAAGCCTTCAATCAATTTTGAGTTAATTTTTGTGTACGTTGATAGATAGCAGTCTAGGTTCATCCTTTCGCATTGGGGCTTTCCAATTTTCCCAGCATCATTTATTAAAGAGGCTTTTCTTTCTCTATTGTATGTTTTTGGCTACTTTGTAAAAAATTATTTGGTCATATATATGAGGATTTATTTCTGGAATCTCAATGCTGTTCCATCGGTCTGTGTGTCTGTTTTCCTGCCAATACCATGCTGTTTTGATTACTGTCACTTTGTAGTATATTTTGAAGTCAGGCAGACTAATACTGTTGGCCTTTTTCTTTTTCCTTAGGATTGCTTTGGATATTCAGTATCTTTTGTGTTTCCATACAAATCTGATGGTTTTAATTCTGGTTTTTGTTTTTGTTTTTTTGGAAATACAATTGGGAGTTTGATGGAAATTGCATTCTTCATGAATGTTTAAAAGCTTATCAATTTCATTTATATTTTCAAAGCTCTTGATATTTGTATTGATTTTTTAGACTATTTTGTTTATTTCCATGCTGATATTTATGTAATTTTTATTCTCATTTGGGCTTTTTTTTTAATATTTTTCTTTAAGTTCAAGGTAAGTTTGTTTATTTACGATTTTTCTTTTCCTTTTCTTTCTTTCTTTCTTTCTTTTTTTTTTGGAAATACCTTTGGGATTTTGATGGAAATTGCGTTCTTCATGAGTGTTTAAAAACTTATCAATTTCATTTATATTTTCAAAGCTCTTTGATATTTGTATTGATTTTTTAGACTATTTTGTTTATTTTCATGCTGATATTTATTATTTCCTTTTATTTATTTTTTATTCTTATTTGGGCTTCAAAAAATTCCTTTAAGTTTAGTTCGTTTATTTAAGATTTTTCCTTTTTTCTTTTCTTTTCTTTCTTTCTTTCTTTTTTTTTAAGTAGATCTGTAGTGCTATGAATTTTCCTCTTAGGACTGTTTTCACTGTGCCCCATAGATTTTTAGTCAATGTGTTTTCATTTTCATTTGTCTCAAGGTGTCTTTTGATTTCTTCCTTGATCTCATTTTTCACCCATTCTCTATTTAGTTGGATGTTATTTAGCCTCCATGCATTCGTGCATGTGTGTTTGTTTTGTAACTGATTTCTAGTTTCATATCATTGTTGTCTGAGAGGTCACTTGATATGATTTTATTAATTAAAAAGGTTTATTTAATTTTTTTATGCACTAATTTATGGTCTATCTTGGAAAATGTTTTGTGCACACTTGAAAAGAATGTGTATTTTGTTGCTTTGGGGAGAAATGCCCTATATATATCAATTAAATCCAAGTGGTCTAATGTGTCATTGATGGCCTCTATTTTGGTTTTGATTTTCTGTCTAAAAGTTCTTTCCATTGGTGTCAATGGAACGTTAAAGTCCCCTACTATGACTGTGTTACTGTTGACCTCATCCTTTATGTCAGTCAATATTTGCTTTGTATATTTAAGTGCTCCTATGTTGGATGCATAATTATGTACTAGGGTTATGCCCTCCTGTTGGATTGATCTTTTTATCGTGACTATGAAAAATCAATCCATACCCTCTATCTGAGATTGTGAAAAGTGTTTCATAATCTTCTGAATGTTATGTAAGTCTTTTTTTTTTTTTTTTTTTGTCTATTATAGCCTTTGTTTTAAAGTCTACTTTTTTCGGACATATGTATTGCTACTCCAGTTCTTTTTAAATTTTACGTGAATGAAATACCTTTTCCACCCCTGTGTGTATCTTTCAATCTGAAGTGGATCTCTTGTAGGCAACATCTTTATGGGTCTTGTTTTCTTTTCCATTCGGCTATCTTATGTCTTTTGGTAGGAGCATTTAATCCATTTACATTTAAAGTGATTATTGATAGGTACTCAGTTATTAACATTTTATTATTTATATTTATGTTTTTCTTTTTCCCCTTTATTCTTAATTTTTTTTTTAAGATTTCTTGTAATACTGGTTTGGTGGTGTTGAATTCCTTAAAATTTTTATTGTCTGGGGAGCTCTTTATTTGTCTTTCAAATCGAAATAACAACTTTACTGGGCAAAGTAGTCCTGGTTTAGGAACTTGCTTTTCATTTCTTTGAATATGTCATGTCAATCTCTTCTGTCCTGAAAAGTTTCTGTTGAAAACAGCCGACAGTCTTATTACCAACTGCATTCTTTTGCTGCTTTTAAGATTCTCTCTTTGTCCTTAAACTTTAGCATTTTTAATGATGATGTATCTTGGTATGGGCCTTTTTGGGTTTAGCTTGTTTGGGACTCTCTGTGCTTCCTGGCTTGTATGTCCATTTCCTTCACCAGGTTAGGGAAGTTTTCCCTCATTATTTTAAAATACATTTTCAATTGCTTGTTTTCTTTTCTCTTTTTCTGGTACCCATATGATGCAAATGTTATTAAGGTTTGATATTGTCCAGAGGTCCTTTAAAATATTCTTATTAAAATTTTTGTTGTTGTTGTTGTTGTGATTGGGTGTTTCTACTATCGTATCTTCCAAATCTCTGATTTGATCCTTTGATTCATCTAATTTGCTATTGATTCTTCTATTATATTCTTCATTTCTGACTTTTTATGGCTTATATCTTATTTTTATGCTCATAATTTCTTTACTGAAGTTCTCACAAAGTTCCTTGAGCATCCTTACAACCAGTGTTTTAAATTTTATCTGATAGATTGCTTGTCTTTTATTTTTGTTTAATTCTTTTCCAGGAGTTTTTCTCCTGTGCTTTCAATTGGGACATTTTTCTTTGTCTCCTCATTTTGACTGACTCTCTGTGTTTGTTTTTATGTATTAGATAGAACTGTTACATCTTCTTTTCTTAGTAGAGTGGCCTCATGTAGAAGGTGTCCTATGAGGCCCCATGGTGCAGTCTCCCATGTCACCTGAACCAGGTGATCCAGAAGCATCCCTTGTGTAGGTTGTATGTGCCCTCTTATTATAGTTGAGACTTGATTGTATTTGGCTCATCAGTGTGTGAGACTGACCCTCAGGCTGATGTCTGTATGAATTGGCCATGCTCACAGCAAATTGCTGTGTGGGTTTGACCACACCACAGAGCAAGATTAGCCCCAATGGGCTCTGGCACCTGCTGAGACCACCCTTTGGGACTGCCACTTGTGGGGCTAATTGAGTGGTGCTCTGTTCTGTCTGAAGCTGGCAAACAGGTTTGTTGATTCTAGGGACTCTTAGGAAGGGTTCCTGTGCAGGCTTAGGTCAGCCGCTGCCTGTGACTACCACAGGCCTCCTGGTAGATGCTACAAAGTGATCCTTGGTTGGTCTCTGCCTGTACTGGATCTGGAATTAAGTAGGAGCACTACAATGCCAACCAAGGCCAGCTGCCACCAGTACCAGGACAAGGGCAGCTTAGCGAAAGTCTTAGGCCATCTCAAAGCCTGCCACCCACTGCTAGTCACCTATGTGATTCAGCCACTGAAAGAACCTATGAGTGGTATGAAAGTGCGAAAGTGAGTTCTCAGGGAGTCACCAGGGTGGGGCAAGTGGTATTCAACAGATTTGGATTTGGCTCCAGAAACCTGGGCCTTCTCAACAAAAAGGTTCAAATCCCGCCAAGGCCAGGTGTCTCCCACATAGGTCCTATGAACCCTTGAGAGTTGTCCAAGAAAGACTGCAGCCAAGCTGATGCTGGCTGCTCATCACAGCATGAACTTTAGGTGGTATATGAGTTGGAGGGGGAGGCAGAGTCCCAGGGAGCCACCAGGCTGTAGTGAGTCCATTAGGCCTTTGCAGATTCATATTTGGCTGTGTAGGGGATGGAGCTCAACATAGGAAAGATGGCATCCACCCGTATGCTGCATGGGAGGAAGGCTAAATACAGAGACAATGGCAGCGGTCCTTCTAGCTATTGCTCTGAAACCACATAAGTCAGAGATTCTCTGATGTCTCTGGAAACTCCTGAGTTGCCATCCTTCGCCTGAGCCCAGGGTGAGTGTCTGGGAATAAGCCAGTCAGTTGGTGAGTCCTTTTATAGGACATCTGGGTTTTTAGCAACCATCCCTCTTACCCAGATAGATGGAATCCCCACTAATTTTCACAGTCACATGTTGTGGGAACTCTGCTTTCCAGCACTGGAAACCTGAGCTGGGGATCCTAGTGTGTGGTTGGGACCTGCCACTCCTCAGAAGAGACCTCACCAAACAGATATCCCTCCAGATTTCTAACGGCTGCATGTGGGTTTGAGACCAGCCCATTTCTCATCTCTGCCCCTCCTACCAGTCTCAATATGACTCCTTTATCTTTAGTTATAGGATTTCTGTTCAGCTAATTTTCACATGGTTCTCCTGGTTGATTACTTTATAATTGAGCTGTAATTTTAATGTGGTCCTGGGAGGAGGTAAGCATAGTGTTTTCCTACTCTCCCATCTCATCCATAACCCTCCCAGAAATCAATTTTTAAACAATAAGTAAATGTTTATTATTTTTTAGGCACATAATAGACTCTACACATGATAACTCCCCACCATTTTTAACAGTAGTTTAAGAACTCCAACCTTCATAAAAGGTTACTGAGAATATAGAATGTAAAATACAGCTGAATTCTCTTCATAAAAGTTTCTAAAAATTTGCTACACTGTTGTAATCGAAAAACAGTTAATTTCCACTGAATATTTGGTATTAAATCATCAAAGCTGGTGCCTGCTTCTTGCAATTTCTAATCAAATATTGGTCACCAATACAGATGCAAAGACAAACACATATAAAATGCACAAACATTTGCTCAGGACTCTGCTACTCGACATCCTGGGGTGACTGAGACTGAACCCTGAGGGGGTGCTGTCTTGTCTTATGAATGTAAGTAAGTGCATTGCTGTGGAGCTGGCCACCTTGGGCTATGAATCTTACATCATGCAATGATGACCCTGCCTATCCATGATTTGGGATAGTTCACAGGGGGGCCTGTTTTTCAGAACCAGGAAAGCATGTTCTGGAATGTGGCACTGGCCATAGCACCAAAGGGTGTCTACACCCCTGCCTGCAGTGTTTCCAGGAGGAGAGTGCTTGGCTGAGGGCCAAGCAGAGCAAGAGGGGACAGATCCACCTGGAAAGGACAGGCAGTGAGATAAGCAGTGTAAGGTGAGCAGGATGCGCCTGTGGGAAGCAGAGCATATCACGAGGTACATCAAGGTCTCATACAGAGATGGCCTCAGCACCACTGGCATCAGCACTGCTGGCATCTCAGAAAGAGTGATGGACCTCTGGAGACCCACAGTCAGGAAACACAGGTGAAAGGCAGCTGCACAAATCAATGCATGAACCTCATCTGTGAACATGTACCCCCTGCAGTCATGAGCAGGGGTTCAAGGGATCACAGGCCATCAGGCTTAGCAGGAAAAGCCTCTAGTCAGGGTCAGCTGGAGGAAGGTCTGGGTGTGCAGTGCAGGGAGGACGTGGACAGAAGATCTTGCTGCATCTTTAGGACAGTGATGCAGATGTAAACCGTGCCCATGATGGAGAGCTGGTTGAGCAAGAAGTACCAGCATCTTGACCACATTACAGTCACCAAAAAATGAGATGCCCTCTGAAAGATAGTCTCGGGAATGCCAGATGTAGGGGTTGGGTGTGGTGATTAGAGGCCTGGAGGATGAAACCCTGGTCCACGCTCAGCCCACGTGATAGCTACTCTTGCCTCAAAGACCTGAAGTTGGTGGGTCAGTTATATATCGAATCCAGAAAAGCCCACCAGGAACATGTTCCAGCAGTAGCGCAGGAAGAGTCGCCATAGGTCTACATCTCTGCGAGACTGGCCAAAGATGAAAATGTAACTACTCATACAGTATTCAGAGTTCACTTTTTTATTTTGAACCATCTTCTGTATACATGTTATGGTCTTGTCACTTCAGATTGCAAATGCCCTGAGCTTGGCAGCCACCTCTCTCTCTGGTCTCCTATCAGTCAGTCTGCTCTCTGCTGCTATAGTGGTTCCACTGTCGTGGTCACAGACAGCATCCATTTGTGATTTCACAAAGGGAAAGAATATACACTCAAAGTCAGCATTCTAGACAGACTTTTCCTTTCTGGTTGCTGTTACTGTGCTTTGTAAGTGGCTGGAACACCAATGGTTGACAGGGAGCTTCTGCTAACTGCATTTTAGGGGCAAGGTCCACTGGGTGGTGGTCACATGTGCTGCCAAGGCACTTCTTGTCTTAGGTATGGGTCCCTTTAAACACTTGGTGTATTTGTTCTTAGAAGATAATTGAGGTCAGGCCCTCAAATGGGTATCACCTCAAGCTCTGCTTTGCTAACAGAGCTGGGGGTCATCATCACGCTGGACTTTCTGGTTGATGTGGGTGAGTGGGTTGCTCTTTATGACATGGCCCTGCCTTCTATCAGCCCGAGGTGACCTGAGCTCTTTGCAATTACTGTTTAGCCAAGATGTTAACGGTTTCCCTGACATGGTGGTATTCTGAATGTCACATTATCCCAGGAATTTATTACTGCTTTTTTTTTCCTCCTTAACATTTATTTTTCTACCTTGTTACTGATCCTTTATGTTTATAATAAAGGGAACTCCAGATGGAAAAGAAATTTATGAATTTAGAAGAAAAAATACAGTAATATTAAATTTCCTGAACTAAATAGAATTAAATTAAGATGGAATTTAAGATACAACAATTAAAACTGTTTATAGGGCTCTGCAGTAGCTGGTTGGATAGTAAAATATCTGGGAAGGGAGTCAACAACTCTGTCTTGGCCAACAATACTTTTTTTCCCCCTCAGACACATTATGGATTTTATATCTCACTAACTGATAACATCGAATCATCTTTGATCATCCCTTTAAAATACGCTTAAGAACTATAATAGCAAAAAATGTGATCAAATGGTCTGAATATTGCCCAAGAAAATAACAAATCACTTTAGAGTCAGAGTATGTGCCAGAGAATTTTACTTCAAATAGACATTCAGACCGGACTCCACAGAGTATTCAGAGGAGCGAATACTCTCATTGCCTCAAATCTCTTTAAGAAATGAAATATTTCTGACTTGTAGATCCTATCTTAAAGTAGGTCCTAAAATTATAGGATAAACAAGCTGAAAGGGAGGAGAGATGATTTAAGCCGACTTCCTTATTTCTAAAACAACTGGATATTCAGTGAATAATAGAATCACACATTGGATCAGGTTCCTTTGCATGGACAGCCATTTTACCTTGAATGTGCCTCATCTCAGAACTCATGTGTTTGTGTGTGTGCATACCCATGCATGTGTGTGTGTGTGCATGTGCATGTGTGTATATGTGTACATGGGCATGGGTGCACACATGTGTGCGTGAGACACAGACCAAGCTAAAGGAGTACCACACTAAGGGGCTTAGCACAAAGCAACATATTTTACTTTTGCAAATGAATCAATATATAAAAAGAATGTGACACATGGTCAAAATAATATTATACTGTGGGATATTTAGCATAAGCATGCAACCCATTAAATCTCCATTAAAAACGCAATGATATTTTATGATTTACTTCTGTTTACATCAGTTCTCGGCATCTAACTTTCACATTAGTGTTGTTATTGCTGCTTCAAGTAATGTGTGATTTGTTTTTTTTTTTCACACATACAAGATCCTGAAATCCTAAATCCCATTTTTTTTCCAGGAAACCTTTTCTCCACTGTCATCATACTCTACCATGCAAGGCTTCAGGTTTCACCCCTTTTCCTCTCCAGTTAGAGTTTCTCTGAAAAGAAGAAAAAGAAAGAGAAACCCTTTTTTCTATGTGACTTCTGACTTGAAGAGAACACCCGATGCCCAGACAAGCAATAACACCAGCAGCCTTGCTAGGATGTGGTGGTGGACATGGGGGCTCTGTGTAGAAGCCTTGGACCCACCTGGAAGGGTGGGTGAGCTTCCTGAGAGGTGTTGATCCTGCCACTTGGAAGAGTCTGTGCAGATGTCATCTGGAAGAAGTGTCAGATTTTTGAACAGGCCTGGACTGTTCTGGGGAAACTGTGGAAACCAGGCAGTTTGTGACCCTCTATATAGAGCATAAAGAAATGAGGACTTTTTAACTTTACAAAATGGATTCCCTGGGATCCATACAGTCATGTCAACTGGCACATAAGGTTACTGACTGCCCTTGGGGTGTGATGGAATGCCCCAAACTATGAAAACGTCAGCCATAACTGTCCTGGCTAAGCCCCAACTGAGCGGTCTACAAACATGAGGATCCCTCCCTGTAAGGACCATACGTGCTGAGTCCCTCAGACAGACGTTACTCAGGCCTGACCTGAGAACATTATGTCCAATGCACTAGAGACACAGACTTAAACCTTCTGCTTGGGACTGCCGTGAGACTGTCTGAGCTGCCAGTAAACAGAGCTTGTCTCAGAGACACTGAGGACTCTCACCCCTTTGTCTTCGGAGATACTGAGGACTCTCAACCTTTTGCTTTTGGTGTAACACTCTACATTTCCCCTCTCTGTGTGCTGTATGTCAACCTGTATGGACACTTGACTGATTTATCTGAGAATGTTTCACTCATGGCATTGTGGAAAGACACAAACACTCTTGGACACACCTTCCTTGATTGTGACACTTGCACAGCAAGAGACCTGCATAGGAGATTAAGGGATATTCCACCAGGAAGAAGTGTTGTACAAGATGGAGACATCTTGGGCCTATTTTCCCTCTGATTCCATGGGTGTGTATATTTTAAATTTTTTGTATATTATTCTAACAGAGCGAAACTCTCAGTCTCTCCAACTCCCTCCTGCCACAGCTCATGCTGCCCCATGGGCCACAGGCTAAACACTCCTGTTTGGTCCTACTGTAGACGTACTCATTGCCAGGGGAATTCTGCTTGAGCTTCAGTTTACAAAAATAACCTCTTCCCTTCCTCTCCCCTTGACATAAAAGCAACCTGGACTCTGGATTTCCATAAGATGAATTTGAAGCTCCATCTTCTGGATTGGCAACTTCTCCATCAAATCTTTTCTTACTCCAAACTCTGACATTTTGAGTTTAGGCATTTTGAGGCATTAGACACAGGACTTTGGAACAGTAGCATTACGTTGTTTTGAAATCTTAAAAAATCCTTTCTAGCCATGGAGAGACTGTCCCTTGCTGGGCTAGCTAACTTTAGAGACAGCAAAGGGTACAGCTGGAGCCACATGTAACACTCAGACTAACCAGTCCAGAGCCGGCCTCCCCCACCTACAATGTGCAGCCCTGGGACAGCATTCTCTTCTCTTAGTCATTGCAGGACTAGGGTCCAGGCAAGTAGAGACCACACAAAAGTCCATGAAGTTATATAAAGTGGCCAGTGCTTCAACTGTCTCCCCTGCCCTACCTTATCTATCCAGTGGAACCCCCAAAGGCTGTGACCTAATGCTTTATCCTCATTCCTGCCTTCTGCCTCTGGCCACCTAGTGACTCCTATGTGGCACTGTGTGGTGCGCCTTATCTCCTGTGTCCAGGACCTGTGAGTATAAGAAACTGCTTCATCCTGAGCCTCTCCTCTATCTCCTCTTGTGGCTGCTCCTGACTGACATCCAACATATCTTAATTTTCTCCAAAGTGTGTAAAAGCCCTTCACTCACAGCTAACTGCATACAAAGAGGTGACTGTTTTCTTAAAATTATTCAGAGGGAAAAGTGGGCCTCTCCCTGAGCAGTACAAACCCTAGCCTCCTGCCTCATCATGAATACTACATGCTCTCTTCCGGCCTGTCAGTAGTCACAAGCCCCTTTCCTCTTCAGTAACCCTCCCCATACCCCTTTGAACTATTTCCAGATTCCTCTTAGCTTCCTGTATTTTAAGCTAAATTGTCCCTTTTCCAATAGTCTGGTTGTCAAAAACTGAATGCACATACTCATTCTTCATAGTGTTGGAGAGACTGTCTTATAGTCAGAGAATGATGCCTACAGAAACACTCCAGTGCAATGGGAATGCCTCATCTGGTTTCCACAGAAACCTGAGGTCTACCTCAGAGAGCTGAGTCCAAGCTTTGGCAAGGTGACGGTGCGATAGTAGACTTCTTAAATACCTGGATGTGGAGAATGAACTAGGTCAAAGGAAAACTTTCCATTAGTGGTGGATTTCTACATCCCACAGGATTTACTTTGGGTTTACCTTGTGCAGCAGAGGGATGTCAGAGGATGTCTTCTTCCTCCTCAGTGAGAGGGTGTAATCATTTATTGATATTTCATCACAGAACTACTGAATCCTGGCATCTCTGCAGGGTGATAAAAAAAATGTGGCCTGGGGAAGGGTAATATTTACTCTAAATTTAAACTTAAAACTTAAAATTCTAAAAGGAGCTGTGCTAAACTAAACAAAAACAAAAACAAAAAAGCTCCCTCTTTGATGTCATTAGACTATTTTGTTTGAAAAAAAATTATATTAAAAATATATATTTGACACAAAGGTGAACCGTTTTTTTGTAATTATTCATCTAGTGAGTAGTGAAGGAACTCAAATTCAGTATGAAATAAAGGAGACATGATAAAGAGGGTAAAGAAAATGGAAGAAGAGGAGAAAAAAGGGGAAAAAAGCAAAGAAAGCTAGGGAGAGGAGAAGAGAAGAAGAAAAAAACAAGTGACAAAGTAAAATAGAAGTCATACATTTTCTGAAAATTATTTGCATAGGTATATTAAGAGACTTAAACATGAGATAAATTAAAATTTCTAAAACTTAAATTCATTTTATTTCCCCAGAGATGTAAATAAGGTGAGTGACTTAAGTAATAATAATAGCAATGATAATAATAATAATAATAATAATAATAATAATAATAATAATAATAGAATGTTTCTCATGCATTAGACCTGCTGATGGACCCATTAACATTATGATTTCCAATCATCACAAATTCATTAGATAGACCTTAGATCTCATACCTTCAAATTACAGACGAAAACACACAATTTCCAGCCACAGAGAATCCTTTTAAACAATGAAGAATGTTTTATATGTCTTCAACAAATAAGAAAGTTCTTCAATTAGATATCATATTGATTTAAATAGAACATTCCCTTTTTTTTGTGATGTGAGTCACTACAGAGCCACCAGGAGTCATAACCAGATATTGACCCTCTCAGCCTTTATTTGGTCTCTGGTGCCTGAGCTGACTACAGCCACCAGGGAGTTGATTAGCTGTCAATAGCTTCTCAGTTCACACAATGCACAGACACCCTTTATGTTGATATCTATGCCTAGGAGAATGAGTTGAAGGGTTAAAGAAGTACAAATTGGTAGTTGATATATGGTCACAGGGATGGGGAGCATGGCATAGGGAATGCAGTTAGCATTAATATCATGGCTAGGTAGAGAGCCAGAGGAGAGAAAGAGCAATGAGTGGGAAGGTTTATAAACTATATTTACTGTATATTTGAAACTAATAAATAAAATAAAGGAAAATGGTTGAGAAGTTCTTCTGTAACAATCAAGTCAAGCTTCTATTACTATTACCAAGTTTGCTAAGGAGAACAGAACACGATTTTTCACCTAGTGTTGAACTTAGTTATCTTGTGAAAACACAGAATCCAAATCACTAGAATGTGATAGATACTTAGGGACGTCTTGATCTTTCTTTCATGTTTCTTGCTTATCTTTCTTTCAGTGCTTCTCTTGTTCCTGTCCGTTCCAGCTATATTCTTTGTGCAACAAGACATGATCCCCACACTCCAGACTAACAGCTCTCCAAGTCTGGGTGCTTAGGTCCTCAGCACTTGGCTTAGTCCCTAACCATCCTGGTGCCGGCCTCATTCCAAAGTGCTGCTTGGCATTTACAGCTAGTCTTATTTTGGACATAGCCCTGCCGCTTATAATCATAAGACCTAAATTAGTATATATATATTTAGAAAGTTCTTCCTAAATTTCTAAGCAGTTAGGTCTCTACTCATGTCCCTGAAATACAGAGAGATAGATATATTAAAGTTTCCCTAGCCAGATACTTAGACATGAAAAAACAGCATGAAGGTACTCAGAGACTTGGAAGAAGAGAATGTCACAGCTGGGCTAACTGGATCTAAACAGTGACTCAGAAGTCATAAAACTCCACCATCTCCTCTGAGGGAGGATTAAATATAAAAGATTCAGAGGAAATGCTAAAGACCTGAACTTGGGTAAAGATTTTTGGGCTGCAGCCACAGCCCTGTCATTTCCTGTGTGTCCTAGGTTCTGGATTGCCTTCTCAGAAGTGTTTTTTCCATCTGTTACATAAAAAGGTTTGGCACAATCCTCTCCAAAATCACTCCGAATAGCCATGATCTGTGACACAGAATTGAAATGTTTTCTCATTTTCCATTTTAGCAATTACTGCTGTGCTATGTTTGCATCATCTGCAGGCGTTGTGTCACCATTGCCATAGGGGACTGAGTAAATCCATTTTCTACAAAAAAAACTATGTGAAGAAAACCATGTTTAGAGTATTTCTCTTGAGATTATTAAAAGTACTATGGGCTATCTCTAAACAAAAACAGGAAACCAAAGATACTGAAGTCTGCATTCTAATGCAAAGATTTTGTAAACTTCATCAGGAGTCTGACAGCAGACTCTGACCAAAATTCCTGTGAAGCACTGGGCAACAGGGACAAGGAGGCACAATCACACAGGTTGAGAATCAGTCTCTGCCCAGACTTGGGAGTAGAATTCTCTCCATTTATCTGGCTCATTATGGAACAGGTAGATTCTGATTTCTGGGTAAATTCCATGTTTTTTTTCTTTATTTAAATATAATAAACAATTGCTTGTATTTATATTGTACAATTCAGTGAGGTTTTTTTTTTTTCACTTATAGTTGGCATACAACAATATACCAGTTCAGTTGTATAGCATAGTGATCAGAGATCCACATAACTTGCAAAGTGATCATCCCACTAAATCTTGTACCCTTCTTTCACTTTACATATTTATTACAACACTCTACATCTCTGCAACTATTTGTACCTCTTAATCCCTTCCCCAACCCTCCTCCCATCTAGTATCTCTCTAAATATTCTCTGTATCTACGAGTTTATTTCTGCTTTTGTTGTTGTGTTGATTTTGTTCTTTAGATTCCACATGCACATGAAATCATGAGATATTTGTCTTTATCTGACCCATTTTTTTTCAGTGCAACACCCTCAAGGTCCACTGAGGCAATGTCTTTCTCCATCCCCTTACTTTTAGTCTGTGTGTGTCTTTTAATCTGAAGTGAGTCTCTTGTAGACAGCATATGTAGGGGTCTTGTTTTCTTACCCATTCAGCCATTCTATCTTTTGGTTGTAGCACTTAATCTTTTCCATTTGAGGTAATTGTTGATAGGAATGTAGTTGTTACCATTCTTTATTCCTGTTTTTGATACATATTTTTTCTTCTTAAAGAAGTCCCTCAAACATTTCCTGTAATAGTGGCTTGGTGGTGATAAATTCTTGTAGCTTATTTTTGTCTATGAAGCTCTTTATCTGTCCTTCAACTCTAAATGACAGCTAACAGTATTTTTGGTTGTAGATCCTGGGTCTTCATCATATTGAATATTTTGTGCCAAGCCCTTATGTCCCACATAGTTTCTTTTGAGGAATCAACTGCCAGTCATGGCTCTCTTATAAGCAAGTAAGGGCTTTTTTCATGATGTTTTTAAGATTTTCTCTTTGTATTTAACCTTTGGCATTTTAATTATGGTGTGTCTTGGTGTGGGCCTTTTTCAGTTCCTGGTTTTTGGGATTCTCTGAGCTTCCTGGGGTTTTATGTCTATTTCCTTCACCAGGTTAGGGAAGTTGTCCATCATCATTTCTTCTTCAAATATATATTTGCCTTCTTGTTCTCCCCCTTCAGGTATCCCTAACACAGATATTTTTACCTTTAATAGTATCCCATAGGCTTCTTAAGTTATTATTATTATACTCTTGCTTCTTTTTCTTGCCATTCTGATTGAGTGTACTTGGATTTCTCATCCTCTATATAGATCATTTGATCCTTTTCTTTATTCACTTTATTCCATTTAATATTCTTCTCAACTCAGGTAATGTGTTCTTCATTTTTGACTGGTGCCCTTTTATAATTTCCATATCCATTTTTATGTTCTTTATCTCTTCGTTGAATTTATCTACACATCCCAAAAGTTCATTGAGCATCTTTATAACCAGTGTTTTGAACTCTGCATCTGTTAGATTGCCTGATCCATTATTTCTGGATCTCTGTTCTCTTCTCTTATATGGTTTCCGCTTCTTTGTTTTCCCATTTTGGCTACCTTTCTGTGTCTATTTCTATGTACTAAGCAAAGTAGCTAAGTCTCTTGATCTTATTAGCATGGATTTGTGTAATAGGTGTCCAGTGGCACAGTCCTGAGAGTGGTTCAGCTGCACACCAAATTTAGCCCAAGCCTGATCTCCTCTGGGGCCATCTGTTAAGATTCAGCAAGAAATCCACAGAGTCTGTGCTTATAGTTGCCTCAAAAGTCCTCACCAGAAACCAAGGCCAGCTGGTTCCAGTGTGAGTCCAGCACTCAGCAAGGAGCATCTGACTTGTAGAGGATACACCTGGGTATGGCTTGGGTGGGTCCATAAGTTGAGGGAGGTGGAGTTTCAGAGAATCTGCTGGCACGAGCAACCTCTGTCATTGAGTGTGGTGATGTCTCTTCTATGGAAGCACTGTGTTCACACACTGAGAGAAGGGAGGGCTCAAAAGAGGAGCAATGGTTACAGCTGGCACTTCTGTACAGAGCGAGTCTTGCCTCAACTCTCACTCCAACAAACTCAGTGTTCCCCTGTAAGTCCCTGCGTGGCTAAACTGGCACTGTTGCTCAGAGTAGGCAGGTACATCACCGGAAAGTCTGCTCGCAGACATGGCCCCTTCAAGAAGTGTCTGATGCTGCCACTGCCACAGCCTTGGTCTCACTCTGCTGCTTGGGACAGGGTATCCTTGCATCTTCAGCCTGTCCTATTTTCTGCCATTACAGGGTGATTTCTTAGATTTCTCTTTAGTTGTATGACTCATTTATCTAGATCCCAGGTGATTTTTCCTTGCTGTTTGCTCTTTGTTTCTGTCACAACTTTGATTTGGTTGCCAGAAAGATGAACAGATCCTCTATCATCTATGCAATTTTTTTTTACCGACTCCTCCATGGTGTTTTAGACTAGACATTATTTATACCAATGCATCAGCACTAAAGACTGAGCACAGTACAGAGGAAGCCGATATAGAAGGTTCATCTACATTGTTCATGGTGAAAATCCTTCCTCCGGCTGGAGCTAAGTGCATGTGATCAAGACAGACACATGTGTTAAGTGACTTTCTATTACAAATCTCTGCACAGTAGCCACATCACTGCCCTCACTCATGTCATGGTCAATATAATACACTTAAAAAGACCATCTTAAAAGCCCCTCAAATTTCCCTGTCCCTTGGTAACCTGCTAATCTTGGATAACTAAACCCCATACAGCACTGGGGAAGAACAGCATCACTACCGTATACACTGGGTGCTGGAGAAGTCAAAATAGTGAGAAAAAATGGGAATGGACAAAATGCAAGAGCAAAAGAGAAAAAAGGAAAACAAAAAAGGGTCAGGAGGTAGGATTGTCAGTCAGGAATGGGAGGAGGGGGTACAGATTAGGGAAGAGAAAATGAAGGATTAGAAGAAAAAAGGAGAAAATTATTACTTAAATTGGGAAAAGAGAGAGCCTATTAATGGCATATGTGCTTCAGGTTTGCTAACACTGTTCTAGAGGGGAGAGGCTGCACTGGCATTGAAAGGACATAAGACATTCATCTCATTTATCCAATTTCTATTATTTGAGTGCTGACTGTGCATTGAAAACTAAACTGATGTGGTGGGGGGGGCGAGGACAAACACACATGAGGATACACCAGGAGGCCATGGGCCTTTGGATTCACTGAGGGGTCAAGCCCTAAACAGCTGCCTGAGTAGATTCCCTCCAAGAAAATGCTTTCTTCATTTTAAGGTGTTTCTGCCTGTTATTCATTTCTAAAGTTAGGTGTAAATCAGTGTGAAGTGATCTTATGAAAACTAGCCCCTTATGATACACTGGAGCCAATGACGATTACTTTATCCCAAGGGTGTGTGATGACCACTCAGACTAGCAGGAGTTCTTGAAACATTTTCCACATGTTTAATAAGAGATCTTAAGAAGGTGTTGATCACCTCTGCAACCCCAGTTCTTCAAGAAAGAGCACTGCTTCAGCTACAGACAAAATCACTCCTGGAGTAGAAGTGGGTGAGAAAGGCAGATTTCCCTTCTCTGTTGTGATGATTTAGTTATAGTAATACCTTGTGGCATATAGCACCTTCCAAAGCTAAAGTTGCTTTGCACTGGTAATTTCATATATGTTTAAAATGATACCTCTGAGGTAAGAAGCAGTTTGCGATATCTTAATTTAATACACTAAGAAACAGAAGTTCAAAAAATCAGTTTGTTTAACCTGACATAATAAATTTATCTACAATTAGAGCTTAATAAGAGTTTTAATGGCAAAGCTTCTCTATAATGAGAATGTATGTTTCTTAATCTCACCATTTCTTTCCTATCCAGAATACATTTATAAGTCATATTTACTAACCATAAAACAGAAAATGGCCCCAAATTCCAATCCTGGTCTAACTCATTCTCTCCATGACACAAGTATCAGAAAATAAAGTTCAAAGAGAGTGAGAGACTGAGTTGAGAAATCTTAGATCAGGACACAGTGGTGGAGACTAAAAATTGACCCTAACTTCTGGTCAGTCTGAGTGTTATTGAGAGAAAATAGGACTGCCTACATTTAAGCATAAGAAACGATGTAATCTTTCACCCATCTGTCCTGTTTGAAAATGCAATATAGAAAAAGAAGGTGCCCTTGAAAGTTCTATGCTCTGATATAATTATACTTTGTTCTTTATAATGCAAAAATTTCCTTCTTAAATAATGAAATATAAGATAAGCACATTCTAAGAAGTAAAAGTAGGAAGATGGAAAGGCTGGGGACAGAATGAGTTTAGTCAAGTAGGGAAAAACATTGAAAAGGGAAGAGATAAAAATAGTTTTCTCTACTTCAAAAGAATACTAGTTAATATGCAATTATTAAAATGATTAAATAAATTAAGGTAAGTTAGAATATTATAAAAAAGAAAAAGTACCATATATTCATTTCCAAAAGAATAAATCAATCCTTAACTCTTAAAAAAGTCCCATTTTTTTTGCATAGGAATCATTAAAAATTAAATATATTAGGCCATTAGACAATTTAAATACAGTGAAAAAAATGTGATCGAAATAGGTTTTTCCCATTAAATGACATCATTAAGAGGATGGGCAATGAGGTTTAGAAAAAATAGGAGCCATCCATGTTTACCAATACCTTAAAATAACAATTTTTAAAATATTGAATTCAATGTTTGTGGATGATTTTAACAAAACTATATGGGGAAAAAATAAAGGTGCTTGTTTCCTCCAAAGTTTGATGAGTGCTATTGTCTACAAGCCATGTTGATGGAATTCAGTAGAGTAAATGAATTATATGGAGCCAAACCAATTATATTTCAACAAATGATGCTGGCACTGGCTTGATCTAATTAAATGTGGAAGATCAAAAACATCACTTGTTGAAAATCAATTAGATATTGAAATAACATTTGAAATGCAATCAAAATAATATCAAAAGTTGATTTCTTTGCAGAGGTCAATTTGTGGAGTGTCTAAAAAGAGAGAGTGATTAAGAGCCTGAAGGTGGGTGGCTCCTTTACCATGACTGACCACAGTGGGAAAAGCCATCTACAAGGCCTTGGATGGGAAGTAGTGGCTCCTGAGACCACAATTTTGCCCCCACTCCATCTCAAACCATCCATGCTGAACCATCAGACCTTTCAGAACATGAGCAAATCCTCAAAATCCCTTAATCACCTTTCCAAATGCCAAGGATAGCCTATGGTTCTGACATGTGGGTGACTTGTTAAGTTTCCAGGCAGAGAATATTTAAATTGAAAGGTGATAATAAAGTTCTTCATCCTTTTCTTTAGGCCTCAAGGCTCAAATACATTTCTTTAGAAGGCAGTCACCCTTCCTGAGGAAAGGCACTTCCCCAGAGCCTTCTGTAGGGCCCCTGTGACTTCCTTGTTTCTGAGGCTGTAGATGAGAGGGTTGAGCAAGGGGGTGAGGATGGTGTAGAAGGCGGACACAGCCTTGTCCTGCTCTGGTGTGTGGTAGGAGTGAGGCAGCACATAGGTGTACATGGCAGCCCCATAGAAGAGGCTGACAACTATCATGTGCGAGGAACAAGTAGCCACTGCCTTTTGCCGCCCCTCTGCCTCACTCATCCTGTAAACAGTGATGAGAATCCTTGTGTAAGAGGCTGATATGACGGAGAATGGGATGAGGAGCATCATGATGCAGCAGACGTACATGGCTGTCTCATAGGCTGACGTGTCTATACAGGAGAGCTTCAGAAGGGCAGGGACCTCACAGAAGAAGTGGTTGATTTCTCGAGAGGCGCAGAAGGGGAATTGCATGGTAACTGGGGTGAGCAGGAAGCCATCTATAGACCCTCCCAGCCAGGCTGCCACCACAATCAACAAGCAGACTCTTCGGCTCATGAGGACTGGATAGCGCAGAGGGTAACAGATGGCAACGTACCGGTCATAGGACATGAGTCCTAGGAGGAAGAACTCAGCTCCTGCCAAGGTCAAGTAGAGGAAGTGCTGGGCAGTGCATCCTACAAATGAAATAGCCCTCTGGCCCACCATTTGGTCGATCAGCATCTTGGGCACAATGGTGGAAATGTATAGGATGTCCATGAGGGAGAGCTGGCTGAGCAGGAAGTACATGGGGGTGTGTAGGCGCACGTCCACCTGGATCAGGGCAATCATGATTATGTTGCTGGTTATGGAAGTGACAAAGACCAGGAAGATGAGGGCAAAAAGAAGCCAGGGGAAGTGGGTGGTGCTGAACAGGCCCAGGAGCACAAAGTCGGCATACATGGAATAATTGCCCCACTCCATAGCTCTGTAGGTTACAGAAGAGAAAGATGTGATGGCTGAAGCCGCATAGAAAAGATAAGTATTTGGTTTGTTTAAAACTTTGTGATGTGGCATGGACAAATCGGACAGAATAATCACATCTTGTCATGTAATTTGCCCCTTTTTCTAACACTTTCGCGGTTGATTCCTGTTCCTGGGTTGCTCAAGAAATTAGTCTTTACCTTTGGGTCCTAGGTAAGACCCAACCACATTTGAGGATAATATGCTTGATTTGATGAGTATTACTTTTTAACTTAAAGTTCATGAGGAAATAATTTTATGTCCTTTGGCTCAAAAATGTTTATTTATTGATTGATTGATTGCTCAAGCACCATCTTACATTGAGAAGGATACACACGAAACAGCTAAAAATGGAACCTGTCCAATTGAACAGGGATAAACTGGTGGGTAAAAGAA
Organism: Eonycteris spelaea; assembly: GCA_003508835.1. Lineage (NCBI taxonomy): Eukaryota > Metazoa > Chordata > Mammalia > Chiroptera > Pteropodidae > Eonycteris > Eonycteris spelaea. The sequence continues at coordinate 35,277 of PUFA01000473.1, read as the reverse complement.
GGGAAGGAATCCCTACCATGTACAATACTTACCTTCCTGCAGTAGGCTCTAGTTCTCATAATTAAAGTTCAGTTTGGAAAACAATGATCAAGAGCATATATTTTGCCTGTGAAAGGATAACAGCCTTAACAGATTTGATCTAATTCACACTATCCTTGACACATTTATACATTGTAAAATTTGAGTAGTTAAATTATATTTATTATGTGTTGGATATCTGAAAATAATAATGTCATGTTGAAAAAAAGAAAACAGCAGCTTTAAGCTCTAGGTAACAATTCAAGAATTAGTAGAAAGAAGACTTGAGGGAAAAATATTTGGAATCAAGTGGTATTTTTTGTTCTTTTAGCAGAAAACTACTGATTAGTAACATCCAACTCATTAATACGATTGGTGAGGTGGAAGCAATACTAATGAATAAATTTAATGAAAAGCAATAATTAAAAACTGAATTACATAATACTATAGGGTACTCTTTCCCAAAAGAAAGACTTTCATGCTTAAGCTTGAAGTTTAATGATGTATATATAGCTATTTTAGTTAAATAATATTGCACACATGGATGAACTGGCAGGTTACTTGCACAGTTCCTATTATACCATGTGGATCCGCATGTCCAGCCTGGTAACCACAGGCCCCCAAGTCTACTGAGGATGCAGACCATGACTGTCCTGAGTGGGGATGTGCTGTATGTGCAGGCTACCCTGAAGATTAGAGATATGCAGCATATCTCATTAAAATTTTTATGTTGACCACATGCTAAAATGATAGTATTTTGTATATATTTGGTTAAATAACATAGATTAGAATTAGTTTTACCTGTTTCTTTTTACATTTTTGATATGGCTCCTGGATAATTTTAAGTTACCTCTTTGGCCCTGTTGGATTTCTTGTGGAGAGCAGTGGTCTAGAGCTTCCCTTTCCTGGAATATATGATGGCCCCAAATAGCTCCTTCCAATCAAGAGCCCCCAAATTAAATACAATCCAGTTTAGGAAGAACTAAGCAACAAATTCAGGTTAAGAGTATATTAGAAAAAAAGGAAAGATGTCACATCTATATATGCAGTAGCCTGCAAAGAGTAGAAAGAACACATTAACAAGAGTACTCAGGGATTCATAAAAGTTATTTAATTTACTTTTCCTGACATGAAATATGACACCACTGCTTTATTCATTGAATGAATGAAATGAAACAAATGAAAACAAACAAACAAAGAAACAAAACCCAACCAAACAAACAAAAAACAAGATTTAAAGCGGTTAAAAGACTTTCTCCATAGGCAGTATATTCATGCTATGCTGTTTCCCAGTAATCCCAAGTAGATATCAATTCATTCATCCCACAAACATTTCCTAAGGCACACTGTATGTAGATTTAAAGTTTTAACTTCTGAAAGAACCTAAAAAATGTACAAGATATGGTCCCTGCCTTCAAGGATCCTACAGTCGAGGCAAATAAAAACCTTGTCACATGTGTGCACAGGGGCACTTTAAGGGTGTTTTTTGATGAGAACCCGTGGGTTTTAGCTTCTCTCAGCTGGTGCTGAATGGAGAACACACGGAGAGAGAGAGACATTTGGAGTGGAGTGGGGGATGTCCAGGGGAAACGATGCGACCTGAGGTCCAGGCACCTCTGTACATCCCGCTCAGACCATGCCAGGGCAACAGATCTCGGCCAGGCTTTGTTGACGAGCCCTAAGTTATATACTTACAGATTTTCCAGTTTTTTTTTTACCCTTTAACTGTTCCCCGTTTCACAGCAGGGCTTTTGCCAGCTGTTTTCCTGATGTGCGCTTGCTCTGCCCCAGCCCCACAACCGCATCAAGCCGCTGGGAACACTAAGCGGGTCTGAGGTAGGTATACCATGATGGGCGAGAACTAGCTGCTTGGGCGCCGCTCACTATCTCGCTTTAAAACCAGAGGCGTGCAGGCGGCTAGCGGGGACAAACTCTGGGACTGCTGGCGGTCCACGGGGAAAGCGGAAAGCGAGAGCCCAGGAGGGGCAGGCGGCCTGGAAACCTGCTGCGGGGCGCGGGCGCCCAGCGCTGACCATGAACACCCTGGGGCTGAGACACACTAACGAGGCCCGGGATCCAGGCCTCCTCACAGCGGGGAAGGAACCCCCGCAGCTCCCTAATTCTTAAGATTTCAAAAGCATTGCCTTGCACTCTGTCAGTGTTGACCTGTGCCTGGCGTTTCAAAAATTACAAAGCACTCTAGAACATTAAAGAATATTTAGAAAATAAGAAAGCAGAAAAACAAATCACAATACTTCCTGCCCTGATATTATTATGATTTGAATGTATATAATTTTTTATCTTAGTATATTCTCAGCTTTCTAAAATACAGTGTAGTATTAAATACTATTAAGTATTTCAATGATATTAAATGTCAAATAAATACTGTTAAGTATACAGACGTGCAGTCTTTTCACAGCATATCATTAATGTTGAATCATGTAACATGTTCTTACTTCTTAACTGGCCGGCATTCATGCCACCTCTAGGTTTGCTTACAACCTCCAATACCGTGGGGTTAATTTTGTGGGGCACATCTTGGAGGACAGGTGATCAGGCTTTTGAAATTACACCGTTGGTGACTAGTGAAGCTGAGAACATCGTGTACCCTGTGGCCTGGTGCTCCATGAAGCACTGAGCACTAGCATTTAAACTTGCTTTAATGTGACTTTCTCTGATTATTAAGAAATTTGAGCGTTTTCATATGCATATTTTGTCTTTCTACTTATTTTGTCATTCCATTATTTGTGACACTTGCCCTTTGCTACATTGGGAAGTTCTCTAAAATTAGCATTTCTCTTTATAGGAAAAAGGCATTGCTCTGTACATACATTAATTGCAACTATCTTACCCAAACTGTGACTTGCAATTGTACTTTTATTTGATTTTTAAACCAAAATGTTTTAAATACTTGGTTAAGATATTTATTTTTTCTCTTTGATCTCTGAGTTTGGTTTGGCAAGTTATTTCTCATGCAGTTTGGTAATTAATATATAATCATATTTTAATTCAGTTATCAAGAATTTTTAAATATGTACTATTTTAAAAATATTAAATCTATTTTGCTCGTTGTTAAAAATTTTAGGACTATGGTTTATTTATGATTTCGAACATATTATACAAATTTGTCCAAACAGGTCCTGCCTATGAGTCCTAATTTCTACTTATTCAAATAAGCAAGAGAGCTCTAATGCAAATGGGGAATAGGAAGGACTTCCCCACCACTTCTCTCTGCTGATATGGGAAATGTGTCATCCAAGACTAGGTCAATTTTCACCCACATTGCATGGGTAAATGCTGGCAGGAAGTATGGATACTAAAAAAAGATGGATTTTGGGTTATTCTTAAAAAAAAATTGTGACAATGGTGACACTTAAATTTTGGAGTCTAACCCTATGCTTTCCACTTTTTTCTCTCCAGTAATAAATGACTCAGCAGCAGGTAGTTTCTTTTTCCTTTTCCTTTTTTATGTTGTCATCTCCTGTCAAACTCTGCTCTGTGTCAAAGATTGGCACATTTCTAAGTGACCATCTAATTCAGGTATCATGAGAGAGTGCCAAAAGTCTAAACCAGACAGGACAGGACAACTAACATAAATGGGGACTGACCTGTGCAAACTGGGGTAAAAATGTCCCTCACTTTAAGCCATTTAAGCCTATGTATAATCTTATTTATTATGTTTTCTTTCAGCAGTGTTTTCATATGAAGCCTCACCTCTAATTGCGGAATAAAACAACTTTTTCTAATGCAATATCATTTTGACAAATCTTTAGTAGAAGGGTAGAGAAATTTTAACAAAAGCAAAGGACCCCCTCCTTTTATTCTGAAAGCAGACTAAAACTTGATCACCTTTTCAGCTAAATATCAAGAAAAATTGAACCAAGATTCCCCATCTGTTCTCACCCTTGAAACCTATTTTCCTTGGCATTTGATATGTAATGGTGTGAACATTAAATAATATTTGGGAGCAGAAATCTGTTTTTGTGTTCTATCTTTGTCATTTATGAGCTGGATATCTGACAAGCCACTCAGATTTTTCTCTCCTATCTGCCTCCAATAGCTTCTGAGTATAAAATAAGAAAGTGTGGTAAGACAGTTTCTTAGAGCAGAATATGTAAGATTTTCCTCACTAAATTATTTTTAAAGAAGTTCATGAATTACCTGAGAAGATGGATTAGTAAAAACAAATTAGATAAACTCCTGTCTCTATAAATACTTCAAAATTTTATAAATATACTTTTTCAATGAGAGCTTTATTGAAGCTTTACATTGAAATAAATCTCTGTAGAATTTTTCTGACTAGAGAGATCATCTACATTCTGATGTACACATTAGAGAACTGAGTCTATTATATCAGCTGGGAGGGGAAAAAAGGGATAAAAGATGTAAAATTTACATGAGTAGCACTGATTCCTGAATACCTGCAGTTAGAATACTGAGGCATGTAGAACTCAAGATTCCGTAATATTCCCCAGGTTGAGGCAGCTTTACAACAAATACGTCCAGAATCTGACATTTGAAACACCCTATGACCGAATGACAAAAATTCCTCAGAATTACTTACCTCACACAGTAGCCTCCTCAAGTTCAGTGGTCTGAACTGAAGATCAAGTACCCACTGTCCAGAGACAAATCTCCCAGAACTAAGGTCATAAATGGAATTGCTCAGTGTGTTCTAAGTGGGTAACTAAGAGGCAGGAATCAGACCCTGTAAACCGAGAGCAGGTATTCTGGAGGGAAGCAAAGCAAAGAGAAAGGAGGAGTGAAGGAAGGGAGTGGCCATGGATTCAGAGAGTGAAAATGGTGCAGTGGTTTGAACACAGAATTGCATCTTGTTGGTGTAAGATTAAGGGTCAGCCCCTAACCTATGTGAGATGCTTTAAAATAGGCAAGAATAAGCAAATCGATTGAGCACTATAGATAAACAAGCCTGAGCCCATAAATGTCTCATAAAACAGTACAAGGGAGCTGGCACCAGCTATGTTATGTAGATCGCTGAAAACAAAGAGGTCAAGCAAGTTAAAATAAGAAAGACCAAATCATCAGGGTAGACCAGCAATCCCACCGGGTGAATCACTGACATAAAACAATTAGTACCTGGGGCATTTTGTCCCTAGCCTGCAATTACACAGTTTATATGAATATGATAAGCTCTTTCACCTTCCTTTTTCTGTTCATAAAAACTAACATTTCAGGTTACAAAAGATTACAATAATTAAACTGCCCCCAAATAAATAGGCAGTGGAATTGGCACAAAAATTAAATTAAGTACTTTTGTTATTTTTACGTTTTTTTATGTCATTATTTTGGAAAATCTTTTTCCTTTATACATTTCAAATACGTATGCATTCCCATCTTCACGGGTTAAAGGAAAATCTAACCCTCTAAGGAAGCTAAGATGTCTTGCTAAGAATGCTAGGTGCTAGGCTCACCCTTGGTATTCACTTGGTATGTACCATCCCATCTTTCTGATAACTTGTAATGAATTATAAGAAAATGTTCAGCACTGAAAAGAATGCAAAATATACACTGAAGCAACTAAAAGCAATAAAAAAAAAAATCTTTGAGTTACCTAAGGAACAATAAGATCCCTTTTCTCTTGTCTTCAATACTCTCACAGACCCCAAAATCTCATTTTGGGAGAGAGACCCTATGCCAGGGGCTTCGCTGTGCTGCTGTCTTCTGCTGTACCATCGCTGGGCTCTTTATCATGCAACTCACACTTATGGCTCCCTGCTCTACATGTAATTGAGGGCCGGATTTCAGGTTTTCTGAAATACAGGGAGGTCTCCTTAAGAATAAGGCTACAGAATCACAATTATATAGCTAGGCACAACCAAATATTCTCTTTGAATGAAAAGATAAATGCCTTCAAATTAGAAATCAAAAAAGCTAACAAACACTTCAAAGAATCCAGAAAAACACTAACATCGTCCTGCTGTCATTGACTGCTTGACATATTACTTTGACCATTTATTCAACAATTCTGAGCTGCACAGTCTGTGATTGCACTTTATAAGACACTGTCATTTTCTTTTTTTATTCTGGAGTATAAATCTCTTTTTAAATAAAGTATAGTTGGCACACATTATATTAGTTCCTGGTGTACACTTAATGATCTGACATTTGCAAACCTTACAATGTGATCACCACAAGAAGTCTAGTACCCATCTGTCACTGTACAGTCTTGTAATATTATTGACTGTATTCCCTGTGTTATACACTCCATCCCTGTGACTTATTCATGTTATAACTATAAGTTTACGACTCTTAATCCCCTTCACCTTTTTTGCCCATTCTGCCTACCACCCAATCCTCTGGAAATTTTAAATTTATTCTCTGTATCTATGAATCTGTTTTGTTTTGTTGGTTTATATATTCAGTTTAATTCCATGTATATAAGTGAAAAGATAAGTATTTGTCTTTCTAAGACTTATTTCACTTAGTGTAATACCCTCTTGATCCATCCATGTTGTTGCAGGTGGCAAGATCTTATTCTTTTTATGGCTGAGCAATATTCCATTATTATATGTTCCACCTCTTTTTTATCCATTCATCTGTTGATGGACACCTAGGTTGCTTCCATATCATGGCTATTGAAAATAATGCTGCAATGGGCATAGGGTTGCATATATCTGTTTGAATTAGTTTTTTTTGTTTTCTTAGGATAAATGTTCAGAACTAGAATTGCTGAATTGCATGGTAGTTTTAGATTTAATTTTTCGAGGGAAGTGTTTTCCATAGCAGCTACCTCATTTTGCAATACCACCAACAGTACACAAGTGTTCCCTTTTCTCCACATCCTCCCCAACACTTGTTGTTTCTTGTTTTTTTTTTTTTTTTTTTTTTTTTTGATGATAGCCATTCTGACAGGTGTGAGGAGATATCTCATTGTGGTTTTTACCTGCATTTCCCTGATGATTGGTGAAACTGATCACATTTTCATGTGTCTGTTTGCCACCTGTATGTTTTCTTTGGAAAAATGTCTGTTATGGTCTCTGCCTATTTTTGAACTGTATTATTATTTTTTTGATGTTGAGTTGTATAAGTTCTTTATATATTTGGATATTAATGCTTTATCAGATATACCATATGCAAATATCTTTCCCTACCCAGTAGGTTGTCTTTTTGTTTGGTTGATGGTTTCCTTTGCTATGCAAAAACCTTTTGGTCTGATGTAGTCTCATTTGTTTATTTTGTTGCCCTTGCCCAAAGAGACACATCCAAAATATATTTCTAAGACCAATGTCAAAGAGTTCACTGCCCATGTTTCTTCTAGGAGATTTATGGTTTCAGGTCTTACATTTAAGTCTTTAATCCATTTTGAGTTAATCTCTGTATATGGTATAAGAAAGTGATCCAGTTTTATTTCTTTTGCATGTGGCTATCCAGTTTTCCAACACTGTTAATTGTATATTCTTGCCTCCTTTGTGGTAAATTTAGTTGATTATATAAACATGGATTGATTTCTGAGCTCTCTATTCTGTTCCATTGATCTGTGTGTGTTTTTGTGCCAGTACCATGCTGTTTTGATTGCTATAGCCTTGTAGTGTAGTTTGATATCAGGGAAAGTGAGGTCTCCAGGTTCAATTTCATTTATTTCTTCTTTGGTCTTTATTATTTCCTTTCTTCTACTAAATTTGGGCTCTGTGTGTGTGTGTGTGTGTGTGTGTGTGTGTGTGCGCGCGCGCGCTTCTCTTTCTAATCCCTTTACATGTGAAGTTACATTGTTTGAGATTTTTCTTGTTTCTTGAGGTAGTTCTATATTGCTATAAACTTCCCCTTAGAGAGAATTTTGCTGTGTCCCATAATTTGGTAACATTGTTTTCACTTTCATTTGTCTCAAGGTATTTTTTGATTTTCTCTTTGATTTCTTCACTGACCCATTGGTTGTTTTGTAGCATGTTATTTAACCTCCACATGTGTTTTTGTCAATTTTCCTCTTATAATTGATTTCTAGTTTTATGCCATTGTGGTCAGAAAAATGCTTGATATTATTTTAATCTTTTTAAATTTATTGAGATTCGATTCTGTGGTGTACCCTGAGAGTGTTCATGTGCACTTGAGAAGAATGTGCCTTCTACTGTTTTGGACAGAATATTCTGTACATATCTATTAAGTCCATTAGTTTAATACGTCATGTAAGGCCAATGTTTCATCATCGATTTTGTCCAAATGACCTATTGATTGATATAAGTGGGGTATTTAAGCCCCCTACTATTCTTGTATTACTGTCAACCTATCCACTTATGTCTCTAAATATTTTCTGAGGTGCTCCTATGTTTGGCGCATAGATATTTACAAGTGTTATTCTTCTTGTTGGACCGATTCCTTTGTCATTATGTCATACTCTTGTCTCTTGTTAAAAGTCTTTGTTTTAAATTCTGTTTTGTCTAAGATTTGCTACTCCAGGTTTCTTTCCATTCTTGTTATTTGGAATATCTTTTTCCATCCTTTTACTCTCTGTCTGTGTGTGTCTTTTGATCTGAAGTGAGTCTTACAGGCAGCATATATAAAGGTCTTGATTTTTATTCATTCAGCCACCCTATGTCTTTTGAATGAAGTGCTAAGTCCATTTACGTGTAAAGTAATTATTGATACATATGCACTTATTGCTGTTTTATTTCATACTGTCTTTAATAAGTGGTTGGTTTACTACCGTTGCTATCTGTTTGCCTTCAATAGTGAGATTTTTTTTTCTTTCACATCATTTTCTTATTCCTAGTTTTGGCTTCTTTTTCATTTAAAGAATCCCCTTTAACATTTCTTGTATGCTTGTATAGTGATGATGAACTCTTTTTGCTTTTCTTGTCTGAGAAACTTTTTACCTCTCCTTAGATTCTGAATGATTACATTGCTGGTAGAGTAATCTTGGTTGTAAGTCCTTGTTTTACATCATTTTGAATATTTCATGCCAATCTCATCTGGCCTGCAAAGATTCTGTTGAGAAATCAGCTGACAGTCTTATGGGAACTCCCTTATAGGTAACTAATTGTTTTTTCCCTTGCTGCTTTTTAAGATTTACTCTTTGTCCCTAACCTTTGCCATTTTAATTATGATGTTTCTTGGTGTGGGCTTCTTTTTTGGCTTTATTTTGCTTGATATTCTCTCTGCTTCCTGGACTTGTATTTTTATTTCCTTCACAGGTTAGGGAACTTTTCAGTTGTTATATCTTCAAAATGGGTTTTCTGTCTCTTTCTTTCTCTCTTCTCCCTTACAGGACCCCCATGATGTGAATGTTATTATACTTGATGTTGTCCTGGAGGTCCCTGATTCTTATTCTCATTCTTTTTAATTTTTAGTTTTTTCATTTTTGCTTTTCCAATTGGTTAATTTCCACTCTCTTGTCTCATGATCACCAATTCATTCTTCTGTAGATCTGATTCTGTTATTGATTCCCTCTAGTGCATTTTTTTTTTCCATTTCAGTTGTTATATTCTCTTAGTTCTGATTAGTTCTTCTTTATATTATATATCTCTGTGAGGTCCTCACTGAGTTTACCTCACTGTTCTAAAGAGTTTAATGAGTATCTTTTTACTATTACTTGGAAACTCTATCTAGTAGATAGCTTACCTTCATTTTATTTCTAGTTCTTGCAGTGGGGGGGGCAGGCAGAAACATATTCTTTATTTCTTCATTTTCCTGTTTGTTTCTATGTATTAGGTATATCAACTACCTCCTGGTCTTGAAAATGTGACCTACATGGAAGGTGTCCAATGGGGCCTTGTGGTGCAGTACCCCTGTCACCAGAACCAGATGCTCCAAAAGTGTCCGCTGTGTGGACTAGTGTGGTCTCCTCTTGTGGGCTGGGCCACGAACTGCTATGGATGCATTGGCAGGTGAGTCTGCTTCCTGATCGCTGGCTGTAAGGCTGGCCACAACTGTTGCAGGTATGCTGTGTGTAAGGCAGCACCCCTGGTATACGCTGGCTGGTGTGTTTGACCGCAACCTGGTGCACTGGTGGCAGAACTGTGAGGCCCAGCCTCAAATGTTTGCTGACACAGCTGCTGTATGCTGGTGCTGATGAGGCTGCCCAGCTTTAAGTGAGGCACTAGCTGCTTTGGAGGAATGTCAGCTGGGGTGTGTTTTCAGGGAAATGCCTTCCAGTCAATGTGGTTCTCTTTATATCCTTAAGTTGTAGGAAATCTATTTCACTGGTCTTCAGGTCATTCTCAGAGATGGCTGTTTTGTACAAGTTGTGGTTTTGATGTCAGAGAGAGGACGTGAGCTCAGGCTCTCCCCACTTCCCACCTTGAACCTGAAATAAGGAGCCTTGCTCTTGATGATAGTTCTAGCTTGACCATGTGCGTGCCATGAAAGTTCTAGGCACTAAGGACAACAACAGTGAACTGAAGTTTCTGCTCTATATGAGAGCTTATGTCTGTGAAATGTTGTTTCTTGCTGCTGGTGCGCAGTCCAGCAACAAATGTGTCTCCAGATTGCCATAGCAATCAACAATAACATTTTCTATAGAGAAAAGAAAGATAATTAAACTCTTCTACTATGGTTCACTGTAGATATTTTTTAAATTATGATACTTTAGAAAGTTCTTTCTGTGTCTCCATTTTTAGATCGGGCTTAATTCGAGATAACTGCTATTAAATGACTTTCACATATGACCTGCCTTAGACTGAGCTTCTGAGAACATCAATCTTGGAAAATATGTACCAAATTGAAAATATTTCTTGAAGAATGTGATCCAGGGAGCCAAAGAGAAGGGCAGAGAGGAGTGGGATTAATTCAGGAAAATAGAGAGAGCCAGTGCCATGATGAGTATTGTGGTAGCAGACGGCTGGCTGGAAGCTCTCTGCAGAGACCCTTGGAGAAGTAAAGTCAAATGCATCTTAGCACTGTCCTTCACGAGGAAAGAGGACAGCAGCTATTTACCAGCACAGCTCCTTTTGATGTTCACTTTCAGGCTGTGCCCCTACAAATTCAGAATAGCTTCTCTGGTGGCCCCTCAGTGGTAAAGGTCAGTAAGAGAGACCTGACAAAAGATAGGCCACAGCCAGCTCACCAGCACTGAGCTGGCTGGCTCAGAACAAACCTGCAGATAAAGCAGTGAAGGAAGGAGATCAGGTGAGGTCATGAAACATTCCAGTGGTGCCTGAGATGTGGGGTGTGTGTGTGTGGTGTGTGTGTGTGTGTTTTCACTGTAAGAGTTTAGGGCATTTCAACTTTTATGGTGCAATGACCCTTAAATATTTTTGGAGTTGAGAATATAATGAGTTTTATATTATCTACCTACTCATCAGTATTTGTGTTAAATCATATATATATATATATATAATTATATATATATATATATATTATATATAAGAGAGAAATGTGTACATATTTACTAATAAATATATAAATTCATATCAGTATATGACATGAATCACTCAACACTGTAAATCACTTCTCTACTTTAACTGAATTTTTAAAATTTTGAAAAAGTATATTTTTTTCTAAAATATTTCTCTTCCACTAATGATATAATGTAAATATATTTTATATCATATTATTCTTTCCTCAATTCCTGAATACCTTACATGGATATTTAATAACTCACATATATTATTTTTATTTAATAATCTACATGTTCATATCTAAATTTTCTCTCTATTACAAAATAAATAATTTAAATATTTTATTGTGATAAACCAAACAAAACATAACATTTATTATTTTAATCATTTTTAAGTATACAACTCAGAGGCATTAAGTGCTTTCACAATGTTGTGTAACCATTACTACTTTCCATCTACAGAAATTTTCATCATTCCAAAGAAAACTGTGTGCAAACTAAACAATAATTCATCATTCCCTGTCCTCAGTTCCTGGTAACCTTTATTTTACCTTCTGTCTTTATGAATTTGCTTTTCCTAGGTAGCCTATAATAGAATCATGTAATCTTTGTTCTTATGCTAATTTTACTTAGCATAAATATATGGTTCATCCATGTAGTGGCACATATCAGAAATGCATTTTTGAAGGCTAAATATAATCACATTGTTTGTATATATCACATTTTGTTTATCCATTCATCTGTGGATGGATTTTTATGTTGTTGCCACTTTTGGCTATTATAAATAATGCCACTATGAACACTGGTTTAAAAATATCTGAGTTTCTGATTTTATTTTTATAAATACCCAGAAGTAGAATTTCTGGATCATAGAGAAATTCTGTGTTAAACTTTTTGAGGAACTCAACAGTATTTTCCATAGTGGCCGCACATTTTACATTCCTACCAATAGTACACAGGGTTCCAATTTTCTCTACATCCTACCAACACTTGCTATTTTTCTGGTTTTGTTTTTTTTTTTTTTTTGGTTTGTTTGCTTGTTTGTTTTTACATCTTAGTCATCCCAATGAGTACAAAGTGGTCTCTCATGATTTTTATTTTCAATTTTCTTAATGGCTAGTAATGTTGAACAACTTTTTATGTGCTTGTTGGCCTCTTATACATATTCTTTGGGAAACAGGTAGTATTATATGTCAAACAGATTTGTAAATATTAAAAATTCAGACAATAGCAAATTTTGGTCAAAAGTAGAACTGTACTGCTAGAGAAACTTTAAATTAGTGTGGCCATTTTGAAATATAGATCACAGTAGACGTTGAGGCATACACACTTACAGGCCATCAAGGTTACTCTTAAGTATATACCCTATATTATTTGCATTTATGTTTTAGGCCACAGGTACAAAAAATAAATTGTAAGATTGTTCACAATAATCAAAAACTGGAGAAAAAAAAACCCAAACATATACCTAACAACTGTAAATTAATATATATCAACTGGGGCATATTCATTCAATGGAATACCATAAGCTAAGGAAAAGTGAGCATATTCCATGTATGCCAAAAGTTATGAATTTCACAAATGTAGTACTTAGTAAAAGAAAAAAAAATCAAAACAATAAATGGAGCATAACACCATTTTAAAAGTTCGAAAATAGGCGAAACCAAACTATGTTGTTTATGGATGTATACACCAGCAATAAAACTAAGAACACTTTTTAAAAGAGGGAAACTAGTTGGGCACTAGCTATCCTGATGATATTTGTTCTACTCAGGCCAAACATGACAGTAGTTTGTGTGTCCTGTAGGGAGGAAAAATTCTCTACCTTCTTTAGGTTTCTGGCCTGGCCTAATAATTAAACTGATAGAAGACAGATTAACAAGAGAAAGCATACAAAATTATTGCATTTCAGCATGTATATGGGAACCTTCTCAAGAAAATGAAGACCTAAAGAAGTAATGCGAGCAGGAAGCTTTTATACCTTTTAGGCAAAAAAACCCCCAAACCCACAATTGTAAAAAATCAATAAGACAGAGAGGTTTGTGCTAGGGGTAATATATGGTGAAGAATTAACAAGGCTTGTTTCCATAGCCTTCTTAGTCCTAAATCTGCTGTCTCTGGTGAGATTGTTTGCTTTCACACAATAGGAATGGGGAGCCCTTCACAACAGAGATATGTCTCCTGCCTCCAGGGAAGGACAATGGCAGAGGTCAGAGTGACCTTGTTTCTCTGCTTTTTCTCAAACTCCTCAGCTTAAGGTGTTCACTATGCTAAGGTGCCATGTTTTGGAGTAGTGCATCCTAACCCCACCAGCACTGACGTAGGTCAGTTGCCCATTGCAGCCTTCTGTACTGATGCTAACCTTGGGAGGCTGGAAATACAGAAATGCTAAGCAAATAGCACCTTGATGGACTGCACAGACCAATGTGAGCATTGCTGTGAGTTCCTGCGAATGAGACAAAGAAATGGAAGAGAAACATGTCACAACTTTGTGATATTTTCCATAGGTGGGGTCAAATTTTGTTCACATCCATTTACTTTGGTCAATTATCACAGACAAATTTAGTTTAACCTGTTAAATAAAATGATTGATTATGTCATACAAAAATTGGCTCCAGTAGATTTTCTGCACAACCATAGCAATCCATTTATTAGGAATTACCGAAAAAATCAAGAATGTCACTGCAGAAAGTACAAGATTACTCAGCAGAAACAGTGAAAATGAGGCAACATCTTGAGGATACACTATTTTTCTTCCTTTTCACTTTATTGCATTCATCCATACTCTTCATGAGGACATGTTTCTGCTACCTAAAATTATAACTCTGTATAGCAACTCCTTTATCCTACTCACTGCCTCACTGCCTTCATTGTGAAAAACCTTCTCCTTCTCTCCTGCATCACTTATCCTTTAACATAGACTATGTTAAATAAACATTAGTTGAGGGCAAGATAGTCAAGTAGGAGAGCATTGTGCTTACCTCCTCTTAATTACAACATGAAAACTACAGCTGAATTGTAGAACCATCAACCTGGAGAACCACCTGAGGTCTAGCTGAACTGAAGTCCCTATAACTGAGGATATAAAGAAGTGGCCAGCTGGGATACAGATAGAATGGGTGGAAACAGGGAAGAGGGTGGAGATGAGAAATGGGCTGGTTCCACACTCAAGTGTCATGGTTGAGAATTGAGAGGGATATCTCAGCTGCAGAGGTCCCCCCTTCTCAACAACTTCTGACTGTGAAAACCAGCAGGAATTCTGTCCCTCTGGATGAGATGGAGGGCTTCTGTGACCAGGTGATCTCTTAAGGTGCCTGCGCTCAGACTCCCAGGCACTCACCTGTGCTGTGGTGCAGGGACAGAGACTCAGGAGGTTCCAGAATCATATGGGGAAAAGATTGAGTTGTGTGGCAACAGGATGAAGGCTTGGAGGGACAGCAACTCTTGTTCAGCCCTCCATCTACATGGCCAAGTCAAAATCTGCATTTTCCTGGTCAACTACATTCATACCACCTAACGACTCCCTGAAACTGCCAACTCACCCACTCACACACTGTAAGAGACACTTTCAGCTGCTGGAAGCCAGCCCTCATCAACCCTTGTAGTCTTTTCTGAACAACTCTAGGGGTCTGTGGGCTCCAGGATGATGGTTATTGGCCATGTGTGCTCTGAGCTTTTTGCTGAGTGGAGCCAGGATGAGCACTGGTGCCAAATCTGAATCTGCATTAACCTAGTGAACATTCATCCCACCATCATGACTCTCTGGGACCTGGCCTCACCCAATTCATGTACTGCCTGAGACTCTTTCAGTGGCTAAGAAGTATGGACAGCCAGGAGGCAGCACCAGGCATTAGAGTTCCCAGGCCCTTTTCTGAGCTGCCCCAGGCCTGACACTGGTGGCAACTGGGCTCAGTTCACAGTGTGGGCTCACCCACACACCTCCAGGCCCAGCATGGGCAGAGACCAAAGCTTTGCATCGCCTACCATGAGGCCTTGAGACAGTCACAGGCAGTAGCTGACATTGGCCTGCACAGCAGACCTTCTCAAGAGAATTCTGAAGCAGAACAACTGAAGGACAGCTTCAGATCACAATAGAGTGCCACCCAATTAGCTTCACAAGAAGCATACCCAAAAGATGGTCTTGGTGGGCACTGGAGCCTGCTGAGGTTAAAATTGTTTCCAATTCAGCCCCATCAATAGCAGCTCTTATGCTGTGGGCACAGGCAGTCCTCACAGCCAATCACCTTAAGGGTAACTCCTACCCACTGATGTGCTAACAAATATTAAGGCTCAACTACAATAAGATGGCACACACAACCCAAACAAGGGACACTCATGGAGCACTGGTGCAAGTGGTCAGAGAAACTATGCCACTGGGCCCCACAGCACATCTACTACACAGGGCAGTTCTGAGATCAAGACACATAGCCTCCCTACCTAATACATATAAACAAACAAATGAGAAAGCAAGCAAAACAAAAATGTCTCAATTAAAAAAAAAGAAGAAAACTTCAGAAAAAGAACTAAATAAAATGGAGACAGCAATCTACCAAATACAGAGATAAAAATCACTGGTTTTAAGTAAACTAAAAAAATTTACCCCAAGCCATGAAACTTCTAGAAGAAAACACAGGCAGTAAACTCTGATATTGCTCACATTAATTTCTTTTTTTGATATATGCCACCAGGCAAAGAAAAAAAAACAACAAATAAACAAATGCGAACTACACCAAACTAAAAATTTTTTATACAGCAAAGGAACTAGCCAATCAAACATTTTAAAAAGACCAACTGATTGGGAGAAGATATCACTTATGATACATCTAACAAGAGGTTAATATCCAAAATATATAAGAACTCATACAACTCAACAACAAAAAAACTAAACAATCCAATAAAAAATGGGCAGAAGCCCTGAACAGATATTCTCCAAGAAGGAATACAGATGGCTCAATAGACATATGAAAATAGATTCAAGGTCACTAATCATTGGAGAAATTGAAAATTAAACTGCAATGAGGATATCACCTCATACTTGTCAGAATGATTATCATCAAATAAATCAAAGAACAAGTATTGGCAATGATGTGGAGAAAAGGGAACCTCATCCACTGTTGGTGGAATTTCAAATGGTATAGCCACCATGAAAACAGTCTGGAGGTTTCTCAAAAATTAAAAAATGGATATACCTTTTGACCAGCAATGGCACTTCTGGAATTTATCCAAAAGAAAACCAAAACAATAATTCAATAAAGATCTATGCACACCTAAGTCTCATGACAGCACAATTTCCAATAGCCAAGATATGGAAGCAACCTAAAATGCCCATCAAGAGGCAATTGGAACAAAGAAGTTCTTGGTTCATAGATACAAATGGAATATTACTTGTCATTTAAAAAATGAAATCCTACCATTTGCAACAACATGGAGGACTTAAGGTAATTATGCTGAATGAAATAAGTCAGACAGAGAAAGTATAAATAACATCTTGATTTCAGTTATATGTGGAATCTAAGGAACTAAGAGAATAAAGTAATCAAAAACAGACTCACAAAATATGAGAGACAATCTGGGGATGGACAGAGGGGAGGAGGGTTTGGAGGTCTGAAGGGGTGAAGGGTTAAAGAAATACAAATTATAGTTGATTAGATGGTCATGAGGAAGAGGAGCATGGCATAGAAAATGCAGTTAGCATTAATGTAATGGCTAGGTAGAAGCCAGAGGAGAGAAGGAGCAATTTTTAATAACTATAAATATATAACCAATGTACTATACTTGAAACTAATAAAATAAAATTTAAAAAATCAGTACACAAGCAATTCTTGCTTGTTGAAGAAAATCAAGTGGGAAAACACAGATAAAAGGAAAAGAGTATAAAAATCACATGTGATCCCATCAGCCTGAGAAATTGACTTTTTACTTGGTTGTATATCTTCCAGATATGTTCTATGCAAATAAAATTTTATAATTTTTTAATATAAGTGGGACCAATTATAAATGCTGATTAACTAAGGACAACATAGACATCTTCTTAGGTCAATAATTTTTTGTAAAACAATTTTTAAGTTTTATTAAAGTTTTTTTTAACTTAGTACGAACTTCAACAAAGTGATAAAAACATTAAAAAGTACATAGGAACTATAAAAAAAAAGACTATCAGAAATGAAGAATACAGTGAATTAAAATAAAGGATACACTAGAAAAAATAAACAGCAGATTAGATGAAACAGAGAATCAAATCAGAGATTTGGAAGAGAAGGTAGCAGAAAACACCCAATCAGAATTGGCAAAAAGAGGAAAATAATCTAAATAAATGAGGATAGTTTAGGGGCCTCAGGGACAACATCAAGCATACAACATTACATCATAAGGATATCAGAAGAAGAGAGAGAGCAAGGGATTGAAAACCTCTTTCAAGAAATAATGACTGAAAACTATCTTAACCTGTGATAGAAATAGACTACAAGCCAGAAAGCACAGAGTCTTAAGTAAGATAAACCCAAAGAGGCCCACATCAATAGACATCATAATTAAAATGCCAAAGGTTTAAAGACAGAGAATCTTAAAAACAAGAGAAAAAGCTGTTAGTACCTGCAATGGAGCTCCCATTAGACTGTCAGCTGATTTCTCAACAGAAACTTTGCAGGCCAGAGGGGATTTGACATGAAATATTCATCGTGATGCAAAGCAAGAACCTACAACTAAGATTAATCAGCAAAGCTAACATTTATAATTGAAGACAGATAAGGAGTTCCCCAGATAAGAAAAAACTAAAGGAGTTTATCACTACCAACTCAGTACTACAGGAACTGTTAGTGGACTTCTTTAAAGAAGAAGAAAAGAAAAAGATAAAAATATGAATAAATAAAATGGCAATAACTATGTATCTATTAACAATTACTTCAAATGTAAATGAATTAAAAGTTCCAATCAAAAAGATAGGGTGTCTGAAATGGTTTAAAAAGCAGACCCTTAAATATGCTGCCTACAAGAGACTCACTTCAGATTGAAAAACACATGGAAAGTACAGGGATGGAAAAAGATATTTTCATGAACATAGAAAAGAAAAAAAAAATAGACTTTGAACAAAGGCTATGAAAACAGATAAAGGAAAAAAACCTTGTATCCCACTTCTAGAATCTACCAAAGAAACACAAAACACTACTTCAAAGGGGACATGTGAATCCATATTTATCATTGCAACATTATTACAATAGTAAAAATATGGAGTCTACCTGGATGTCCATCAATGGATGAATGAATAAAGAAGGGTGGTACATAATATACAATAGGAATTATTATTCAGCCAATAAGAAGAACAAAAATCTTTCTATCTGCAACAACATGGATGATCTAGAGGGTATTGTGCTGAGCAGAATCAGTCAGACAGGAAAGACAAATGCCATATGATTTCACTTATTGATGGAATAGAGAGAAAAGGAATAAACAAAACAAAAACAGAAATAAATTCCATATATACCAAAACATTTTGATGTGTTTACATGGGAGGGAGTTTAGTGTTAGGTGAAAAGGAGGAAGAGATTAAGAAGTACAATTGGTGGTCATAAATAGTTATGGGAATGTAAACACAGCATAAAGAATATTATCAATAACATTTTAATAACTATATCTGGTGTCAGATGAGAACTAGATTTATTGAGATGATCACTTTGTAAGATATATAAATGTTAATCATTCATATTGTACACCAGAAACTAATATGATATTGTACGCCAACCTTAATTGAAAAATAAAAAAAATTATTAAAAGAAGAGATGAACCAAATAAAATAAAATCAGAAACAGAAAGAGAAAGGAACAACTGACACCATAGAAAATAAAACAGACTATTAAAAAAATACCATAAGCAATGATATGCAAAAAAATTGGACAATCTGAAAGAAATGGATACATTTTTTAAAAACATACAGTATCAAGGACCAGATGAAGAAGAAACAGAAAATCTGAACTGACCAAGTACTACTAATGAAATTGAAGCAGTAATTTAAAAACTCCCAACAAACAAAATCCTTGACCAGATGGCTTCGCAGGTGCATTTTTACCAACAATTTAAAGAAGAATCAACACCTACCCTCCTTCAAATTATTCCAAAAAATTCAAGAAGAGGAAAGCTCTCAATCTCATTTTACAAGGCCACCGTTACCTTGATTCCAAAACCAGACCAAAAAGTTACAAAAAAGAAAATTAGAGGCCAATATTCATGGTGAACATAGATGCAGAAATCTTCAACAATACATTAGCAAAGCAAATTCAGCAATACACTAAAAAGGCTATATACCATGACCAAGTGGGATTTATTCCTGGGATGAAGGTTGGTTCAGGCATTTGCAAACAATTAATATAATACAACACATTAACAAATTAAAAGATAAAAGTCATATAATATATTAATAGATGCAGAAAAAAACATTTGAGAAAATTCAGCATCCATTTATGAATAAAAAATTCAGCAAAGTGAGAATAGAATGAAACATGCCTCAACACAATAAATCATATATGACAAACACACAACTAACATCATATTCAACAGGGAAAAGCTAAAAGCATTTTCCTAAGATCAGTAACAAAACAAGGATGTACGCCTTTTTACCACTTTTATTTAACATAATACTTGGAAATCCTAACCACAGCAATCACAAGTAAAGAAAGAAGTAATAAAGAAATTTAAACTCATTATTTGCAGATGACATGATATTATATATAGAAAAACCCTAAAGATCTCACCAAAAAAACTATTAGAATTGATAAATGAATTAGTAAAGTAGCAGTAACAAAGTTAATATTCAGAATCGGTGGTTGCATTTCTAACACTACTAATGAACCATGAAAAGAGAAATTAAGAAAAAGAATCCATTATGATTTCATGAAAAAACAGTAAAATATCCAGAAATAAATTTAACCAAGGAGGTAAAAAACTTGGACTCGGAAAAATTATAAGTTATTAGAGAAAGAAATTGAAGAAGAATCAACAAATGGAAGCATTTGTTTGCTTTATAGATAGAAAGAATAAACATTGTTAAAATGGCACATTACCCAAAGCGTCCTATAGATTCAATGCAATTCCTATCAAATTCCAGTGGTATTTTTTATAGAAATAGAACAAATAATTCTAAAATTTATATGGAATCATAAAAAACCCAAATAGCAACATTGACCTTGAAGAAAGAAGAACAAAGTTGAAAGTATCAAGCCACCTGATGTGAAACTCTACTACAAGTCTATAGTAATCAAAACAGTATGCACTGGCATAAAAACTAATGCATAGATCGATGGAACAATAGAGAGCCCAGAAATAAACCCAAACCTACATGGTCAATTCATCTATGACAAAGGAGGCAAGAATATACAATGGGATAAAGACAGTCTCTTTAACAAATGATGTTAGGAAAACTGAACAGATACATGCAAAATATGGATTTGAACCAATTTCTTATACCAAATACAAAAATATACTTAAAATGGATTAAAGACTTAAATGTAAGACTCCAAACCCTAAACTCCTAGAAGAAAACATAGGCAATAAACTCTCTGACACTGCTCTTAGTAATATCTTTTTATGATATATGTCCTTAGACAAGGGAAACAAAAGAAAAAATAAATGAATGGAGACTACATAAAACTAAAAATTTTTGCACAATAAAGAAAACCATCAATGAAATGAATAGACAACCTACTTCATGGAAGGAGATATTTGCCAGTGATGCATCCAATAAGGGGTTAATAATCAAAATTTATAAAGAACTCTTCAACTCAAACAGACAAACAAAAAATTCAATTAAAAATGGTCAGTGGACCTGAAAAGATATTTCTTCAAGGAGGACCTACAAATGCTTAATAGACATTTGAAAAGATGCTGAAGGCCACTATTTATCAGAGATATGCAAATTAAAACCACAGATGAATATCATCACACCTGTCTGAACAGCTATTATCAATAAATCAATAAAAAAGTGTTGGTAAAAATGTGGAGAAAAGGGAATCCTTATGCACTGTAGAAGGGAGTGCAAATTGGTGCAGCCACTGTAGAAAACAATATGGAGGTTCCTTGAAAAATTAAGACTAGAACTCCTTATGACCCAGTTATTAAGTACACTTCTGGGATTTATTCAGTGAAATCCAAAACACTAATTCAAAAAAGATATATGCACCCCTATGTTCATTGCAGTATTTGCAATAGGCAAGATATGGAAGCAACCTTAGTGCCCATCAATAGATGATTGGGTAAAGAAGTTATACATACAATGGAGTATTACTCAGCAATAAAACGAATAATGTTCTTGCCATTTGTGAGAATATGAATGGACCTAGAATGTATTGTGCTGAGTGGAGTAAGTCAGGCTGAGAAAGACAAAAACTATATGATCCAACTTAGAATCTAGAGAACCAAATAAATGAACAAACAAAACAGAAACAGATGCATAGATACAGAGAACAAACCAGTGATTGCAGATGGGAGGGAGGGTTGGGTAGCTTAGTGAAAAAGTTGAAGGGATTAAGGAGTATAAATTGGTAGTTACAAAATAGTCACGGGGATGTAAATACAGCATAGGGAATACAGTCAATAATAATGTGAAAATTATGTATAGGCCAGGTGGCTATTAGACTTATCAGGGAGATCACTTTTTAAATTACATAAATTTCTAATCCCTATTTTGTACACCCAAAACTAATATAAAATAATATCGAATGCCAATTGTAATTAAAACAAAATTAAACTAAAATAAAATTATATTAAAATGCAAAGCATTAATGTTATCTGAAATATTTCTTGGACCCAGTTTCCGTTGTGTGTGTGTGTGTGTGTGTGTGTGTGTGCGCGCACGCGCACGCTCACAGTCTTCCCCACACCAATAAGCAATTCACTTCTGGGGATTCAACCTAATTCTGACTCTATCTACTTGAGATAGAATCAGATTCCACAGGTAAGGGTTCAGTCCACAACCCCACCCTCCTCTTCAGATGTCAGTTTGGCAACCTCAGATTGTTACAAGTGCTTTTTATTGACAGACTACAAATTGGCATTTAACAACCGTGCCAGGTCAGAATGCCAACCACAAGTCCAGGTTGCTTGTATTGCTGACTACTGGCTATAACTCAGAGATTTCCACAACCTCTCCTTGGGTTCAATTAATTTGGAAATATAACTCACAGAACTCAGGAAAACCAATTTACTTAGAAGGTTAATGATTTATTAGAAAGGGCATTAAAAGATAAGAATCAAACAGCTAGATGAAGCGACATACTGGGTGAGGTCCCATAAAAGGAGTTTCTGTCCTTGTGGAGCTTGGAGTATGGCACAGGAGCACATGGAAGCATTCTGGTTTCACAGTGTGAAAGCTCTTGAAAAACTTTTTTTTTTAATAGAGGTTTTATTATATAGATATGATTGATTAACTCATTGGCTACTGGTGATCGATTCAGCTTCTACCCATCACTCCTCCCCAAAAATCAGGGTTTGAGGATGAAAGTTTCAACCCTTTATTTATAATTGTTTCCCCCAGAAACCAGCCCCCATCATTAGGTGCTTTGCAGAAGGCACTTTCATTAATGTAAACCCAGCTGTGTTGTATAGGACTTGTTACTTGATGTAGAATAGGGCCAATTCCCCTGAGCAGGGGGAGACCAAGCCCTGCACAAAGAGATAAGGGGTCCTTTGGTGGAGGCTGTAGAAAGATTCAACACATGTGCCAAAGTTAGAGTCAAAGGAAAGTTTATTAGGAAAGGGGTAACACTCCACAGAAGAGCATGGTCTCCTCCCAGAGTCAGAGATTGAGAGGGATAGAGTCAAACACCAAGTGTTTGAAAAACTGGGTTATATCTGTTTCTCAGTTTCTATGAAAAATACTGATTATAAACAGTAAAGAATGGAATGTTAGGGTTAGGGTTAGGGTTAGGGTTCGGGTTAGGGTTCGGGTTAGGGTTCGGGTTAGGGTTAGGGTTGGGATTAGAAAGAAAGAAAAGAGTGAGTAGTTGGGTTTCCTTCTAATTTATACAAGGTAGAGTTTTAAGTCTTATGTTTTCCTGTTTTCCTTTCATAATGTGGATAGATAGTTGTTAATAATCTCTGCAAGAATCTTCCTTAGTTCTGTAGGTTCCCCATCATCTGGCTGGCTGATTAGCCAGGTTCTGAATCTAACAGCACATAGCAGGTCTGAATTTCACTTGGTTTGATATTTAGGCAACCTGTGTAGCTCTCATGCCTCTTCTCTACATTATTTCCCCTCAGAGATTTTATTCCCTTGTTCTTAAGGGATGTTGCGGGATGAAATTCTGTCTTCTCTAATTTCAAAGCTTAGATAGGGCTGTAGTTCCTGCCATCTAGGAATAAAAATCTCTGGAAGCCTGTTCTAAGGGCCCTAGAGGCAGAGACTATGGGGCTGTTTCAGTATTTGTAAGAGGCCAGAAGCCTTGCATGGCCATCATCTTTATGTGGAAATACTGTAGCCTTAGGGGCACTCTTGGGCCCTACTGTTAATGCTTGGTGATAGGGAAAGTCTCTTGTGGCTGGTGTGCCTCCAAGGCTCCTGGATGCCATTGGTGGTGCCCTAAGGCAGATATTCTTGTGAATGTCTTGTGGATATAAGGCTGATCTTTGTGACTAACTTAACAACAGGAAGTTGTCCTCACTATGATAACAAGATACCATTCCACTTTCCTGGCTCTGAAGTATTCTCAGGAATTGCAAACAAGAGCCATATTTTATAACAAAAGATGACTCCATCTTCTGTTATTGCTCAGGAAATGACAAGAGTTTGGGACTGTGAGCCACGAACCGTGGATGAACAAGTATATCTGACAAATAGATATAGATATAGATATAGATATAGATATAGATATAGATATAGATATATAGATGTTATATGTATGATATATATCATATCTATATATGACACACATAATATATATATATATACAATATGACTTTAGCCATATAGAAAACTAATTAAAACCTTTTTTTAACCCCTATATCTCTCTAGATCAACTTCATCTCCCCGCTGCTATTCAGATCTGACTCTTGTGTCCCCCAGCTTATAAAGCTCTTCTGTTTATGTATACTTCAGAGGGTACCTTTTCACTTCATTGGAACCCCTATAAGGAAGACACAAATGCATATTAGCCTCCTTACTCAGGTGATCAACTCCTTGTCTCACATTGCTTGAACTATACCCAATATTTCATGTGGTAGGCTTCTCTCTTCTATTGGAAAAACAGTCATTCTAGTTTTTTTATCACACCACACACCCCTGAATGTTATACTTTTTTCATCTCTTATTGCTACTTCTTTTATGGCTTGACCATTTATATGCTAAAATTCCATTGAGCAATTCTTCAGTTACCTTTTCTATTTATCTGTACAGTCTTTCTCTAGCTGATCTTTAATCTTTTAAGAAAGTGACAACAAGCCCAAATGAAGTGTTTTTGTGCTAATCCCCACCTCACCAAACCAAGACTCAACACTTATCTTGATAACAGTTTTAGCCTCTTCCAGGAGTGAAATCTTAAACCATTTAATCTGGGATTGCCTGGTGAGCACTACTGAAGTAATCTTCCTCATAGATCCTGAAGTCCCCTAAAGAGAAGTGACCTTGCCAGAAGCAATAAACTCTTTATTCTTATTAAAGATTATGATGGCCATTATGAGGAACACACGCATTAGATAAAACCATTTAGGAAGTGCACTTGCAAACTCAAACAAGCAGAATAGGATACCTATTAGAATTGGCATGAGGAACCACCAAAAACCTTAAAAATTCCAAAACACCTTCACTGAAAGATTTATTCCAAAAGCCAATGAGAAATTGAAGACTCACAGAAATAAAAAAATAAAAAAAAAAGAAAAGAAAAAGACAATAGAATTAATCCAACCCCTGCTGCTCCCCTAAAATCTCCTTACCGGAGTGCTCATTATACTTGTCCTCTGTCTGTATTGTCCCTCCACTCTGCAGAGATTACATGGTTTAACAGACATCCCCCTATCCATCCTCTAAGGAGGACTCCTATCTGTGCCCTCCCAGGTTGATGAGACTCTAAGGGATTTTCTGGTAAACTGTTCTCTTATTCCCTTAAATAACCAAGAAAAAGTAAAATTAAAAGTAGTGGACTACTTTGCCAAATTCTGCTAGATACAAAGCTACACTGTCTACTCTAAACCCCACTAGCAGCCTGCAGATGGGACTCCGAAAAACTGGCAGAGAAGCCACTGAACAGTGGCAATCCTTACCAGAGTCAGCTCTTCCAAATTCCTGTCTGCAGTGTTTAATAAAGAGAGGACAATAAATCTTATGTTGTCCTCTTGACATAAGCATATCGAAGCCTGTAGAGAGTTTCTAAGTTTATTTGAGCCAAACCAATGACATAGACCGGGGAGCAAGATCTAAAATGCTCCACTGCAAAGAAGTTTGCATTTTAAATTAAGAAGGGAACATAAGGAAATGACATGAAGGTGGAGAAAGCATGGCAGGGATTGGGTTATATAGGATAGTTAACAAGATCATGTGCTCCCTTGAGGATGGTTACCTCTGAGGGTTTTGAAGAAGAGGGTCACCATGGCATCTCAAAAGCCTGTGAATCCAGATGTACTAGAACAGTGCAAAGAAGAACCTCTCACAAAGAAGTCACAGCCCTGGGTGTGATTGCCCACATAACCTGCCCAGGTAGGGCTATATGGTCAGACCACTGTGAGTTTACTGTTGGCCACTGAGCTGTTGACTTTACTACAGAGCCCCTTTGTTTGTTTACATCCCTTTCAAAATCCAGAGCCATTGGTTCTTGATCCTTCCCCTCTTAGGGACAGTTTTTCCCTTTTTGATTGTCTTGTTTTGTGTCTTGAGAACTTGGGTTGGTATTCATCAGGTTGAGGGCTGAAAACGTGGCCTAATAGAAATGTGTGTTGCACCCCACTTGCATCTAGATATGGATGGACAGAAATCTGGGCTGAAGTCTATTTGGGGCTAGGTCTTGCCATACTGCTGCCAGCCCTCGGCCAGTATTATCTAATTATAATATTTTTTTTCCTTTGGGAGTGACTCTGGATCTCAGGAGGGTAATATTGTTTCACTCTCTTCATGGGCACCCTTTAGTCCAATGTCAATACTGTGAAAATGTTTACTGTTTAAACTGGCTGAAACTTGGCAAGATATATGAAAGAATTTTGTTTTAAAGTATTTTTGGGGTCAGAAGTTGGCCAAATTGGAAGCTGATATTCAGAGCCTAATAGAACTTTTTCTTTAACTTGTACTCAAAGCTAAAATAAAACCAGGTGCCCAGAGGGAGAGAAAAATCCTTTGAAGTCTTTGTGGAAAGATTCATTGAAACATCTCAAAGACAAAACAGCTCTAAATCCAAAACATAGAAAGCCTTGGACTCCCACCTTAGTTTGAAAATCTCCCTGATATGAAGAATCAAATTGAAGATCATGTACCTGGTTGGGCACATGAGCCCCTTGCTATCATTTAGACTACAACCAATTCTTTGAGGAATTAAAAGCGACTGTCCTTATTTTTCATATATTTGCAAAACCCAGCTCCAGAAACAATTCAAAGCCCACCTACCTATCTCTTTGGCAATCCCAAGCGCTTCTCTATTTATACTCTAAGTATTATAAGACTTCTGCTTTTAAGAAATATATGTATATCTTGGGGGAACTGACATCCTTTCCTGTGCCTTTGAGATATAAATGTTATCCCTCATCTTCTACAAGAACTCTTATCTAGGTCACCTCTTTGAAATACAAACTTCGTGGAGGTAATTCTTTTCATAAGTAAAGCAGACGGTTATTTGAAACTTCGACTAATGAAAATCTTAAGTGTCTCTCCAGAATTATTAATAAAACACATTAGCCATCTAAGCAGGTAATCTTAACTTATTTCATCTGCCCAAAACATATTTCTTGATTGAGTCTAGGAAGGTTTTCTTTCTAAGAACTAGTCTATGTCTTCTAAGTTATCAAATTTGGTGTTATATACTTTTCACATCATTTTTGTATGATCCTTTTGTTTCTGTGGTGTCTGTTGTAATTTTTCTTTTCATCCCTGATTTGTTTATTTGTGTTGTTTCTCTTTTTTCTGGCCAGGGGTTTGTTAATTTTATTAGCTTCTCAAGGAACCAGCTCTTCAATGCATTTATTATTTCTATTGTTTTTTTTTTGTTTGTTTTCAATTTTATTTAATATGCTCTAATTTGTTTATTTCTTTCCATCTGTTGATTTTAGGTTTATTTGTCCTCCTTTTCTAGTTTTTAAACATAAAGCATTAAGTTGTTTATTTGGGCTCATTATGTTTTTTTTTTTTTTTGAGATAGGCATGTAATGGTATGAACTTTCCTCTTATTACCAACTTTTGCTGTGTTTCCAACAGTTTTGATTTGTTACTATCATTATCATTTGTTCCTATATATATTTTCATCTCTCTTTTTACTTCTTCTTTATCCAGTGATTCATCAATGACATGTTGTTTAATCTCCACGTATTTGTGGTTCTTCTCGCTTTATTTTTATAGTTGACCTCCAGCTTTAAAGCATTATGATCAGAGAATATGATTGGTATGATTTCAACCCTCTTTTATTTGTTGAGGCTATCTCTGTGTCACAGTATGTGGTCAGTCCTTGAGAATGTTCCATGAGCACTAGAGAAGAATGTCTAAGCAGCTGTTTTGGGATGAAAGGCTCCATAAATGTCAATTATGTCTAGTTGGTCCAATGCGTCATTTACGAATGTTATTTCCTTATTGATATCATTTTTTGGATGATCTGCCCAAACAAAATATGTATATTTAGCCCCTACTATGATAGTGTTTTGGTCTGTTTCTCCCTTTAGTTTATATAAAGTAGTTGCTTTATATAATTCAGGGACTCTGATTCGGAGCATAGATATTAATGTGTTATGTCTTCTTGGTGTACAACTTCCTTTATCATTATGAAGTGTCCCTCAGTATCTTTCTTTACCCTTTTAATTTTGAAGTCTGTTTTGTCTGATATTAGTACTGCTACTTCCTCTCTTCTCTCAATGCATTTTGCTTGAAATATCATTTTCAACCCTTTCACTTTGAGTCTATGTTTGTCTTTGGAAATGAGGTGTGTCTCCTGGAGCAATATATGGTTGAGTTTTGTTTTTGATCTAATCTACAACTTTGCACTTTCTTTATTGGTGTGTTCAGTCCATTTGCATTCAGGTGATATTGAAATATGAGATTTTCCAATAACAGTTTTATATTTTGCTTTCTGGTGGCTCAGTGTTTCCATTACTTACTTGTTCTTGTGTTTTGTTTTTTTGTCTTTTGTTCTTCTTTTTCTTTTCTTTTTTTTTTTTTTTTTTTGTGGATAGGTTTTGCCGGTTTACCCTCTGGTCTTCTTGTTTTATATTATATACTTCAGTTATTAATCTTTGGCACGTGATTACCATTACAAATATGTAAAATATATATATACATATATAATATACACATTTTGTATGATCCTATATATAATATTTTTCCTCTGTGTGTGCCTTATCTCCATTCAACTTTGTGAATTTGGATCCTTGAATCCTCACCTTTTCTGTCATTGTCTCAATTTGTCCCTATGTATGTTGAATGTATGCAATAGCAAATCTCTTCTTATTGTTTAAGCTTATAACACTCTGTTCTTAATTCGGTTACACTCTTCTGCCTCTATCTGCCTGCAAGTCACCTTACTCATAGTTATATATATTTTTTTGTCATTCATTTTAACTGAGCTGACCCTTTTCCTTTAATACAGGCTCATAGTGGAGAATTTCCTTGGTTTTTGTATGTTGGAAAGTTCTTTATTTCTCCTTCATATCTAAAGTGAGTTGTGCTGGATACAGTATTCTTGGCTAGTAGTTCTTTTCATCTAATAGTTTCAATATTTGATTCCATTCCTTTCTTGTTTGTAAGGTTTGTACTTAGAAATCCAATGATAATCTACTGGGTTTTCCTTTCCCTAGCTGCCCTGAGAATTCTTTTTCTGTCATTAATTTTTGATAATTTTAACGTAATGTGTCTTAGAGAAGGCCTTTTTAGGTTGAGAGAACTGGGTTTCTATTGACTTTTTGAATTCAAGCTCCAGCTCATTCCTTAGATTTGGGAAATTCTTGTCAACTATTTGTCTGAAAATGCTTTCTAATCTCTACTTCTTTTCCTCCCTCTTGAGAATTCCCATTATTCTTAATATTTATTTTCCTGATGGTAATCAGCTAGTTCTTGTATTTATCTTTCATTATTTTTCATTCTTGGATTTTTCTCTTCTTCATTCTGATTTATTTCTAGATTTCTGTCTTTGATATCACTAACCCTTTTCCCTGTTTGTTCAACTCTATTTCCCAAGCTTGCTATTTCATTCTTTATCTCTTTTAGTACGTCCTTCAGCTCCAAGCAAACAAATACAAAAACCCCTCATTCTGCTGAACTAGTTGTTTTTTCAATTTCTAGAATTGTTAATATGAATTATTTTGGATTTCATTAAGTTTATTTAGAAGTATGATCCTGAATCTATGATTTAAGTTGCATATTTCCATGTCTATAAGCTTATTTCCTTTAAGCTCTTTCTTCTGAACTGCCTTGTATTCTTGGTTGTTCATACTGTTAATGGACTATTTCTCTGCCTTGGAATTTTGGAAGTGTATTCTGTTTTTTCTTTTTCTCATAAAGAAGGTTGATTATATAAAGATCTCTCTTTAGCCTTTTGCTAAAAGGAATTTTTCTTTTGGTTTCTAGTAGGTGGCATCTATTCCTCTTGGATCAATCACGCTCAGTACCCTGAGTCTTAGTCCCTGTCAGTGTTAACATCAATTTCGGTAGCATTTGTATAGATTCTCCTTGGATTTGGGGGTATTTGATCTTGGGAGATATGGGGGAAGGTGCCTTCTGAGTTGGGGGATGGGGACTGCCACTCAGCCTCCTGTTTTGCAACTGAAGCTAATAACAGCTGTTCTTCTCTGCCATCTTCACTTCTCTGCAGTCCCCACTTCTCTGCTTTCTGCTCTGATCTCTGGCACTGCTGCTGCTCTTTGGAGCTCACAGCTCTCTCAGGCAGGGCTGTTCAGGGAAACTTGCCACACCGCCTCTGTCCTCCTACTGCAGGGAGCTCCAGTTGTAAGAGGCAGCTTCTTTGTTTCAGTTTACACCTTATCGCAGGGTTCTGACCTGAGGTAGCTCTTATTTGCAGATCTCACACTCAGGCATGCTGGTGTGCATGTTGGATGTTTTTGTTGAGTTTTAGATGTCAGCTTATTGTTGGTTCAAAAGGAGAGATCTAGGGACATCTCTCACTCACCATGCTTTTGATGTCACTTTCCTAGAGATTATTAAATGCATTTATAAGTCTGCCTATCTACAGAGAATGCTGGTGTAATTATTCATAATTTGCTTCCTTCTTTAATTTTTACTAGAAATTCAAAGTTTTCAAGGGTTAGGATTCTAACATATATCATTGAAACTACTTAGGATAATAGGGAAAGGTCTGTGTATACAAGGAAATTGAAACGTGTTTTTGGTAGAGAAATATGAAAAATGTGTATATTTGTTGAAAAAAAAATAGTATTTTTGTCCTAAAGGAGATTAATGTTTCAGAATAATAAATTAAAAAGAAAACAGGGGAAAATATAAAAGTTTGTAGAAAATTTATGAAAAAAATTTTCTGTGGTCAAGGTGGATAAGAACAAAAAGATTGTTGTAAGTGTTTTTAAACTAAGCTTCAAATCAGTAACACATGAATGTGAAACTAAAATTGCATTTTCTTTCATTTGCTGAAAGAACATGTTTTTTATAGATTGTTGCTCTGCTCTTAATAAATTGTAAACAAAAATTTGCTTTACCTTTAAAAAATCTGCCTAGAAAACAAAGATTCTGTGTTTTATCAGTATGAGTTTCTGGTTCCATGTTGTCTTTATCAGGTCTTTGCTTATTTAAAAAAAAACTGAGCAGTCTCTATTTAAGCATCTAAGGTTTCTTTTTTTCTTAACAATCATTTAGCATTCTGTATTTGCCTGAAAAATCTTTAATTGTACTATGGTTAAATAGATAATTAAGTATTCTTTCACAGAGATCTTTTGATATGTTGAAAACTCTCTCCAAATCAAATTTTAAATATTTATTTTTTTTACCTGTGAGTACATTTGGGATTTCCAGTAGCCTCATAACAGATTTATTCTCTCTCCTTATATAAGAGAGATGTTGTATTAATTAGGCTTACCTGATTTCTTAAATTTCTTAAATTACATTGTCAAATAAGTGATTCTAAACCTTAGGTTCTGACATGTCCTGATGTAACATTATCAGTCATAATTTGAGTTATTACCCTAAAATGTATGTCACAAAATTACCAAATGTCTTTGTCAATAACACAAAAATGAACTCTCATCAGATCTTTAACTATGCACATTTCTAAGTCTTTTTCCTTTATGAGGAGTTATGGTTTTTTTTCTGATTGTTTTACAAGTGACACTCATAGAGAGAAACTACCTAGTGCTTGGAAACTCTGACACTGCCTATGACCCTGGGAGACTTAGGTGGTGTGCATCTCACAGTGGAAGAAGCTCCACCTGACACCTGGTCCTGTGCATGTTGGAGTCCTCCAAATCAAATGACTACAGAGGAGTGCTAATATCAAGGTAGACTGCTTCCACCCAAGATCCCAGATCAAGACTATACATTAACTAACATGAAACTTTTTCTTCTCTTTACTCTGCTACTGGCCTGGAAAGGTAATGCCATCATCTATATCTCTCAGGCCATTGCTAAGGGAGTAATCTTTCAGACTGCTGGGTTTGTTGTCAAAAATTTTCCTTGTGCATGGTGCTGGAGGCAACACTCATTCTCCCTGTGACCAATTTTTCTCTTTTTCCCAGCATTCCAGTAGACTATGATCAACCTCTCTAGAAGTCATTTACACAGATCTGACTGTATGGTCAGGGCATCCGGTGCCTTTTTTTACCTTTCTCCAATTATAACTGTACTTGCCCAATTAGACACAAATGCTTATGCAATCATAGCACATTTGCACCCACACATTCTCATGATTACCTAAATCAGATCTGCCCCCAATTACAAAAAGATCACACCAGACCCATATTTGAAAGGAATTTAGAACAACTTTTTATTTCAGGTTAAGAAATATACTTTCTGAATGCACTGAACCCCTAACTGACCCCTGGTTTAAGGCACAAATGCAACAGCCCTTGCAAATTAATTATTGACAGCCCACCTTGGTGTGAATCGTTTATGCCCTGACAGAATTGTCTTTGTTTGTGGTGGTTCTCATTCTCCTTGGGTCTATGAATACTTGGCTGGACACACAACCAGGCAATGTCTCTTAGGTTATCCGTGTCCCTAACTGTTCACTGACATCAACTCCCCTGAACTTACATCATTGAGTTAGAAAGGACTTCCAGGAGGTGTTCATGACTCAGGCTTACTTCCTTCAGCAGTTCCCTACTTGCTTGGTTAGGAGTGAGTGCCAATGAAACTGTTTCTTAGGACCCTCTCCTTAAATTTGTGGATCTTAGAGGATCTACAGCTGAAGCAACAGCTGCCCAACAAATATCCTTAGACTCTCTAGCTAATTTGTTTTTGATAAAAGAATGTTCTTGCTTATGTCTTATCTGAGCAAAGAGGTATCTGCTGTGGCCAAACCTCCTTCTGCACCTAGATTAGCACTTCTGGGGAAGTTGAAATTACCTACATAAAAGTATTGAAGGAAACATTGGCTTAAGAAAATGACTCCTTTTATGGAGTCTTTCTTTGACTTATTACATTGGGATTGGTTTGAGAACTATGGCTCTGAAGTGCACTCCAGACATTGGAAATGATCCTGTTATAATAATCACAGTAATCCCTGTGCTGTATTTTCTCAAAATGTAAAATCCTGTTTGCAGTTACTAACCACCAAGGAAATGATCTCCTTGAGACTGGAAGGTCAAGAAAGAAATGAAGAGGGTGGCCAGCTTAAAAATGTGAAGTTATTATCTGTGACTATCACTCATATCAGCAAAACTACAAGAACTTTGTAGTGGTACCGGGGTGGCACTAATAACTTACAATTTAATCACATCTCCCAGTCAGGTGAGAATTAAAACAGAAAAAGACAGCAAGCCCCAGAGCTGCCCAGCCCCACGCACAGAACTGAGCTTAACATAATTACATTCCAGCTGCCCCGGGAGTGTGATCTTTACCCAGTCAATCTGGAGATACCTGGTCAGCATCAATGAGGTCATCTGCTTGACAGACCCACAGTCCCCTAAAGAAAGGTGACTTTCCACAATCAGCTCTTTGCAAGTAGAACTTTCTGATCCCCTCCCCCGACCACACACACACCTTTTTTCATTAATGTTTCATTTTGTACAGCTTCTCAGAGCTCCTTCTTATCTTCTACAGGGATGCTTCCTTCATGGGTCAAATAATGCCAATAAAGATCTTAAATATTCACACAGATTATTTTTTTTTAATAAATCTAAATCCTATCCTTACCTACCAATGACTTTTAGCACTTATCTTCATACCTAACAGTACTGAAATACACAGCTCCTTATCTGGTGTTTTATACTTAGATATTCAACAGATATTTCAAACTTAACGTGCCCCAAAGAGAGCTCTTAACTCTGTACACAAACCTTGTTTTACTCTATATATAAATAGGTTCACCATGGACTTAATCACTCAGGCCAAACTTGAGGGCAGTTTTGATTCTCCAATTCCTTCACACCCTACAGTTTGTTCATCCATTCCTATTACCCATGCCTCCAAATATGTGCCCAGTTGCAGTGCTTGCTGTCACCTCTACTCTTAAAACTTTAACCCATGCTCAGAGGGTCCCTCCTCTGCACACACAAGTGCATTCAGAATATTCCTGCTTTAATGCTTTTTCCCAGCAGCATTCTCAGTATTCAGCCATAATCCAGCTTTTTTTTTTTAATTCAAATCTATCAGTGGCTTTTTATTGCGCAAAGAAAAGTTCTATTTCTGATCTAAATCAAACAAAAAGCCCTCCAGGTCTGGGCCCTGCTCGTTCTTCCACCCCATTCCAGACCAGTCTCACTGTGCATACATACCTTTCCCATTTTCAGCACAGTGACATCTACTATTCTTCTACCTGAAAGCTTGTACCTGGATCTTCCTATGCCTGTTTTTTCATGCTCAAATACAGCCTCCTCAGAAATACTTCCTTGATTGCCATAGACTGACAGTCCTTCACTGATCTCCACTATTCCCATTGTGCTAATCTAGTTCTTCTATAAAATACACTACATTAGGAGTTACATTTTTTCTAGTTTTAGTAACATGATTTACATATAAGAGTGTATTAGTTTAAGGTATATAACACAATGCAATATTACTTCACATTTGTTAGAATGACTACATCAAAAAGACAAAAGAAAAACAGAATCTGTGGTGATGATGTTCCTCTGTTGGTGGGATTGAGAATTGGCAACTCTAACTACTAT
Organism: Eonycteris spelaea; assembly: GCA_003508835.1. Lineage (NCBI taxonomy): Eukaryota > Metazoa > Chordata > Mammalia > Chiroptera > Pteropodidae > Eonycteris > Eonycteris spelaea. The sequence continues at coordinate 515 of PUFA01000473.1, read as the reverse complement.
GTGACAAATTGGAACCTGATTTGCCATCCGTGTGGGAGGACTCTGTAAAAAGTCACCCCTGTTCACGTACCCTTGAACCTGCTCAGTGCCCTCTTCAGAGCACCAGCCACCTCCTTGTTCTCAGGCTATAGATGAGAGGGTTCAGCAGCGGGGTGAGGATGGTGTAGAACATGGAGAAAACTTTGTCCTGGGCTGGCTGGTGGTAAGAACGAGGCAGCATGTAGGTGTATATGGCAGCCCCATAAAATAAGGTACCACTGTCATGTGAGATGAGCAGGTGGCAAGTGCTTTTTTCCTCCCCTCCAGTGAGCTCATGCGGTGAATTGCAGTCAGGATTCGGGCATAGGAGGCTGTTACCACAGAGAAAGGAATCAGCAGCATCAACACGCAGCACACATACATCGCTGCCTGATAGAGGGCTGTGTCTGCACAGGCCAGCTTCAGGACTGCAGGTGCCTCACAGAAGAAATGATTGATCTCCCGGGAGTTGCAGAAAGGGAAGCTCATGGTGATGG